>CM030361.1:12742824-13062958 GCA_017893485.1 Hemerocallis citrina
AAAATATTTCAGACTTAGCATTTTTTTGGCGTGAAGTTTTTTTTGTCGAAAAAAACACTTAGGCCGTTGTTGGAAACAACGGCCTAGGTAGTTTTTCTTAACAAAAAAACATACCTTGGCTGTTGTTCTCAACAACGGCCTAGGTATGTACAAGTGTTTTTCCAAACACTTGTACACACTCAGGACTTCATCTCCCTCACTTCGTCACAAACACTATCTCTCTTTCTCTCGTGCTCTCGAAATCCATCCCCAAACCCTACTTCACTCTCCCAACTCTTTGGCATCGATTTCTTAGCCTTCTCGATCTCCGCCCAACTGAGCAAAGCTCCCTATCTCTCTCTTCCTCTCCCGAATACAGCAAACCCTAACTTCACATCCAAATTCCCAAATAATCTAAACCCTAGCACCAATTGTCTTCCTTTGTCTACAACAGCGTGCAGCGGCTTCTCACATCTTCGCCAACTCTCTATCACTCTCTCTTTGGACCAGGTATTTTCTTAATCCCAATCTACTATAATGAATTCTTTGAATTTATTGATTTTTTTTCCAATTTTGGATTTGTCTTTTTTGGTAATATGCGTAGTAGTGTAGTCTATAATTTAAAGAGTATATAATTAGCTCTGATCATGTATGTTGTGTACATTTTCTACGAAGTAGTGGTAGTTTTAGTGGTGGAATATAGAAGATGAAAAAAAACGAGATGAAAAAATTAAATTTGTATGAGTAGGTCGGACTCGCCGCGTAGAAGGTAACGGAACTTGTAGAGGCGATTTCCATCTCAAGATTTGTGAGATACGTCCGTTTATCATTTCAATTCCATACAACGGATATGAAGTGATACACGGCCGTATCTTTCAAACCGAGAGTCAAAACTCACCTCTGCAAGTTCCGGCGGCTCGTGTTTGGTGTGCCAGAGTTGAAGCCCAAATTTAGGAAATAGGTTTATCATTTTTGTTGTTTTGACGCATATATAAAAAAACCTTAAATCGACCTCGGTACTTGTGGAATACGTTATGAGTTGAAAATAGCTTAAACGAAGTCCAAATAAAGCGAAACTTTGCGAGTAGGTTGGTCTGGCCACTCACAAGTCATACCAACCTGTACATGCGAGTTCTGACTTGCGGTTTGCGAGATACGTCTATGTATCGCTTTCCGCTCAGTTTTCAATAGTGTAAACGATACATGGTCGTATCTTTCAAACCGTGGGTTGGAACTCCCATGTACAAGTTGCGTTGGCTTGTGGGCGGGGAGCCTGACCCAACGGCCAAATTTTGAAATTTTTGCATCTCGTTTATGTTGTTTTCACGCGTATATGAAAAAACTTCAAACTACCTCGAATTTTTTTTAGTTCGGTCTCAATACAAAAATGCTTAAACGAAATTGAAAAAATACGAAACGGTGCATGTAGGTTGGGCTAACCATTCACAACGCAATGGAACTTGTATTTGCGAGTTCTGACCACGGTTTACGAGATACGTCAATGTATCGCTTCTCGCTCTATTTTAAAGAGTGAAAGTGATACACGGGCGTATATTTCAAACCGTGGGTCGGAACTGACTTCTACAAGTTGCGTTAGCTTGTGTTTGGTGTGCCCTAGTTGACGGCAAAATTTAGGAATTTTTGTATCTCGTTTGTGTTGTTTTGACGCGTATAAGCGAACTCTTGAAATTTTTTCATCTCGTTGGTTTGTGTTTGCTAATTTTTGCCGATTAATTAGTGTCATATATGCAAACTTTGTTACAGAGAAATGCCTAGAATGAGGGGAACCGGAAGGGGAAGGACATCTCAGGAAGCACGGGGGGAACATTCCACAGAGAATGTGAGAACTAATAATTTGTATTGTCCGTAATTTTGTATTTAGTGATATTGATTTGAGACTAATAATAATTATGTTTTTTGGTTCGTATAGGTTGGTGCATCCTCTTCGATGACAGGACATCGTGGTCCAGGATCAATAAATCCCGGCAAACTGACCTTGCAAGATCGCCACAGATCCACGGAAGTGTGGGGTGGGACGACACGTAGGTGTAATTTCTGCACCCACGAGACCATGAAGGTGCATCCACGCACCCACGAGTACCTTGTAGCGGCCAGTTTCTATGGAATCAGCATGATGGGAAATGTTAAACTCGACCGAGCACTTCTCTCGGCACTCGTGGAGCGCTGGAGGCCAGAGTCGCACACGTTCCATCTACCGGTCGGTAAGATGATGGTGACGCTACAGGATATAGCGATGATATCCGGTCTTCCAATAGATGGGTTGGCCGTAACGGGCAATATTAACTTTGATAAAATAGAGATGTGCAACGAACTGCTCGGTACAGAGTTTGATGAGGCGGATGCGGACAATGGTGACATTTTCCAAGGACAGTCAATCCGACTATCTTGGTTGAAGGAACATTTTGATGAGACGCTGACCAACGAATCGCCCGACGACTATGTACAGTCCTACACCAGAGCCTACATTCTAACGGTGATCGGAGGGGTTCTATTGCCTAACTCATCGGGCGATACGGTGCACCTCATGTACCTACAATTGCTCGCCGACCTAGGCATAGCTGGCCGGTACAGTTGGGGAAGCTGCGCGTTGGCAACGCTATACAGGGCGTTGTGTCATGTAGCGCTTGAATCATCAGAAATGACCGGACCGATAGTTTTGTTACAGATTTGGTCCTGGGAGCGACTGCACTTGGGTCGTCCCCGCATTAAGAGACCCAAGGTTGGTTGGATGGCCCAACCTGAAGATCTTGCTATGTTAACACCATTGGGTGTATATTGGGCTGGTACAAGGAGTTACAAAGACAAACCCAAGGGCATAATAACGTACTACAGAGACGAGCTCGACCAACTACTTGAAGAGTTCGTAATTTGGGCGCCGTATACACCCGAACGTGTGGGAAGACTACTGCCAATATGCACCACCGGGTCGCAGTTGTGGCTGACGACGGCTCCCCTCATCAACTTCGGTATAGTCGAGCATCCGCGACCAGAAAGAGTCCTTCGTCAGTTCAATCTTCAACAAGATAGTCCCCAAGCTGCGCAAACCTATACGATCATGAGTTACACGCCGTTAGGGATACCGGCCGCATGCCTACTCATGATTGGGCAGATTACCATCGTGTTCACGTTGCAGAATGGAACGAGCGACGGTTTGCACTTGTACTCGTCAATGTTCCAGAGTACGATGGAAGACTGCAAGGAAAGTACATGACTTGGTTCCGACAATATACATGATTGTACATCTCTCCCGATACAGTACTACCTGCTGGTATCCAACGAGAAATTGTGGAGAGGGAGATTGAACCATTACCCGCATATTCCAGTTCACAACCCATGTTCCAACCGAAGGCCACAGCTATACGTACAGTGGTAACTTCAATCTTCATATTTATTTTAATCTTCTTCATACGTGAAGTTCATGAATTCTTTCAATTATTTAATTTGTTGGTTTTTTCTGATTTAGATTGATAACACGATGGACATGGCAAAAGAATGCGCGGATGTACTAAAAAGTAATGTGGGCACGCCTATGAAGAGTTTCGCTCGGAAGATGCTCCTTGGATGCCGTAGCAATATAGATGCTTTGGGATGTGTCGATCGTTTCGATCGAGCATTACACGGACCGAGGGGGGGCGACGTAAAAGTGTGAGGGGTAGGCCAAGTTCATTGCTGGGGCAACGGGAACGTGAGATCAGAGAACGACAAGGTTCAACTTCACATCCATCTCACGAAGAAGCGCAGGATGAAGAGAGTGGGGAGAGGGTTGTCGGAGACGTACAACAAGAGGAGGGTGGCGAAGATGAAATCCCCGACTCGCCAATCACGATGCGGCACCGAAACCCTCTCCGGAAGAGGCGAGCACCACCGCATTACACGCCCGGTGCTTAGCCAATGCATTTTGGAGGTTGTAATTTTTTTTTTATTGATTTTGTGGGTTTTAACCTGTTGTAACTAATTATTGGATAATGTGGTTCTTAAGTGTAAGTGTAGTTGATGTTGTTGTTATTAATTTCTGATAGTCAATTATGGTGGGTAATTTTGGTGGTTGTATATATGAATTTAGTCAGAGAATGTAGATGATGGCAAAGTGTTTGGAATTTGGTGATGTGTACAAGTGTAGCAGCTTCAGCTGCTCAGTATAACTGTAGTTTTTTTTTAACCTAAGCCATGGACCCAAACAACGGCCTAGGTTATAGAAAGCTATACTTGTTCCAGTTTTTGGATATACCCAGTTTAAACATATACCCAAGGCCGTTGTTGACGACAACGGCCTAAGTTGTAGAAGGAAAATATACAAAATTTGTTGTGCTCTCTGACTTGTTGGCTTTAAAAATAGCCAACAAGTCAGAGAGCACCTCCAGTTTAAACATATACCCAAGGCCGTTGTTGGAGACAACGGTCTAAGTTGTAGAAGGAAAATATACAAAATTTGTTGTGCTCTCTGACTTGTTGGCTTTAAAAATAGCCAACAAGTCAGAGAGCACCTCCAGTTTATAGATATACCCTAGGCCGTTGTTGGAGACAACGGCCTAAGTTGTAGGTGAAAAAATAAGAAAAATTGTCTTGCTCTCTGTCTTGTTGGCTTTAAAAATAGCCAACAAGTCAGAGAGCATCTCCACTTTATAAATACCAAAGGCCGTTGTTGGGGACAACGGCCTAAGTTGTAGGTGGAAAAAATAGAAAAATTGTCTTGCTCTCTGTCTTGTTGGCTTTAAAAATAGCCAACAAGTCAGAGAGCAGCTGCACTTTATAAATACCCAAGGCCGTTGTTGGGGACAACGGCCTAAGTTGTAGGTAGAAAAAATAGAAAAATTGTCTTGCTCTCTGTCTTGTTGGCTTTAAAAATAGCCAACAAGTCAGATAGCAGCTCTACTTTATAAATACCCAAGGCCGTTGTTGGAGACAACGGCATCATTTGTAGGTGAAAAAATTAGAAAATTGTGTAATGCTCTCGACTTGTTGGTATTTAAAAATAGCAACTGGTCAAAGATTACCCCTCAATATAGTTTGTAGGCCAAAAATTAATTGGTTGTTTGCATTTTCCAATTTTCTTTTCACCCTTGATGAACAATCTCTGTGGAACTTTATACAAAAGACAGATGAGAACTTGGCTTGTATAACAGTATTAAATCATATTTTTTTTTAATTTGGTTAGGGTTATTGTAAGGTTTGTGGTTTGGTTTGGCTTCATTGTAGGGGTTAGGGTAGAATTATTTTTAGTTGGGAGTAGATAGGTAATAAGTTTCCAGTAGAGAGTTGATGGATATTTAAGTTCTATCATTAATGACATGTGTCTCTCCACTCTTTACGTGCACTGCCTTCTGAACTCTACAAAATAGACGTTCATTATACCATTGTTGATCCTTTTTGGTTATATGTTATTAATTTTTTGAATAATAATATATAATGTACAAAATTGTTTTACATTGTTTACAATGAAGACGTTCCTGAAGACATTCACCATACATGCAACTGGGAAGAATTCCACGAGATTGGGAAGAAGAGGTGTGATCACATGTAGTAGAACAAGTTCATTATGGAAAAAACCAATAAGATAAAAACCCGCATGTAAAGGATAACCACATGTAGCTCCCCACGTGTGGACCATACTTGGAAAAAACCACATGTTCAATATCGAAAAAACCTAAATTTCATCACAATATGTGGGGAAAAAACCACATGTAACCAGGTAATTATGATGGACAAGAAGAAATCAAAAATTAAAAAGTGTCGGTTCTTTGTTTGAGCGGAGAGTAATCAGATCAAACTACTTGGCCAACAAGAACTGGATCTGAACTTTTTGGGAAATATGCCACAAGTATATTTGACCACATGTATAAACCAATGCGAAGAGTATTCCAAAAAATTTCATATATTACTCTCAAACACTATATGTAAACTGTTGCTTCTGTGAAAATTTGGGATGTGAAATCTCGTCGTGAAGTAATTGTGTGCAGTTCTTCGAGTCACTTTGAATGGTGGAAGTAATGGCCAAATAAACAAATATACCTACACAATATACAAGTGTGGATTATCTATCTTTTGTATAAATTTCCACAAGTTCATCATTGAAAAAACCAATAAGGTAAAACCCCACATGTAAAGGAAAAACCACATGTAACTCCCCAGATGTGGACCATACTTGGAAAAAGCCACATGTACAATGAAAGAGCAAACAAATATACCTGTACAATATACAAGTAAGGATAATTATTGCAGACATTTCAATATGAAAAAAACCTAAACTACATCACCACATGTACCTACCCATATATACCCTAAATATGGGAAAAACCATGTGTACATCCCCACATGTAGTTTAAGGCCAAAATCGAAAAATTCACATGTGGATATCAAAAATATCCAATAATTATGATGGGCAAGAAGAAATCAAAAATAAAAAAGATTCGGTTCGCTATTGAGTGGAGAGTAATCAGATCAAAATACTTGGCCAAAAAGAACTGGATCTGATTATTTTCGGAAAAAAATGGCCTAAATAGGGACCATCATGTATTGGGAAACCGTAACAGAAAACCACTTGTATATTTGACCACATGTATAAACCAATGTGAAGAGTATTCCAAAAAATTTCATATATTACTCTCAAACACTACATGTAAACTGTTGCTTCTGTGAAAATTTGGGATGTGGAATCTCGTCGTGAAGTAATTGTGTGCAGATCTTCGAGACACTTTGAATGGAGGAAGTAATGGGCAAACAAACAAATATACCTATACAATATACAAGTGTGGATTATCTATCTTTTGTATAAAGTTCCACAGAGATTGTGCGTAAAGAGTAAAAAGAATATCCAATAAAAAAAAATTTCATACCTAGCCCGTTGTTCAAGACAACGGCCTAAGGTATTTAACCTTAGCCGTTGTCTTCAACAATGGCCTTGAACCCTAGGCCAAAAAGATATAAATTGGGGTGTTCTCGACTTGGCTAGGGTTAGGGTTAGGGTTAGGGTTAGGGTTAGGGTAACAAGTTTGGTAATTAGTGTTAAAGGGGGTTACGAAAAGGATTAGGGTTAGGGGGGGTCAGGGATTTGGTTAGGGTTATTGTAGGGTTCAGGTTATTGCAAGAGAAACATTTGTGGTAAAATCTAGTTTTGATTTATCATTAATTTGTGGTTGTTGGGAGTAGACAGGTACTAAGTTCCCACAAAAAAAAATTATACATATTCTGTATATAACCAAAAAAAATTAATAAAAGTGATATGTAGGTTAGGGTTAGGGTTAACGTAAGGTTAGGGTTATTGTAAGGTTAGCAGAGTAGGGTTAAGGGTTAGGGTTAGGGTTATCGTAGGGTTAGCACAACCCTAACCTTAACCTTGACCTTATACTCGTAAACCAACCCGGTATATATTTTTGGGATATGTGGGTATTGTACTAGCATAATCAAATAGATTATATATCATACTAAAAAAAATCACAAACGTAATAAAATTAACAGGAAAAAACTGAACATATTCCCTTTGTAATGGAACACTAACATATATCCTACTTCTAGCGGATTAGAACATGTGCATTCTCTCCACTTCTCTCCACCAATGCGTACAAGTGATTCTGCCCTACTCTAATTAACCCAACTTTCCATGTTTTGCTATTAGGACTCAACAATGTTGCTGTTTTGTATGTTTCTTTCTTGTTGTTAAGCTCAACAAAATCACATGCCAGCAGACTTTCAACATACACCTAAATGGAAACAAGCACCAAGCTAAACAACATGTACATCCCCACGTGTAGCCTATATATTGAAAAAACAATATGTACATCCACACATGTAAACCCATACAAAAAAATATTCATAACCTTCACCTTAACCCTAACCTTATACATGTAAACTTACTCCTTTATATAACTCAGAATTATTTTCAGGCATATTACTTTAATAATTTTATATTGGTTAGAGAGAGGGAAAAAATTGCAACGTAATAAAAAAATTATAAACAATACATACACAAATATCATCTGTCTTTGGTATATAGTTCGAGGGAGACTGTACGCAAAGAGTGAAGAGAAAATTGTAAAAACCAAAAAATGGACGTTCATATGAATTATTTTTTATCATTTTTTTACATATTTAACCACCATGATTATATATTGGTTTGAAAGGTGGTAGTAATCGGCACTTAAAAAAAATATAGCGGAAAGATATACAAGTGTAGATCATCTATCTTTTGTATAAATTTCCATAGAGACTGTACGTAAAAAGTAAAGAGAGCACCCCCAACAAATTTTTAACTATAACCTAGGCCGTTGTCTAAGACAACGGCTTTAGCTATTTATCGAAAATGAGATTGCTCTCTGACTTGTTGATCCTTTTGTGTTCTCCAAGTCAGAGAGCACCCCCAAAATCCGAAATTTTTGACAATATCTTACGCCATTGTCTCAGACATCGGCTTTAGGTATTAATCAAAAATAAGATTGCTCTCTAACTTGTTGATCCTTTTGTGTTCTCCAAGTTAGAGAGCACCCCCAAAATCCGAAATTTTTGACAATAACCTAGGCCGTTGTCTTAGACAACGGCTTTAGTTATTAATCAAAAATAAGATTGCTCTCTGACTTGTTGATCCTTTTGTATTCTCCAAGTCAGAGAGCAACCCCAAAATCCCAAATTTTTGACTATAACCTAGGCCGTTGTCTCAGACAACGACTTTAGGTATTAATCAAAAATAAGATTGCTCTCTGACTTGTTGATCCTTTTGTGTTCTCCAAGTCAGAGAGAAACCCCAAAATTCCAACTTTTTGACTATAACCTAGGCCGTTGTCTCAGACAACGGCTTTAGGTATTAATCAAAAATTAGATTGCTCTCTGACTTGTTGATCCCTTTGTGTTCTCCAAATCAGAGAGCACCCACCCAGGCCCCCAAACCTTAAATTTTTTTATTATCACCTAGGCCGTTGCTGTAAACAACGGCCTAAGGTTATCAACTCGTTTTAAACTAGTTATATTGAATGAAAAACCAAATTCATGAAATAACTTAGGCCGTTGTCTCCTTAGTTTAAAAAAAAATAATAATTTACAAATACCGATACAGCTACAGCTGATACATTTGAGTAACAAACCAACATTTGCGTACCACAACAGTATTAACAAACGACACAAACAAACGATACTTATGTCTCGAGAATTACATTTACAGTTACCAATCAAAGGTAATTAACCAAGTGGCATGAAGAGTTTTGAATATATACCCAACAATTACATTTTAAAAATTACAATTCATAGTGCATCGTCATATCTCGACTCGGAACTGCCTTCTTCGGAAGGAATTATTTCTTCCCTTCATTGAAAGATTAGGTTTAGTTAGTAAGAAACTCAATTGCCACAAATAAAGTATAATAAATTTAAACTAGTAACAAACATAAAAGTGATGAGTCATACCCCTCAAATAAAGTTGGACAATTTCTTGAATCATGATTCATTTGGACAATGCCGCATCTTCGGCACCTTCTCGGGTTTTTTGGCGGAGTTGCTCTCTAATCGGCCTCAATCTTTTGGCGCGAGGCCTTTCCTTTGTTGTGCACTGCTGTGGGTCACTAATGCGTGTAGGTATGTGCCCACTTCCTTGATCATGAGGTTGTGCACTTGGATGCGGTTGTGAACTACCTCCAGTTTCGACACTATCATGTAGTTGTGAGGCCTGTTCCGGTTGTTCACCTGATCCTGGTTGTAGCCGAGAAACCCCATCAATGATCTTCTGCAAATTCTCCAACGTGTATTTGTAACTCTCATTGGAGGAACAACTGAGATCGACAATTTGTTTTGCATGGTAGCTCAACTCACAATATCAAGAAGCAAAATTCTCGGTATTGGGTTCAGTTGGAACTGATGTGTAACTTCTTCTCATCACATCCCTAGTCCATCTTCTTTTAATATACACATCCGGGAGGGATGTGTGATAGGAGAAACGAAGTACAGCTAAAATATGCCTGCAAGGAATGGCAACAAATTCGAACAAGTGACATGCACATGTAATAATTCCATTGATTTTGGATAATTGAAGAAGGCAAGCCGATTCTGATTCTCCACATAGTATCACATGAAAGGTTGAACTATCCGGTGTCTCAAGATCGGCAACAAATGTCACATTGTACATGAAGCTTTTTGTGACTTCATCTTGGAATTTGTAAAATATTTTCAAAGTATATGTTTTTGCCATTTGTACCTCCAATGCCCATTCGCTCTTCAACTTCGGTCTCTTCTCACGGTTACGATGATTTTCTTTCAATTCATCGTGTCTTTGCCTTCCCAAAAAACGGTCGAAGACGATGGCAAATTCGTGCAGGGAATACTTTTTTTTTCTGTATGATGCTTCAGAGCAGAATGTGCCGACTCAACCCGTTGGCTACTCAACATGCCGGCCCAAAATGATTCTTTAGCGTAGATGGGTGCCCAACTTTCACGGATATCGAATATATACGTTCAACCATTTGTTACTCTCTAATCCGTATTGGGAAATCAAAATATTCCACTTTTCTACAAATTCATGTATATATTCCGAATTGTAGATTACATTCTTCAAGGACTCCCTAAACTTGTCGACATCGAAACCAAGACGAACCTCCTGGGGTAACTTATCCAGAATGTGCCAAATACAAAAATGATGCTGAGTCTGGGGGAAAACTTTCTTAACTGCGGCGGCGATCCCACGGTCTTGATCGGTGACAATACCGGATGGAGCACGATTCATAACTCCTAACCACTTTTCAAAGAACCATTCAAACGAAGAGGCCGTCTCATTTGGAATGAACCCACCTCCTAAGAAAGTCGATTGCCAATGATGATTCACTCCAACAAACGGAACAAATAACATTCCGTAACGGTTCGTATTGTACGTGGCATCAAAGCAAACTACATCGCCAAATTCTTCGTAATTCATCCTACAAATACCATCTACCCACATACAATGTGACAACCGCCCTTCGGGATCGACTTGAATATCATAAAAAAATGAAGGATCCGTCTGTTTCTTAGATTCGAAAAAATCAATTAGCATTGTAGAATCGTGTCCTTTCAATGCTTCTTGCGAGTCTCTAGCTAAATTTCTAACATCTTTTTCTGTGAATCCTACTTGATCATGACCACTACTAGCACTTTCGAAGAAGAGTATTTGTCGACATGTTTGGATATTAGCTTGGTTCATTTGGTCTATAATCCTTTTGTCCGTATTTGACACGGACCTATTCCGGGGCAAAAGGTGCCTTCTACCGGGTGAGGTGAATTCGTGATTGTGTTCTTCGTGAAATAAATACACCACCCACGTATTACTTGTTTCGTTCAATTTTACACGAACGCAAGCCTTGCAACCCGTTCTACTAGTTATTCCACGTCTACCATCACTATGTTGACCCGGCGACGACCCAGCTTTATTACAGAGATATGACTTATCTACTTCCATTCCCCCCTTTAATTTATTCCCACCCTTACGCATTGCAAAACCCCCACAACGAGCATATGCAGAATAAAATTTCTCGGCCTCAACTAAAGTGGGGAATGTCATACCTAACTTTGGTTTCAGATGGTCTTCGACTATCGGCATGGAATCGGTGATTGGTTCTACCCGCACAAAATTATCGCCGGCAGCAGAACTCTCCGTATCGTTGTTCATCTGGGGTAAAAATATATTATTGGTCAATTAATATACACATTATATATAAAATAGCTTGTTAATAAACGATTGCGATATATATACCTACGAAACAAAAATAAGTGACAAAACGTCGAAAACGACGTCATATAAATACAAAACTCGTCAATTGGGTTCGACTAGCCGCACACAAGGTAACGGAACTTCTACAAGTAAGTTCCGATCCACGGTTTGCAAGATAAGGCTGTGTCTCGCTCGCATTCCCCTCACTCTTGAACTGAGGTTGTTGTTTGATATACGGTACAAATCCGCACAAACGAGTTCAATAAATTCCTATACTTTGGGAGTGGGACGGCGACAAAACACATGAGCCAACAAAATTTGTAGAGGTGAGTTTCGGCTCACGGTTTGCAAAATACGCCGATGTATCGCTTTCACTCACGGGAATGAATTGAAAGCGATACACGGTCGTACACTTGAAACCGTGAATCCAAACAAACTTCTACGAATTGCGTTGGCTTGTGTATGGCGAGCTCGACGTACTCGCAAAGTTCCACAAATTTTTGTTCGCTTTGTGCGCTATTGCTAACATCGAATAACAACTAACAACAACTAATACTACGTCTACTTCCCCAATTAAACTAGAATTACCTACTCTATAAATACCTACGCATAATATAGCAATTGTACACTCAAACATTGGAGAAAAATTTCCAATCAATTAGCCTAGTTAGGACAAATTTCCAATCAATTTTCAATCAATATACTCAAGTAGGACAAATTAGTACCTTTAACAATGAGGGTGTTCGGGAGGCCGCTGCGTGTTGTTGTAGAGAAAGAAAGGGGAGTAGGGTTTGGCTAATTTATTCAGGATTAGAGTTTTAGGGTTGGGTAGATTTCGTAAGGGTTAGGGTTTTTTTGTAATTGGGATCTTCAAAGGAAGAGAGCTAGAGACTGAGAATAGGGAGAGATTCGGTGAAAAGCAACAACCAAGAGAGAGTAGGTTTTTTAGTTCGATAGAGAGAGAGCTACGGTTTGGGGAAATGGGTTTATCGAGCTCCACTAGTGAGAGGGAGAGAGTTGTGAGGGAGATGAAGCCCTGAGTGTGTACAAGTGTTTGGAAAAACACTTGTACATACCTAGGCCGTTGTTGAGAACAACGGCCAAGGTATGTTTTTTTGTTAAAAAAAACTACCTAGGCCGTTGTTTCCAACAACGGCCTAAGTGTTTTTTTCGACAAAAAAAAACTTCATGCCAAAAAAATGCTAAGTCTGAAACGTTTTTTGGCGTGAAGTGACGAAAATACCCCTCCGCTTTTGAGAGCTTTAGTGGGAGACTAAAGCGGATCTCGATCTGATCCGCTGATCAAGATCAGATCTTGATCGACGGCTAGGATGGCTGTTTTCCAACCCATTGAAAACGAACCCATTTTCAATGGAGCAAAACCCCATATATATATATATATATATATATATAGAGAGAGAGAGAGAGAGAGAGAGAGAGAGAGAGAGAGAGAGAGAGAGAGAGAGAGAGAGAGAGAGAGAGAAATAATTAAATAAATAAAGGAATTGTTTTTGGGGAGATTTGAATTTGAGGTTGGGGGGGGGGGGGGGGGGGGGGTTGAGGTTGGGGGGGGGGGGGGGGGGGGGGGGGGGGGGGGGGGGGGGGGTGTTTTGTGAGGTTAGATCCGAGCCTTTGAATTTGGGGAGATTGAAGGAGAGCCACTTAATAGCTTTCTTTGTAATTTATTATATAGATATAGAAAAGAAGAAGTAGGGATGGCAACTGGGGCGGGTCAACCGGCGACCCACCCGCTACCCGGCCCACCAACCCGGCCCGTTTAGCTGCTTGGCGGGTTCGGGTCGAACCCGGTGAACAGTACCGGGTCGCAATTTACGTGAATTGAACTCGCGAAACCCGGCCCACGAACCCGGCCCAACTCCCGAATTCAACCCGCCAATCCGCGGGTCGACCAGCGGGTTCCGACCCATTCGACCCGTACAGGTCGAACGTTCGACCCGTGACGGGTCGACCGTTGACCTGCGCGTCGAACGGTCCAAATTTCTGCTGCTTGCGCTCTGTCTGGGACAGAGCCGTTCGGAACGGCTCTTTGAGCCGTTGGTTTGTTTTTTTTTTTTTTTTTTTTTTTTTACCCACATATTTAGCCTATAAATATCCCAAAAATCTCATAAAAAATCACACCTCACTCTTACTCTCTCTACTATTATACATCATTTGTAAAGAATTTTTGAACAATTGTAGTATTCATCAAACAAGTGTACAAGGAGGCATATACACGATCAAATTTCGGTCGTATCGGAATCAAAATTCAACGTCTTCAACTCTCTTCAATTCTCGTCAAATCTACTTCAACCTCTTCTCAACTCTTCAATTGCGGAATCGGCAAAGCGCTCCTCCATCTTTTCTATTCTATTCTTATTTTCACGGTTTTTTTTACATACGCGTATTCCACGGTGAACGGTATCAAAATATCTCTATCTCTCTTGTTAAATTTTTTTTTGTGTTGTAGTTAAAATTATTGTTCGTTTTTTGAACTTCTCTATCTCAACCCTCTTGTTTTTTAGATTTTTTTTGTATAATTCACCGCTCCTACATTGTATATTTTTTTTTACATACTTTAGCACATTACTACATTATGTCCAACCAAATGAATTAAATTGGTATAACCAACAGGATACTGAGCCTACTCTTTCTGCACTAGATATTTTACAATGGTGGAAAGAACATGAACACACTTTTAGTATTCTATCAATCATGGCTAAAGATTTACTAACTCTTCCTGTCTCTACAGTTGCTTCTGAGAGTGTATTTTCTATAAGTGGCTGGGTTCTATCTGATTACAGGAATCGCTTGAAGCCCGAGGCATTAAAGATGCTCGTTTGCACAGAAGACTGGCTGAAGGCTGAAGATAGGACACAAGGGAAAGCACTATCAAGTTCCACAAGTGGGAGCAACTCGCCCGAAGAACAGCAACAACAACAACAACAATAGCTTTGCTTGTTATGTCGAATTAGAAAACTTGTACTCAATTAAAATTGTATATAAGAAATATGTTATTGTATAAAACTTATTTGTGAAAACTTGTACTTATTTCATTATAAATTGTTAAAATTGTATAACTTAAATTCATATGAATAATATTTCAAAATTTGTTGTCAATTTCACTCTTTCAATCTTATTATTATTATTTAGATTTTTATTGTTTATTAGTATTATTACTTACTTAGTATTATTATTATTATTATTATTATTTTAAAGCTTTAAGTTACCATATATATATATATATATATATATATATATATATATATATATATATATATATATATATATTAAATGGGCCAACCCGCGGGTCAACCCGGCCCAACCCGGGTTGAACCCTAAAGGGTTATATATATATATTAAATGGGCCAACCCGCGGGTCGACCCGGCCCAACCCGGGTTGAACCCTAAAGGGTTCACGGGTTGGGCGGGCTACCCAAACGAAATCTCAGCCCGGCCCGGATAAGAGCCCAACCCGGCCCGAGCCCACGAGGTATACGTGCCAACTCGTTCGGGTTGGACCCAGCCCGGCCCACTCGACCCGTTCGCCATCCCTAAGAAGAAGCAGCTGAAGAATATATATATATATATATATATATATATATATATATATATATATATATAAACGAAGAAGAAGCTGAAGAAACCCCCATTATATCTAAGTGATCAATGAATTAAAGTGCACCCCCTTAAACCCGGTTCAACTGTAGTTGAATCCGGTCGAACCCTAAGATCATATGTAGTTGTTGAGACTCAAAATTTTCACATTTGGCATGTAGACTACGAATTTTGACTTCGAACTCTTCAACTCAAAAAAAAAAAAACATATTTTGAAAATTTCTATTTCTACTGTCAAATATAGAAGACTCTGTTTTGCAAAACTCAAATTTTTTTTTAAATAGGGAACAACTGCAAAACTATTTTTTCTTTTTTGGAAAATATAAGGAACGACTACAGATGTTCTAATAAATTGATCGAATCGGTCATCTTTTTCATTTTATGGGCGGTTTGTTTTTTATAACGTTGCTATGACTCAAATCTTACATCATAAGGATGTATAGTACATTAGTACTCCAAGTTTTTTTTTTTGAAAAAAAAAGTAGAGTATGACCACCCTGTTTTATTAATAAGGAGTTAATAAAACAAACTCAGAGTATTGAGCCAAGTACAAAAACCTACAATACAACAAAAGTACATAAATCCACCCCAAACATGGGGGGTGGGGCAAAAACATACAGGGTACCAAACATACATGCCTATGTGGTACAAAACATACATGCATCCAATCAAACAAACAAAAGTACATCAAAGCATTTACTCCCCCAACAAAACCCTAGGGTGGTGGGGATCACAAAACATAACTTTATAGTAAATGTCTGACAGACAGGGCACATCCGTCAGTCTAGGGTCGGCCTAATCTCAACTTCATTATCATCGTATTCCTTCACGTGGAAGACTTCGCGATCCTCCCCCTAGGACCTGTTGCGGCAACATTTGCCCAAAAGAAAATAAGATGCATAATATGAGTCCTATTACTAGAAATACTATTACAAGTCCCACAGAAGTAATAATTATTCCTGTCTAGCAAAAGAACTTAGGTCATAGCGGCGATAGCGATAAACTAAGCTTCTCTCATCGTTCGTCTTTCATTAGCGAACTTTGGTCCTACCCACAGATCCACATTCTTACTAGGGCACTCATTCGTCCCCAGAGCGCTAAGTACCTCCACCAAGACTGCTTTGCTCCTGGGACATTCTAGCAAAAGATGGTCTCTAGTTTCAGGGACAACATTACAGAACCCACAGGTAGAGTCCAAATTCGGTTGGCATTTGGAAAGGTTCTCTCTAGTCAATATTGCGCCATTCAGCACCAACCAGAGAAAAACTTTAACTTTCAACGGGGTTTTCGCCTTCCAAACCTTACCCGACCAACTCAGGCTACATCCCCTAAAGTGCATGCAGTTATAAAGGAAGCGAACTGTGAATGTGCCAATCTTTTTCAGTCCCCAAGAATTCCTATTGGGACCTTGTGAGCATATAACACCGGTGCTGGTGATATAGGTCTGAAGTTCCATGAGCCTATGCAGGGAGCCCGGGTCAAGGGGATGTTTAAAGGCCAGTTTCCAAATTTCTTCACCGTGTTGTGGCCACAGTGCAGTGTGGTTGTGATGCTTGGCCATACAAATCAGGAAACATGGCTCTAAGTGTGTGATCACTACACCACTTATCCCACAAGAATCTGGTAAGTCTGTCATTCCCAATAGATGACGTCACACAGCTCATGAAGGGATCGTAGGCCTTAGCGATACCTCTTCAAAACCAGGAGACGCGAGGGCCTACCCTGAAACCCAAATTTCTCGTCCCATTCCCATGCAGATATGTTTGAATGAAATCCTACCATCCTTTTCTATTACGGTGGAAAACTTTCCACCACCATTTTTCCAAGAGAGCCAGACTCATATCTCGCAGATCAATAATACCTAGACCTTCGTGTATCTTTTGCATGCAAGCTTTTTTCCATCTGATGAGGTGATATTCGCCTCTGTCAGGTTCTGCCCCCTTCCATAGAAATCATTTTTGAGTTCGATCAATTCTCTGGATAACCCAATGTGGCATTTCGAAAAAGGACAAATAATAAGTAGGAAGATTAGAGAGAACTGCATTGATAAGCATGACTCTACCTCCGAAGGATAAACCTTTACCTTTCCATCCAGTAAGACGGTTTTCCACATGGTCAATGATCGGTAACCAGTCCGCCTTCGTTAGTTTTCCCGGTCTCAGCGGTAACCCCAGATATTTAATGAGGAAACACTCGATGAAGCGGTTGAGAATCGTGGCATGCTCTTGTGCCTCCTTTGTAGTAAATGCAATGGGGATAAGAGCACTTTTGTGGAAGTTGACCTTGAGTCCAGACCAAGCTTCAAAACTATAAAAAATTCATTTGAAAGTTGTAGTTTCCCCGAGATTGCCATTTTCAAATAGTAGAGTATCGTTTGCATATTGGAGGATAGAGTTACCCTGGTGATTGACTCCACTGGCCACCGGCGATATCCAGCCGACCACACTGCAGTTAGCCATCATGTACCGCAAAACGTCTACCACTATGGTGAAGAGGAGGGGGGAGGGGGGAGAAATGATCTCCTTGTCTAAGACTCCGTTTACACGAAAAAGGATGACCCGAGACCCCATTCACCAGAATAGTAGTTCTGGTGATGGTGAGACATGTGTGGATCCATCTAGCCCCAAATCCTATTCCAGCCAGCTCTTCGAGGAGACATTCCCATTCAACAGAGTTATCAGCTTTCTCAAAATCTAGTTTCAGGATATAACTCTTAGCATTTGACTGTGGCAATGATGGATAGTTTCTTCAGTCGTGGCCATACTGTCATGAATACACCATCCTTTAATGAACCATGTTTGCTCGTTACTAATGAGTCCATTCATCACTTTTTCCAACCTATTAGCCAGTGTCTTGGTGATAATCTTAACTGAGCAGTTAAGGAGACTAATAGGACAGAAACCTCCCACCCGCATGTAGTCTTCTTTCTTAGGAATCAACATCATCTCAACAAAATTAATCCTATCTAATTTAAGTTTATATTCATAGAGATCAGCGAACAACTTAAGCAGATCGTCCTTGAATTCCTCCCAGAACACCTGGTAGAAAATGACTGGGAAACCATCTGGACCTGGGACTTTGTCCTTTCCTAGTTGCTGTACTGCCTCCAGAATTTTCTTTTCCGTAAAAGGATCTTCAAGGGATCGAAGCATGGGGTCAGATTCGTTCGCGACATCTTGCCAGAATTCGTGGTGAAGAGAAACTCTCAAATCCGCCTTCTATCCAAAGCAACGCATAAAATGGGATTGGAATGCTACCCTGATATCCTCGTCCCCTTGTATCTCTCCAGACTCCGAGTGGATCGAATGGATGAGGTTAGATTTACGACGGGCACTGGCAACACGGTGGAAGGATGCTGTATTCGCGTCTCCTTCCTTGAGCCACGAAATTCTGGATTGCTGTTGCCATTTGAGTTCTTCAAGTCTATAATGTTGGTGAATGTCTTCTCGTAGCTGAATCAACCTATTCTGCTCCTCCTGTACCAATATCCTAGTTTCCTCCGTCTTTTCCAGCTCCTCAATACCCTCAAGGAGGAAATCTTTTGCTCTCCAGATCAGTGCAAATCTGGTCCGGTTCCATTTTCTGAGTTTGGCCCGCAGTCTTCTAATTTTTTCACGCTAGATTGCGGTTGCCTCAGTCCCTCTAGTCGGGCGGGACCAGTTCTCATTTACTATGTGATGGAAGCCTTGGATTTCCAACCATGCTTTCTCAAATCTAAACTTCGTAAATTTTCTGGGATGCACTTCTCCGGAGGAGAGGATAATAGGAACATGATCCGAGGTTGGTTTAGGGAGGGACTTGGCCCATGTCAAAGAGAATCTGGCCTCCCAGTCCGCGGATACCAAGATCCTATCAAGCTTAGCTAAGATGAATACTGATTGCATGTTTGACTAGGTGAAAAGCCTGTTAGTTACGGAGATGTCAACCAGGTACCGTTGTGTGATGATAACTTTTGAAACCAACTTGGAGTTGATAACTTTTGAATTGTTGAATTGTCTGCTCCAAGTTATCTAGGGTGATCTCAGAAACTGACTTGGATTTGATAACGTTTTTGAATTGTCTGCTCCAAGTCGCGATCCTGTTGGACTTGCAATATCTTTTTTCAATAAATACAAAGTACGTAGACTTGCAAGATCTTCTTTTAATTAATACAAAGTAGACACTTCATTGGATGACATCATCTGTAAAAATATTAGGAAATGATTTTTTAAAAAAAGAAATTAAATTAGCTTAGATAATCTTTGTCGAACTAGTTGACAAAATAACTATATATAGTCTACAAATTTGACTAGGTGAGGATCATGTTTCCATTCTATGGCGTACGAAGGTTGTGTTGTGAAATGCAGGTTCAGGCATATGGAAATTAACGTACGTGTCATCCCAAGTGGATAACAATTGTTGAATCCATATGCGATGCCCTTCTCTTTGCGTTGTATAAATTAAAGGAAAAGTTTGGTGATATTATTTATTTATTTATTTATCTATTTATTAAGTTAGAATAGTCCTTTTCTTAATTATCGAGAGAAGGACTTTTCCCATCTCGCAGCCTTAATTTCCAAAATTAAGGTAAGCATGCATAAAGTATTGCGATAATCTACATTTTGTTTTGAAGTAAGAGATAATGTACATTTAGAAAGAGTAAATCCATATGGGTGTGCTACACGCATGACTTTGATATATAGAAGCACGACGTAGTTATCTTAATCGTGGTAAATGTGAGGAGATCGATCGATCATCTTTATTAATTTTCCGGTAAATTTCAAAATGATATAGATATGAATTCAACATGTGACATTTCAAATGGTCTAAACAGTTGTTGGATCCTAATCGTCCTGCTCATATAGCATTGTACAAATGAAGGAAGAAGTTCATAAATTTTTATATGAGATTTAGGGTGCTTCCAATTTGTTAACTTGTGTGGTCGTGGTCACACTTGAAGTGTTTGTCATTTTCCTAGTCAACTCTAATTTATATATCTGTACCTTGATTATCATAAATTTATAGTCATCCTACAAACATTTTTCTTGCTCAAAGCCATGTGCCACAAAATTAAATAATGTCATCAACTCTTTATATATATCTGTACCTTGATTATCATAAATTTATGAGTAATGCTTTAGCCACTACCAATTTCACTACCATTCTCTTCACTACCTTAGGTGGCATACTTCTATTGGAGAGTTCTCCCACCTACTCTATCTTCTCCTACCTATTGGAATGTGCCACCTAAGATAGTGAAGAGAAATGTAGTGAACTTGGTAGTGGATGTAGCATTACTCTAAATTTATAGTCATCCTACTAACATTTTTCTTGCCCAAAGCCATGTGCCACAAAATTAATTAATAATGTCATCAGCTCAT
Organism: Hemerocallis citrina; assembly: GCA_017893485.1. Taxonomy (NCBI): domain Eukaryota; kingdom Viridiplantae; phylum Streptophyta; class Magnoliopsida; order Asparagales; family Asphodelaceae; genus Hemerocallis; species Hemerocallis citrina. The sequence goes on from CM030361.1 coordinate 12,763,459, forward strand.
GCATGCATTGTCTTACTTGACCTTTAATTGTGCTTGATTTAGTCTGCATTCTAATAGTCTTTAATTTACTAAAAAGACTATTAATTGCCTCATGCTATGGACATGTTATATAATGTTATATTTGATCAACCAATACTTATAGCGCGCGCATTAGATTCCACACGAGAAAACGAAATAGGATCAGTCTTGAAGTCATCAAGCAATATGTTTAATACTTATTACAGTCCTGGGAAAGAGTTTTATTTAAACACTGCACAAACGGACTGAAGAACACGAGGATTTAGGTGGGGTTAGAAAACTTGCCTACATGCATGCATCCACGAGGAGGGCTTCATTGAGTTTTATTTTTAAAAAATCTTGGTTATTTTTTTAATTTTAAATTTTCTATCTTTTTTGGTCCAGATTCCAGATTAGTACAATAAAGTTTTTATTAATTATTACTACAAATTTACAGTTTGCATTAGTCCAGTCCTTAAAACCAGTCTGTGTCTTTGAATATATCCATGCATGTTTGACTACAGTAACGACTTTTGTTAGTTTGTCCTATATATATATATATGCTAGCTTGAGTCAAATTGAAAACTAATCAATTATATATATATATATATATATATATATATATATACTTGAGTCATATATGTATGAATCAATTGTAAATAAGCTTTACTTTTAACCCCTTAATTGGGCAGGCCTGCTATAAAAAAAATCAAGTTATCAAGCTCCTTAACTTAATTTGGAGGGTTAACCTCGCGATAATGAACGAATCAAATCTCAAAATTAATCACGGTTGCATAAAAGTGAAGCAACAAAAGTTGGAAGGAATGGAGGCCACGCGCTGTCCTTTAACCCGAGATATATTCAAGATTAGTCAGAGATTAGGGTTGAATTACTACGTACGTACGCCCTTATTATTGTTCACCGTTCAGACCAAAACATTTTGTACATATATATTATATATATACAGTAGCATGTCTTCATTTAAAAAAGAAAAAAATAAATAAATAAATATATATATATATATATATATATATATATATATATATATATATATATATATACACAAACATACAGAGCTAAATGCCACCACTATTGATATATACATGACATTTACTATCTATCCAGGTATCCTTTTTTATACTTGCAACTAGGTTTTTTCTTTTTAGAAGAAGATTAGGAGAACTAGCTAGCAAACAGTTAAGAGAATGATGAGACTCTGATATTATTTTTCTTCTAAATTTGGATTAATGGATCATAATTATCACCATTTTGCCTCTGGGTCTCAATTAACTCATGAATTTCGCAGTGGATGGAAATAGTGATGTTTGAAGGGCTTATATTGAAATTCAGTATTTATGGCCTATGGGGAACCTGTATGGGAAAACTTTTTTGGGGGGTTTCTTCCCACAGTGGACTCCTACTAAAATTTTATCTTAATCCACCACAAATTGCTATCTCGGTCAATTTACAATGTATTGAAAAGAATAAGAAGGCGATGGTAGAAAAACTATTTTGAATAGTCCAGAAGAGATAAGAAGGCGATGGTAGAAAAACTATCTTGAATAATTGAGATCCTTACGCTTGATATATTTCGTCAAAAGTAGGTTTAATGGATGAAAATTTTCATGATATTGCAATTGATGTTCTGACCAGTTACTTTTAAAGTAGTTCAGGGGACTAATATAGAATTAGTGATTTATAGAAAACTAATATGAATTTTCAATATTTATTGAGGACTTGTATGAGAAAGGGGCAACAACCACAATTAGAACAACCACGTGGAAGACCAGCGATTTTTCTATTACGGTAGGTTTCCACCAAGGTTCGGCTTTAAGCCCCTACCTCTTTACTTTGGTTATAGATGAATTGACGCGAGGAATACAAGATGAGGTGCCTTGGTGTATGCTTTTTGCCGATGACATCGTCTTAGTTGACGAGACTAGAGTATGAGTCAATGCTAAATTAGAATTGTGGAGAGAAATTTTGAAAGCTAGAGACTTTAAAATAAGCAGAACTAAAACAGAGTATATGGAGTGTAATTTTAGTGATATTCGGAACACAACTGAGGAAGTAGTGAAGCTTGATGGCCAAGAGATACCTAAGAGATACCGTTTTCGATATTTAGGCACGATTATATAAAGAGATTGGGAGATTTGTGAAGATGTTACACATTGGATCCAAGCAGGGTGGCTTAAGTGGAGATGTGTCAGTGGTGTTTTGTGTGATAAACGTATACCTTTGAAGTTGAAGGAAAAATTTTATAAGACGACTGTTAGACCAACAATGATGTATGGAACAGAGTGTTGGGCAACAAAGAAACAACATATCCAAAAATGAGTGTAGCGGAGATGAGGATGCTAAGATAAATGTGTGGTAAAATAAGGAATGATATAATTAGAAACGAGTATATATGAGACATGCTAAAGGTAGCTCCAATCCAAGATAAGTTAAGAGAGAATCGTCTTAGGTCGTTTGGATATGTCACACGTAGATCTAGTAGTACACCCGTTAGAAAGAGTAATTTGATAAGTATTGTGGGTAGAATTAGGGGTAGAGGAAGATCTAAACTAACTTGGATAAAAACGGTAAAAAATGCTATGATTTCTTGTGAGCTTACAGATCATATTGCACTAAATCGAGCAGAATGAAAAACCAGGATTCATGTAATTGTTCCCAAGTAGTTAGAAAAAAGTATTTGTTGTTGTTGTTGTTGTTGTATTGAGGACTTGTATGAAAAAAAAACCTTTGTTTATAAAAAACAAATAGTGCTTGATATTCCTTCTCGGTCAATTAATAGAAGCCTCATCAACTTAATCAAGGGGCTAAATTAAAACAAAACCCTTAATTATATTCTTTTTACAGAAAACTGCCTTAAACTTTTTTTGCGCAAAAGACTCCTCCTGTAAGTATGTTTTTAAAAAACGCATTCTCGATGATGTGAACTTTCTGCTATATTTTTTACATAACATAAGAGTTAAGTGAGGTGTTTTGACAATAATAAAAAAGATGCATGATGTTTTCTGATCCAACTTGCAAAACTGAATGAGGTTATCTAATATAAGCAGAAAAATTAGATATGATTTTTTTGATAAAACCTGAGAGAAATTTTTTGAAAACATACTTCATGATACTTTTTTGCATAAAAAAGTTTAAAACAGTTTTTTAATATAAAAATATAGTTGAAGGGTTTTTATATATATATAAAAAAAGTTTAGCCCCATCAAAGTCTAGATAGGTACTTGCGGTGCCAATTGCTAAACCAATGAACGCAACTTCTAATTAATGTGACATATTGCAGGCCGTTTGCAAGGAAATTGGATGGTACTCCTATCCCCACTATTTTTCAGAATTAACCGTTCAGGTATGACCATAAAATATCCATCATCATATCGTTATCACAAATTCGGAATTTTGGTGTAATAGAAAGAAACTTTACAAAGTATCAAAACAATTTAGGTTCAGATTTCACAACATGACCGGTAACAAACAATTAGAAAAGTCTACTAAGCATAGACTATGTGCATGAATCCATCTTAAGGTGCATAACCATATTGGATTTATATGTCTTGCATACTATATTCGATGTGAAGAAAAAACGGAAAAAGACAAAAAGAATTGAAGCGATAGGAAACAAAATGGTAGCAAGTAGTTGCATAAGCACGTAACAGAGCAAGGGACGGTCAACTATCAAGTGGGCGGTCGACTGCCCGAAATTTCTGGATGGTGAGAGGCTAATTTCAATCGGTTGCATATTGTGACAGTCGACCGCCCCGATGTTGATTGCAGATTTGGGTATCGGGACTTGGAGATTTGATTGAAGCGTGACTTGTTCTCCAGGTTAGATCGTATGACTTTCATCATATGGTTATCACTTCAGTATAAATTGGATGGTTATTATATCAAGAATAGTAAACTAGGGTTGCTATAAATCCCTATATAATCAATGTAACGGTTCAAAGAACAATATTATTCTACTGAGTGTGAATAGAATAAGAGAATACTTTATATGTGATGTGAGTGAATTCTCTATTTTAAACATCAAGTATTTCTAGTTAAGCTTGAGAGAGAGTCGTGGTGAGAGTTGTAACTCTTGTATCTTCTCTAGTTGAATAATATCTCAGTTTTTCTCCCCTGGAATAGGGCTTGCCCAAACCGGAACAAATATTGTGTGCTTTGTGTGCTTTGTGTAATTTTTAATTTGCTTGGTGGTTTGTATTGATCGGGTCAAAGACTCAACAAGATTCGGTGCATAATTCCTAACAATTGGTACAAGAGCATCATGTTAGTGAGTTTGTTCGAATTACTTGGAGAAGATAGCAAATCAGAGCACGAAGATCAAGCAGTTTAATTGTAAGATCAACTTTAATCATTGGAAGGTCAACATGTATGACACATTGGTTCAAAAGGCATGCATATTGCCATAGAAAGATATAAGAGAAAGCCAACCCATATGAAGCAGAATAAGTGATATGAGATTTGTTTGAAGACCTTGATCAGTTTAATTCGGCTGCAATTGACAGTTGAAGTCGAGTGTGATTTCTTTGATAAGACAAGTGCAGCGAGTCTATGGGTGAGACTCAAAACTGACTAACCGGGATTCTCATTATTGAATTAGATGTACTGAAAGAGAAGGATGTTTCGTTTCCCAATGAAGGAAGATATACATCTTCAAGATCATATTGTGGAGTTTAAAATTGTAATATCTGAATTAAAGGTGATTAATGCAGATGATCTAAGCAAAGAGGATAAAACTTTCACTTGATATATTCACTGCCAGTTTCGTATGATCACTTGATAACTATCATGCTACACGAGAAATCTGTCAAAGAGAAACTTACAGTAAACGGGGTGATCAAGGTTTTGAAGGAATATGAACTGAGGAGGAGACTTATAAAATGGGATCTATTTCTACAAGTTGTTTGACGGTGAATGGTGATACTTCAATTGGAAAGGATATGGCACACAAGGGTAAGATCTGTTGCCATCATTGCAAAGGAATTAGGCATTACAAGAGGGAATGTCGCAAGTGATTGAATCAGAAGGGTGTGTAGGGTTATATGATTAGACAGAAATAAATTTATTTATTTGTCATTTTATTAATAGAGCAATTTTTGGTTTATTCACAAATATTGATATTGTGCATCAATAAGGTCCATGCTGCATAGTAATTATGTCTATGCACAAAGAACATATTCACAGTTTATAATAGAACTGGGCATTCTATGTGGCAGACTGTAGCACAACAAGTGAGAGGGTTGACTCGAACTTGTTGTGCTAGTTCGTTTAGTACGAATTGATGGAACAAAAAATGATTACACTTGTAAATAACCACAAGACAGTGTTATCTTTAAAGACAATATGAACATGACCTCTAAATCCTGAGCATATAGTAAACTCATTTTTTAATATCGCGCATTGTGAATAAACCAAAAATTGCTCTATTAAGAAAATGATAAATAAATAAATTTATTTCTGTCTAATCATATAACCCTACAGGGTGCACACGTAGTCAACGTCAGCGTCTCTAACTCAGGTGATAACTTAGACTGTCTTCTAATTTCAGGTTCTTTAAATGTGAATTCGGGATGGTTTCTTGATTCGGTGAGCTCTTCTTATATTTGCTCTGAGAGGGAGATATTTTCCCCTTATAAGTCTACAACAGTGTAATCCCTGTTTTCCTAAATACGTATTTTGTGAATAAATTACGTATTTTGATTTATTATAAATTCAGTATTATTTTAAACTCGAATTGGGTTTTCTATTAAAATCTTTTCGAACCGGAAATTGTATTTTCTTCGAATAACAGTATATTCCAGCTTTAATATTTATTTTCTAAGTGATCGGCTACTTGTACCTTATTTTAATACTATTTGGATTTTTATGAACTTGGTTGTCTCAAATCTCATTTTTGATATGTATGTCAAAATTGTTATTGTTGTTATTAATATTACTAATCTTGATTATTGAATTAAAAATCTTCTTCTATTGCGCTTAGTATAATTTGAGTATTAATTTGATGCACAAAAATTTATTTATTTGGGTACTATATTATTATTGATCTATTTATTTATTTATTTTTCTCTAGCTGTATACTTTTCTTATTTGGTTTTAAAACCCATTCTAATTTCTCCAACCCATTAATGAAACCCATATCCGATGAGTTCCTATTGGATCCTACCCTATCACCCAAACCCAATAACCCATTATATAAACCTACTCTTCTAAACTCAACCCTAAAAACCCTACTACTACTAATCACCCTAGCCGCCAGCCCATATACCCTGTGCACATCTTCCCCACCTCTTCATCTTCTTCATCTCTCTCCCTTACCCCGTTCGCCGCCAACCTCCACCTCCAACCCGCGCTGCCAGTGACCCCCTCCCTCCTTGCTCTCCGGCGATAGCCATGGTCGCCAGCCCTACACCGCGCGATCGCGAGCATGCTTCCCTGGTCGCGTTTTCGTCCTTCCGTGCGCGCGCCACCCTGCAGCGCACTGTCTCCCCAACGCGCATCCCGACCATCTGCCCTGTGTGCCGTCCAGCGCATCGCCGGTGAGCCCCTGGCCGCCGCCTGCTCACCGTTCTGCCGCAGCACACACCAAGCAATCGCCAGCACCAGCGAACCCTGCAGCGCGCCGTCCACAGCGACGCCTGCACAGCCAGCAACCACCGTCGACTGGTCTGCCACTACCGGCAGTCGAGCCCCGCCGCCTCGCCGTCCATGGCCGAGCGTCACCGTGCAACTTCCCCTGCGTCGCGCCCCGCCGGCACTGCAGCACTCTCCCACTCTCTGTTTTGGTAAAAGAAGGAAGAAGAAGGAGTGGGAATTAAATCTCAGCCGTTGGATTTGATCAAGATCTGATCTTGATCAGATCTGATCTTTCAGCCAGATCGGATCTCAGCCATCCATCCGATCGTGACCCCCAACTCAGATCTAAGCAGATCCAGCCATCCGATCACATCTCAACCGTCCGATCGACTTGATCTCAATCAGAGCGTTCTGGGCCGTCCATTCGATCGGATCATGAACACCTTGATCGTGGGCCGTTGATCATCCTCTTGATCATGGTATCCATCATCTTGTTGATCACTTTGATTATGGGCCGTCAGATCTTCATGATCTTCCTCAAGTGATCTTGGATCGTCTCGTTCGTCCTTTCTTGGTGAGTAAACATTTGATCTACTTTGGTTCTTATTCATCAATTGTCAATCACGATATATTTTGGTTCCCTTCTAATTCTCATATGTTTCATTTCCGATCTTGACCGATGGATTCGCTGGATCTTCATCTTGATCGTGATCATCATCGAGATCCGTGCCCGATCGTGATTATCGTGACCGTTCGCTCGATCGTCGCCGTGTCTTTGGGACCGTTCCCGTCATCCGTCGGATTCATCGCCTTCTCCTCTAAGGCAAGTAACCTTGTACATCTTATTGTCCTAGTACAAGTCTCCTTGAAATACCACATGTAGTTAGTTTGTGACTCTCCTTTGAAATATCATAGTAAAACAATTTGAACCTTCAAACTCACCAATCTAAGAGTCACAAAACTTCCTCGTATTAAATAATAATTCAATTGGACTCTTTTATCTCCTTGAACTTGCGAATCACATGGACATATGAATTAAGGACCCCTAGAAATTGTAGACGCATATAAATTTAGTGTTTTGGCAATTTGTGATTATTATGACTTGGAAAATATTATTATTCGCTGTTTGATTCCCATTACCATGTATTTGTGCCACATAATGATTTTAGACACCAAATTACATAATTCTATGAAATCTACATTAGTGAATTATCTCCCTATGTTGCTGTCTGGATTTCCTTTTGCGGTTTCGACCCTCTTATCTTTGGAATTTGGGCCCGAGGCCTGAATATGAAACGTAGATCAGGATGTGTAGATGTCGATAGACTCCAGAATGATTGAATTTGGAGTCACGGTCTAGGAGATATGGCCTTTATACTGCAGCTGTGTCAGTAGGCGCAGTTCTGTAAAAACTGCTGTATATATTGACTTTGCGAATTATTTCAGCGGTGCAAACAGCGTGCGTTTGACCCCAAATTTTGTGTGTAGCTGCTGGACATCATCTAGGACATCCCTAAATTTTTCTAGAATTAAATTACAACATTTACTTAGGTGTGCTTGCTTGATAAGAGTTAATAACAATAACAAGCCGGGGTTTGGGAAAGATTATAGAGTGGACAATATAGATACGTGTACTCGGAAGGGGGCCCGTGTTTCCCAATACTTGGTTCATGAACTTGTTGTATCTTGTTTGATTCATGGAGTCGGTTACTCGGCTCATGAACTTGTTTGATTCTTGAACCCATTGTGCGGTTCTTGAACTTGCTTGTGGATTCGCGAACTTGCTTCGTGAACTTGTTATTTAATTTTCGATTCATGAACCAAGGCTTGCTTGATACTTGATACCTGAGTACGCCGCCCTATAAAATCCATTACTAGATCTAAACGAAAGTGCTTTGACTGTAGCAACCATGTAGTAAAAGAATGGATGCATGTCGTGCTACCTAGCTAGTAACTCACCACTAGACTTGAACTTGATAACTTGGTCTTCATAACTTGAACTAGACTTGGACTTGAGAAACTTGAGCTAGATAACTTGACACTTGGACTTGATGACTAGACATTTGAGACCTAACATTTAAAATAACATATGACACTAGACTTGAGTTTGACACTTGATATTAATTACCCTTATAGGTGTACCTGACATGTGATTCACCACTAGCAGTTGTTATCCAACCTAGTTATTAAGATGATCCCTCTTGCTAGCTAGTCTTTGAATTTGCCACTACTTCTTATAACCTTGCTTATTCTTGATTCCAATTCTTGTTTTCCCCTTTCTTGTACTTGCTTTTACTATTTGTGGCCCTAGCTTGCACTAAGGGCATTTTCTCTTGTTTCCCCTTCGTTTTCCTGTTTATATTTATTAAGCAGACTTGGGAGACAAGTTATCTGCTGGAATTGGCGAGCAGACATTTCAGGATTTGCTTGGAGCAAGGACCTGTTTAAATAGTTGCTTTCCTTAAGGTATTTATTTCTTCTGCTGTTTAAGACTTGTTTTCGAGTTGCACTTGATCGAGACATGGAAACTATTTGAATATTATTATTTGTTTAAATTATTTTCTGTTGCTTTATAAGTTATTCATGCATGCTTGGTTATATATATTTCTCTTGTATATTCTTGTTATGATGCTGGGTCGATCCTACAGCTTATGGATGATGAAAAAAAAAAATCATCCGCTGGGCTTCGTCACGTGCTCGTATTCCATATTTTTGGAAAGCGGGGCGTGACAAACAGGTTGTAGTATGAGAACAACGATTGGTGAGATTTGTGAACTAGTGGGTGAAGCAACAATTGAATTGGAGATGCTGGATGGTAAATGGTTCACATTAGAAAAATTCATGCATATTCCTTTGATGAAGGGGAATATGATATCATTTGGCACTCTTGATGCTCGGGGCTACAGGTACACGACTCGAGGTGGAGTTTTGACAGTTTGAGATAGTCATCGTAAGATGATGAAGGGTAAGAGGGGGGTAGGGTCAGCATAACCTCTACTAGTTTTGTGGGAGCAGGAAAACTCGGCTGAGTGTTTGGAAGAATATTGTTCCTAAAGCATTATCTAGTAAGCTGTCACTAGAATCACTGAAGTGAGACTGCGACGTTTGAACAGCGCCAGAAGAGATTCTTAGGTTAGGTAGAGTACGCACAGATCGTGACATATTCGTATTCACACATAACACCCTTGAAGGGGTTACACAATTAGAGAAAAATATGTGGAGGTAGATTCAATTAGTAGAAGAAGACATTGAACTGAGTTTTTTACAAAGCAGAGATGAAAAGAATCTAGAAGAGTTTATTCAGACAGTTGTGAATTCATGCTTATGCAATCCAAAGTAGAGATTGTTAGGTTTATATGTCTTGTATACTATCCTCGATGTAAAGAGAAGAGGGGAAAGCGACGAGATGAATCGAGGCAATTGAAAACAGATCGGAAGCAAGCAATAGCAGCAACATGGAACAGAGAAAGGGACGGTCGAATTCCAAGTGGGTGATTGACCTCCCTATGTCTCTGGATAGCAAGAGGCTAATTGCAGTCAACTGCATATGGTGGCAGTCGACTGCCTCGATACTGATTGCAGATTAGGATATTGGGTCTTGGAGATTCGATTGAAGCCCGACTTGTTCTCCATGTTAGGTCGTACGGCTTTCATCGTATGGTTATCTCTTCAGTATACATTGGATGGTTATTGTATCAAGAATAACAAACTAGGGTTTTTCTGGATCTCTATATAATTAATGTAACGGCCCAAAGCACGATGTGATAATTCTATTGAGTGCCGAATAGAAAAGGAGAGTACTTCATCTAAGAGGTGAGTATATTCTCCATTGGCCACAACAAGTATTTTCAGTTATGCTTGAGAGATGGTCGTTGTCAGAGCTGTAACTTTTGTATCATCTCTAGTTGAATAATATCTTGGTTGTTCTCCCTGAGATTAGGGTTTTCCCAAACCGGAACAAATATTGTGTATTTTATGTATTTGTTGTGATTTTTTATTTGCTTAATGGTTTGTATTGATCGTGTAAAAAACTGAACAAGATTCGGCATATAATTTCTAAAAAAAGGGAGTTCGTGTACCATAAAATGATACAAAATCTGCGGAAGCATCTTAAAACTTGTTATTCCCGAAGTAGCATTGTAAAACTGATCTATATGGCTCAAATACGAACACAAAATAAACCAAGTTCTCCCGGCTCCTCTCATTGAGGGCATTTGTAAATTGACTGAATATTGGTGGATTTAACTATTGGAGTAAACAAATGCTTGTCTTAATGGAATTAAGGTGTTATATATGAAATAAAGTACAATTTTAGCTAAGTACATCTCTAATCTATATAATACAATACAAAGAAAGCTATCAAGGCTCTCCCTCACTCCCCCGAAAATCAAAGGTCCAGAACTAATTCCCCCCCCCCCCCCCCCCCCCCCCCCCCCCCCCGCCGCGGCAAAAGTTTCCACCCAAAACTCAAATTCAAATTTCCGAAAACAGCTCTTTTATTTATTTAATTCTCTCTCTCTCTCTCTCTCTCTCTCTCTCTCTCTCTCTCTCTCTATATATATATATATATATATATATATATATATAGAGAGAGAGAGAGAGAGAGAGAGAGAGTAAGTCTATTAAGAGCTGGGAAGCTGAGATCCTTATCGGGAGCTGGAGTTTTCAGCCATTCGATCGCGATTGATCGCGATCGAACGGCTCAGAACAAATCCCACTTATCTTGCCTCTGTTGAGGGGCAAAATCGAAACCCCTATATCTCTTTCTTTCTCATCGAGATCACGATCTCCCGCTCTGTCTATTTCTTCGTCGAGCAAAACCCTACTTTGACGCTTCTCCCTCCTGCTATATCTCTCTTCGACGCCTCTCCTCCAAATCGCTGCCCTCTCTTTCTCTCTCCAAAACCCTAATCAGTAATACGGGCGGAGCAGGTAACTGACTGAATCTCAAACCATAAAAATCCTTCCTTTTTCCAATCCATTTCACTCCAATCTAAATTCTAACAGCAAAAATTGCTCCTTTGTAGACGGAGAAGGCTTTCTTGAAGCAACCGAAGGTGTTGCTTTGGTAATTTCTCATCAATTCCATTTCCCCCATTTTGGAATGCATCGATTTGGGTTTTTTTTCTAAAAAATATCTTTTTTTTGGGGGTGAGGGGGGGTGATTTGGGAAGGGGAAGAGGCTTGGCAAAGGCGGGAACCAGTTTTGGAAGAGCATTAGGCTTGGATTCAAGGTTCCAAGAGATGCAATCGAAGGTTTGTTCAGTGATCTAATGCAAAATTGTGATCTTATTATAAAATTCATTATCTTGTTTGCAATGCTAATAAATTTTCATCTATATAATTAAATAATTGCATGATAACCAAGTGTGAATCATATAGATAGAAAATTACATTACTAAGAAGAATCTTAGATTGCGGTGGCAATTTTGATGGAACTTTAAATATGCAACCGTATACACTTATTGCTAAAAATATAAGTTTTTTTTGAACTGTAAATGTCACTGATTTTGTTGGGAGTTAGTACCATTAAATCGATGTACGAGGATGTCATTGGTCTGATTTGTGTTTGTGTGTGGTTAATGAGTCTTGGTAGCTTGATGTTTGATTGTTATATAATGTGTCAAAGTGACTACCATGAGAGCTGAGCATTAGTATTTGCTATGAGGTTTGTCTATAAGGTTAGGTTTTAAATTTTTTATGTTGTGAACAAGTGAGGTGCTCTGTATTTTGCTGCTTGCGAGTTTGTGAAATGAGTGTTTTGTAGTTTGTTTTTGGTACTAGTCTTGTTATGTAAGGTAGAGTTAGTTCTTTGGAGAGTTCAATCATAATTACCGATTTTTTGAGAAGATAGTATTGCGATTTGTACAAGTGCGTGCATCAAAGAAATGGAAGATTGGATAAACACGGAGTGGTTGTTAGCATAAGGGTACATTTACATGTCTCCTTAAGAGTTTGGGAAGACAAAAAAGAGTATTAGCGGCATAGAAATATCTGATCTTTTATTTTGTTAGTTTGCTTTTGTAACACTGAAATGCTTCTTAGGATATCACAAAATTTGTACATGTACTGATTTTTTTAATTTATAACTTGCATGCTAAGTTGAGCACTTGGAGCAGTTGGAAATGCAAAAAATTTGATCAAGATGTTTGCATCTCAAGAATAGTGTGTGGAACAAGATGATCAGCTACAATATGTCAGGGAAGTATTCGATTCCCCAAATAGTCTGTTACATTCATGTGATTGTGAGTTTGCTTCCTCTTTGGATAACTTGGATTCTAGTTTTACAAGTGATGATGAGATGGATTATGTTTATGAAGTTGCACACTATGAATCATTTATTTAATTATTTGTAGGAGTGACTTGTGATGAATTAATCCTATCTGAGCTTTACTTTCCCTAATTGGTTATAAGTGATGATGAGATGGATTATGTTTTTGAAGTTGCACACTATGATTTAATGATTAATAGGAGTGACTAGTGATGAAATAATCTTATCTGAGCTTTACGATTGTCACTTCACTGAATGTTGCTAAATTCCCTGACTCATATATAGTTAGTCTATTAAGAGCTGGGAAGCTGAGATCCTTATTGGGTGCTGGAGTTTTCAGTTATTCGATCGCGATTGATCGCGATGAAACAGCTCAGATTTGATCCCGCTTATCTTGGCTTTGTCAAGGGGCAAAAGGGGCAAAATCGTTAATTAATGTTATTTAATACCAAATAGCATATTTGTTAAATTAATCGTTATGTCTTGCAAACTGATGATGGACATAAAAGAGATGCATGATTTTTCTCCATCTTTGAAAAGTTGGTAAAATGATTTTTTTTTTACAAATAATACAAAGTTCGTATGCTGTGATGAAAAGTTTATGCATGATTTTGTTTTTTTGCACCCTCCTACCAAGTTAGTGTGCAAGTCATTTCAGCTTCATGTTCAGTTTCTGTTTTCGGCAATTGGTATACAATTTTTTTTTGGCGGTGTTCAACTTCATGTTCAGTTTCTGTTGTTCTGAGCTGGGGAGCTGAAATGTTTTGGGGGTGTTCATCTTTTTGTTCAATTTATGTTGTTCTGAGCTTACACATTTTGAACTTCATGTTCAAATTTTCTTGTACTGAGGTTACACATTTTTCACTTCATGAAGTGGTTATGGTGGTGTTATTCTGAGCCTACAGATTTTTGCATCTCTTGTTGTTGTTCTGACCTTGCAGATTGTTTTGCAGTTGTTGTTCTGAGCCTACAGTTTTCTTTGCTGTTGTTGTTATTCTGAGCCTACAGATTTTTACGTATTTGCAATTCATTATAATTAATATATTTACGTATTTGCTTCTGATATTATTGGGTGAATTAAATTATCCAGGAAATGAAGAGAAAGAACAAGAAGGATGTTAGTGGAGAACCCGAGAGCCTTGAGAACATTCTCTTCGACTGCCCATTTTTGACCCATTGAGAATGTTTCGAATGTTAGGAAGTTTAAATGTCTTTTACTGTGTTGGTCATGTATGGAACGTGAGGGAAATAATGAAAGTCGAAAGTTAAAACTAGTTTGTGGTTACAAATCTGTTATTAATCCTTTTGTATAATCTCCATTTGGTGTACACATTGGTTGGTGGTTGGTGGTGTTCAGTTTATGTTGTTCTGAGCTTACACATTTTGAACTTCATGTTCAGTTTCTGTTGTTCTGATCTTACACATTTTGATATTCATGTTCAGTTTATGTTGTTCTGAGCTTACACATTTTGAACATCATGTTCAGTTTCTGTTGTTGAGAGCTTACACATTTTGATATTCATGTTCAGTTTAAGTTGTTTTGAGCTTACACATTTTGAACATCATGTTTAGTTTCTGTTGTTCTGAGCTTACACATTTTGAACTTCATGTTCAGTTTCTGTTGTTCTGAACTTACACATTTTGAACATCATGTTCAGTTTCTGTTGTTGAGAGCTTACACATTGATGTTCATGTTCAGTTTATGTTCTTCTGAGCTTACACATTTTGATATTCACGTTCAGTTTATGTTGTTCTGAGCTTACACATTTTGAACTTCATCTTCAATTTCTGTTGTTCAGAGCTTACACATTCTGATATTCATGTTCAGTTTATGTTGTTTTGAGCTTACACATTTTGAACTTCATGTTCAGTTTCTGTTGTTCTGAGCTTACACATTTTGATATTCATGTTTAGTTTATGTTGTTCTGAGCTTAATATCTTAAATAATGTTATTTGCTTCAACCAACATGTTCATGTTCAGTCCATCCTCAACCAAGCCCAATAACAGAACACGAGAAATTAATATCTTAAATAATGTTATTTGCTTCAATACATTGATAGTATACTTGCTTCAAAAACGCACAAGTACATCAAAAATTTTACAAATTTATCAACTATACAACTTTTATCACCAAATATACTAGTTTTTTACTCAAAATTAGCAACTATACAACTTTTATCACCAAATTTACAAATTTTTTGCTCAAAATGTCCACTGGTGTCGAGTAGTGAGTAGCTCCAAGAAGCACCTCAAGTTGAAATCAACCTGAAATCAAAATTAAACGGAGCTCATTCAGCCTGGAAACAACAAAATATTTATTTAAAAAATATAGTAGGCTCGGAACACAAAACATCAGTGTCACAAACACAAGGGTTAAAAACACAATTGTAACCACAAACCAATTTTAACTTTCAACTTCCATTATTTCCATTACAACCCATACATAACGAACACACTAAAACACATTTAAACCTACTAGCAAAAAACTGACTGACACCAGACCAAAAAAATTCATGTTAATTCAAACATGAAGAGGATCAGAACAATACCACCAAAAACTAAACATGAAGCTCAGAACAACAGAAAATTTAAAAAAATTCAAATTTGTATTCAAGAATTCTTATTCTATATGAAAATTCTTTGATCAGCAAGTATTTTCATCCTGTGACCTACTTCCTTTGATCAAACTTTTTGCTCAACTTAACATGTAACTTATCCAGTAAAAAATCAGTATAAGTCTAGCTAAGTCCAACTGACACTTTCCAAGGTCGTTACATTTACACACTCGATAATCATAGTCAGAAGTAAAATTCAACTAAATCAGCCTATTAGTACTGAAAATAATAAAAATTTTATATTCAGAAATTCTTATTCTATATGAAAATTCTTATGTTCAACAAGCATTTTCATCCTATAACCTACTTGCCTTGATCAAATTTTTTGCATTTCCAACTGCTCCAAGTGCTCAACTTAGCATGCAAGTTATAAATTAAAAAAATCAGTACATGTACAAATTTTGTGATATCCTAAGAAGCATTTCAGTGTTACAAAAGCAAACTAACAAAATAAAAGATCAGATATTTCTATGCCACTAATACTCTTTTTTGTCTTCCCAAACTCTTAAGGAGACATGTAAATGTACCCTTATGCTAACAACCACTCCGTGTTTATCCAATCTTCCATTTCTTTGATGTATGCACTTGTACAAATCACAATACTATCTTCTCAAAAAATCGGCAATTATGATTGAACTCTCCAAAGACCCAACTCTACCATACATAACAAGACTAGTACCAAAAACAAACTACAAAACACTCATTTCACAAACTCACAAGCAGCAAAATATAAAGCACCTCACTTGTTCACAACATAAAAAATTAAAAACCTAACCTTATAGACAAACCTCATAGCAAATACTAATGCTCAGCTCTCATGGTAGTCACTTTGACACATTATATAACAATCAAACATCAAGCTACCAAGACTCATTAACCACACACACAAACACAAATCAGACCAATGACATCCTAGTACATCGATTTAATGGTATTAACTCCCAACAAAATCAGTGACATTTACAATTCAAAAAAAACTTATTTTTTTAGCAATAAGTGTATATGGTTGCATATTCAAAGTTCCATCAAAATTGCCACCGCAATCTAAGATTCTTCTTAGTAATTGATGAACGCAGTATTATTCACATTTAGAGGCAATAATCTTAATGAAATTAGACAATTAAAAGCTCTATATGTGGTATTTAACTCTTATTTTCTCTTTTCTATAGGAAACAGCTCAAGACAGCAAAACGAAGCAAATTCAGGATCTTAAGGATGAACTCAGAAGATTACAGAAGCATCAGTCGACTGGTTCTTCACAACAGGCGACTGGACAGAGAACTCAAGCTTACACAGATGTCTCGGCACAGTCGACTTACTCTCAAGGACAGTCGACTAGTCTGATCAATTATGAAATCTTCAGAAGTCTCGACTCAGTCGACTGGTTCGAAGACAAGTCGACTGGTCTGCGGCGGAGTAAACAGATAAGATATTCAAAGATACACCTGCATCTAATTTCGAATCTATGTGGATCCAGATTTTATACGAAGAATCAAATCTAAAGACAGGGTATTTCCAAGAGCACGTGGTTAACAAATAAGGAAGGAAAGTAGAAAAGAGAAAGATATAAATCACCAAATCAAACAAAGAAGGAGTTTTCCTGAAAAAGTGCAAAATCCTAATTCTCAGCCGTGCTCTATAAATATCAGAAGAGAAGCATTATTCAAGATATATCTTTTTCTCTGGGAAGCGACTTAATCACAAGAGTTTCTGCGCATTCAAGTCATCAACAAGGGGCATTATTCTATCAGCATCAAGGAAGGAGAGAGGAGATCCAGTATTCGAAGGCAGTCGACTGTGTGACAGCCAGTCGACTTCATTGCCGGACTTCATTAGTTTATTTCTTCTCCTTCTATTCTTTTATGTTGATCATATATTCAAACTTGTTGATTAATAAAAGTATTATTATGTGGAACTAATTTTATAGTTGGGTAGATTGAAGCCGTAGTTATGTAGTGCTATATTCTTCTGAACTCTTCTATTTTACTTATTGATTGAATCCGTTTGTATTGGTATAGATTGATGGTAATCAAAACTAGTTCTCGAAGTCTGAGAGCAGTCGACTGAGGTGAGAGCCAGTCGACTGACGTACAGAACTTGAGAATATCAGGTTTGCATTATCATCTATCTGAATCTGTTATATGAGCATATTGAGACGACCCGTATCTCGTGTCTGTAATAGTAACAAGGGAATCTTTAGGGGTTCCTGGTTCAATCAACTTAAGGGATCTAGATCTGATACCAATTTCTAGGACCTTGAGTGTTTGTTCGTTTCCACTGATCTTATGTTTTCTTTAAGTGCAACTTAGTAGATACCATGCTAAACACTTAATGAAAGAAACGAATTAGAGTAGATACCATGCCTAATTCTTGGCCTAGGGAGACAATACTTTAAGGAGTAGATACCATGCCCTTAAAGTGAACAAACATGAGTAATAAGAGGAAGTTCAGAAGGTGACTTAGCATTACTAACTATTGGTGGAGATCTAAACCCAACTACTTTATAAATATTTGTGATTCAACACTTCTTAATTTAGTTTAAAACTTTTTATTTCTTTTAGGCTTTTCAACCAACCCTTTATGATTTTTAGTCTTTTTATTGATTCGTAAGTTAAAGTCTACAATCTCTGTGGGATCGACCCTTGCTATTGCTACGCTTTTCTAAACGATTCGTGCATTTGCGAGGTTTATAATTTGTGTCTAGTTAATCTATATATTTAGGTATCTAGATTTGCACAACAAGTTTTTGGCGCCGTTGCCGGGGATTGTCTAGTATTTTAACTTACAGATCAGTAGGAAGTTTTTATTTTCTTTCTTTTAGTTTATTAATAAGTTTTTCTTTTAGGTTACAGGATTTTGGTGGATGCACGGAAGGAGATCACTTCGTCCAGAGCTACTACCAATTGACGCAGAAACAGAACGCACTTTGCACAGATTAGGTCGACTGATTGCGACCAACCAGTCGACTGCTGCACGAACCCAGTCGACTGCTCAGAGACCTCAGTCACAAGAAATCATGGCAGAAGAAATACCTAATCGCGTACCAATGCAAGATAAATTTACGCCTAAGAACATTGAACAACCCTCCTGCATTGCATATCAACCCAATGTCACAGGGAACATGCATCTATCTCCTCAGTTACTTAGTATGGTTCCCCATTTTAGTGGCAGACCTGATGAAGAGCCTCATCTCCATTTACAAGATTTTTTCGATCTCTGCAGGACACAAAGCGTCCAAGGGCTTACCCCTGAGCAAATCAGGTTAATATTGTTTCCTTTTTCCTTAAAACTTAACGCTAAACTATGGTATAATTCTTTGGAACCAGGATCAATAAACTCATGGGAGCAATTGGCGACAAAGTTCTTAAAAGAATTCTTTCCAGCCCAAAAGACCAAACAGCTGAAAAGGGAGATTCAACTCTTCCAACAAAAGGATGGAGACTTATTTTTCGAAGCATGGAAAGATTTCAAGAACAAACTTCTCAAGTGTCCAACACACAACATGCCTAAAGATGAGCAGGTACAAGCTTTTTATGAAGGTTTGAATGATACTAATAAGGCAATTGTGGATTCAGCTTGCAACGGAATCTTGATGAGGAAAAGCGGCGAAGAGGCCATAGAACTATTTGAAGAACTCAGCGAGAATTCGTAACAATTCTCAACAAGGAGGGGTCCTTCGAAAAAACAGGGAGTTTATGAAATTTCTAGTAGCAATAACATTCAATTGGAAATGGTAAACATGAATAAGAAAATTGATATGCTTGTTAATGCAATGTCTATGATGGGTGGAGTTAAAAATCAAACAAATGAAATTTGTGCAATTTGTTCTCATGTAGATCATACCACTAATACATGTCCCATGTCTTCTTTCACAGATCAGGAGCATGCAAACTATGTAGGTCGAGGAGTGTTCCCACAAAAGAACAATCCCTTCTCGAACACATACAACCCAGGGTGGAGGAACCATCCAAACTTCTCATGGAGCAATAATCAGAATAATCAAGGGACTCAATTCACACAAGGACATGCACGGAACATCCAAATGGGAAGTGGGATTGATAGGCTAGTTCAAGAACAGAAGAAGTTGGATTTTGAATCCACCGTTCTTCAATTGCTCCAACAACAACATCAAACAAGCAACCAACAAGGGCAAGCAATTCAGAAGTTGGAAACACAAATTGGCCAACTTGCTAAAGAATTAAGCGAGCGAAAGGCAGGGGAACTTCCATCACAAACTATACCAAATCCTGGAGGCCAAGAACAGCTCAAGGCAGTCACAACATTAAGAAGTGGTAAGATAATTGACAACAAAGTTGGAACACACACCGAAGAAAAAAAGAACAACCATCAAAAATTGTGGGGTCCAACAAGGTAAGTGAAAAAGAAAGAACAGTTTTGCCACCATTCCCTCAAAGGTTAGTCAAACAAAAGAAAGATCAACATTTATTTGACATCTTTGAAACTCTCAGAAAGGTAGAAATTAATATCCATCTACTTGATGCTATTAAACAAATTCCTTCTTATGCTAAATTTTTGAAAGAATGTTGCACTCACAAAAGAACATTTCAGGTTAGGGAGGATGTGGCTTTGACAGAAGAAGTGAGCGCCGTCTTATTAAGAAAATTACCTCCCAAATTAAAAGACCCAGGAAGTTTCACCATTCCTTGCAGGATTGGTGAGCACTTTTTTGAGAAAGCACTGCTAGATTTGGGGGCAAGCATCAATCTTCTCCCATACACCATCTATGAAAAGTTAGGATTGGGGAAACTCCAACCAACATCCATCACGTTACAGTTGGCAGATCGCAGTATCAAAAGACCTAGAGGTATTTTGGAAGATATCCTAGTTCAGGTAAACGATTTCATTTTGCCTGCTGATTTTGTTGTGTTAGACATGGAGGAATCTTCAATGCCATCGTCTCTACCAATCATTCTAGGTAGACCCTTTATGAGTACGGCTGATATAAAAATTTGTGTCAAAAAGGGTACCATAAGCATGAAAATAAATGGAGAGAAGGTTGAATTTAAAATGTTTGATACACTAAAATTTCCACATGATGATCATGAATGCTATAATGTTGATGTGGTGCAAGATATTGTTGATCAAACATTTCAGGTACATAGCGTTGAACCACTACAAGCCACGATTACACAATCTCTAACTTTATCTAATGTTGAACAGGAATCTGATGACTGGGAAATTGCAGAGACAGTACATCACCTTGACACTTCACAGTCACACTCAGGTAAGTTTGCACCAGTATTTGAAAAATTGGTGACTGATGACATTTATGTTTCTGCAGACAAGTCGACTGGTGCACTGGACAAGTCGACTGGTGAAGAGGATCAGTCGACTGTCCAGACTGCTACCAGGGACCAGTCGACTGCACCAAGACTTACAGACCCAGAGCTTAAGCAGCTGCCCGACCATTTGAAGCACGCATATTTGGGCGAGAACCAGACGCTACCAGTGATAATTGCTGCGAACCTGAGTGCACAGGAAGAAGATAAGCTGCTAAGGGTATTACGAGAACACAAGAGTGCAATAGGATGAACCATTGCAGACATCAAAGGAATAAGTCCATCCAAATGCATGCATCGAATACTCCTTGAAAACAACGCAAAACCGAGCAGGGAGGCACAGAGAAGGCTTAACCCAAACATGAAGGAAGTGGTAAGAGCAGAGATTTTGAAGCTACTAGATGTTGGCATCATCTACCCCATCTCAGACAGCAAATGGGTAAGTCCTATACATGTAGTGCCTAAGAAAAGTGGAGTCACAGTGGTGACAAATGAAGAGAATGAGCTTATCCCCACTAGAGTGACCACAGGTTGGAGGGTATGCATTGATTACAGGAAATTGAATAATGAAACCAGGAAAGATCATTTCCCTCTTCCTTTTATTGATCAAATGTTAGAAAGATTAGCAGGATATAGTCATTATTGTTTCTTAGATGGTTATAGTGGCTATAATCAAATTGCTATTGCTCCAGAAGATCAAGAAAAAACCACTTTTACATATCCTTTTGGTACTTTTGCATACAGGAGGATGCCCTTTGGATTGTGCAATGCTCCAGCTACATTTCAAAGATGCATGATGAGTATATTTTCAGACATGGTGGAAAGGTTCATTGAGGTATTTATGGATGATTTTAGTGTTTTTGGATCTTGTTTTGATGAATGCCTTAACCATTTGCAGCTTGTGCTTAAAAGATGTGAAGAATGCAATTTAGTGCTGAATTGGGAAAAGTGCCATTTCATGGTACAACAAGGTATTGTGTTGGGACATGTAGTGTCAAAAAGAGGCATAGAGGTAGACAAAGCAAAAATCGATATAATATCAAAACTACCCCCTCCCACTACAGTTAAGGGTGTTAGGAGTTTTCTAGGACATGCAGGGTTCTATAGAAGATTCATAAAAGATTTCTCAAAAATCTCCAAACCCCTTTGTGACTTGTTGGCTAAGGATGTTGAGTTTGTATGGACAGAAGAGTGCACAAATGCTTTTATGACATTAAAAAATCTTCTCATTTCTGCACCTATTGTCATGGCACCAAATTGGAGCCATCCTTTCGAGCTCATGTGTGATGCAAGTGATTATGCTTTAGGGGCTATTTTAGGTCAACGAATCAATAAGAAACCTCATGTTATCTACTATGCTTCTCGAACTTTAAACGATGCACAGCTAAATTATTCCACTACTGAAAAAGAAATGTTAGCTGTTATTTTTGTTATAGAGAAGTTTAGATCATATTTAATTGGTTCTAAAGTTATTGTTTTTACTGACCATGCTGCCTTGAGATATTTGTTTGCTAAAAAGGATGCTAAGCCTAGGTTGATCAGATGGGTGCTGTTGCTTCAAGAATTCGATCTTGAGATAAGAGATAAAAAAGGAAGCGACAATGTTGTTGCAGATCACATGTCCAGGCTACTGCAGGAGGAAGAAAGAATTGTGCCCCCACTTAATGAGACTTTCCCAGATGAACATCTCTTTGAAATAAACTTAACCTCGGGACAGTCGACTCGTACCAGGGCCAGTCGACTGGTATCTCATTGCGCAAATTTTCCATGGTTTGCTGACATTGTAAATTATCAAACCGCTCATGTTTTCCCTCCAGGTATGACAAGTCAGGAAAGAAAGAGACTGGTGGCTCTGTGCAAGCACTACTATTGGGATGATCCTTATTTGTTCAAATTTTGCCCTGATCAAATTATAAGAAGATGTGTGGCAGAAGAAGAGCAATTGAGTATTCTACAACATTGCCACCAATATGCATGCGGAGGACATTTTGGACCAAAAAGAACAGCACTTAAGGTACTGCAATCTAGATTTTATTGGCCTAAAGTATTCAAAGATGCTTTTTCTTTTTGCAGGACTTGTGACAAATGCCAAAGGACAGGCAACATCTCTTCTAGAAATCAAATGCCACTGCAAAACATCCAAGTGATCGAGCTTTTTGACGTTTGGGGAATCGACTTCATGGGTCCATTTCCTAACTCATTTGGTTATTTATATATACTTGTTGGTGTGGATTATGTGTCTAAATGGGTTGAGGCTGTCCCCTCCAGAACTAATGATCACAAAGTTGTTGTCAAGTTTTTGCAGGAAAACATTTTCACTAGGTTTGGGACACCGCACGCAATAATAAGTGATGGAGGAAGCCACTTCAATAACTTTCCATTTGCTTCTTTGATGAAGAAGTATGGTATTACACATAGAGTGGGCACCCCATATCATCCACAAACTAGTGGGCAAGTGGAGATTAGCAACAGAGAAATCAAGAGCATTTTAGAAAAGACAGTCAACACAAGGAGAAAGGATTGGTCGTTGCGCTTGAACGATGCATTATGGGCTTATAGAACCGCATACAAAACACCCATAGGCATGTCACCATACCGTTTGGTGTTTGGAAAAGCCTGTCATTTGCCAGTTGAGTTGGAGCACAAAGCTTATTGGGCCATTAAAAGGTTCAATTTTGATATGAAACAAGCAGGTGACAAAAGAAGATTACAACTAAATGAGCTTGAAGAGTTGAGGCACGACGCTTATGAAAATGCAAAATTGTACAAGGAAAGAACCAAGTTGTACCATGACAAATAGCTAGCAAGGAAGGAGTTTTATGAAGGACAGAAGGTACTGATATACAACTCAAGATTGAGACTTTTTCCAGGCAAGCTTATGTCAAGATGGTATGGGCCATATACCGTAACAAGAGTCTTTCCACATGGCGCTTTGGAGGTTCATAGCAAGGAAAAGAATCAAACATTTAAGGTGAACGGGCATAGAGCGAAGCCATACATAGAGATGAGCATTGAACCTCAAGAGGAAGATGTGAATCTTCAAACCGTTCAATACATGGCATGACCTCATCAAGTCTAGCTGAAGACAGAAAATACAGCGCTTATTGGGAGGCAACCCAATTTTTCAGGGGAGTATCTACACTTTCCCTTTATTTTCTTTCAGTTATTCATTATTCTTTTTCTTTGAGTAATTATTTATTTTTCTCTCCTTACTAGATGTGACATATGCCTATTTTTAAATTTTCTTTCGAACATTGAGGACAATGTTCCATCTAAGTTTGGGGGTATTAGGGGTATTAGAGTCTTTTGAATTTTTTTTTTTAGGATAAAACAATTTCTTATAAAGTAAGAAGAAGGATACCTATTTACTTTAGGATTGTTGAGTTTCATAACTTCCATACAAAATTATATGAGTCATGCGATTATACATAAAAATACAAATGTGATGCCTTTTCTGTTGATCATTCCCTTTAGATCTAGTCCTAAATTGAGTTTAAGTAAATAGAGTGATAAAAAATATATATAAATGTATATACTTGAATAAAGTCAATCTACTCCAATGTTTTGAGTGCTTAGTAACTAGGGGTATTCATCACCAATGTTTACCTTTACGTCAAACGGTAACTTGAAATATGAGTATGCAAAGCACTTTGAAGTTTGTGATTTGCTGAGTAACCGGGTGGATTCATCATAAATGTTTCGCATTCGCGTAAAAAGGCAAGTGACAATTTTAGAGAAGCGACTTAAAAAAAAAAAAAAAAAACTCTAGTTTGCTACTCGGTTTGTAGTAGAGAAAAGGGGATAATCAAAGATTGAGTAATTACATACTATAACTATAATTAATTGCATGACAAGTATGGTTGAGTTTGGAGTCACGAATAAACAATTGCACTAGAGAAAGTGGGTATGTTTAATTTTACTTTATCTAAAATTGTTTATACCTTTCTATCTTGATACCCACATAGTAAGAACTCTTGGTGGTTAAGGCTGTCATTATTATTATTATTTTTTTTTCCCTTGTTCATAATTTCAGTTTGCTTGAGGACAAGCAAAAATCCAAGTTTGGGGGTATTTGATGAACGCAGTATTATTCACATTTAGAGGCAATAATCTTAATGAAATTAGACGATTAAAAGCTCTATATGTGGTATTTAACTCTTATTTTCTCTTTTCTATAGGAAACAGCTCAAGACAGCAAAACGAAGCAAATTCAGGATCTTAAGGATAAACTCAGAAGATTACAGAAGCATCAGTCGACTGGTTCTTCACAACAGGCGACTGGACAGAGAACTCAAGCTTACACAGATGTCTCGGCACAGTCGACTTACTCTCAAGGACAGTCGACTAGTCTGATCAATTATGAAATCTTTAGAAGTCTCGACTCAGTCGACTGGTTCGAAGACAAGTCGACTGGTCTGCGGCGGAGTAAACAGATAAGATATTCAAAGATACACCTGCATCTAATTTCGAATCTATGTGGATCCAGATTTTATACGAAGAATCAAATCTAAAGACAGGGTATTTCCAAGAGCATATGGTTAACAGATAAGGAAGAAAAGTAGAAAAGAGAAAGATATAAATCACCAAATCAAACAAAGAAGGAGTTTTCCTGAAAAAGTGCAAAACCCTAATTCTCAGCCGTGCTCTATAAATATCAGAAGAGAAGCATTATTCAAGATATATCTTTTTCTCTGGGAAGCGACTTAATCACAAGAGTTTCTGCGCATTCAAGTCATCAACAAGGGTCATTATTCTATCAGCATCAAGGAAGGAGAGAGGAGATCCAGTATTCGAAGGCAGTCGACTGTGTGACAGCCAGTCGACTTCATTGCCGGACTTCATTAGTCTATTTCTTCTCCTTCTATTCTTTTATGTTGATCATGTATTCAAACTTGTTGATTAATAAAAGTATTATTATGTGGAACTAATTTTATAGTTGGGTAGATTGAAGCCGTAGTTATGTAGTGCTATATTCTTCTGAACTCTTCTATTTTACTTATTGATTGAATCCGTTTGTATTGGTATAGATTGATGGTAATCAAAATTAGTTCTCGAAGTCTGAGAGTAGTCGACTGAGGTGAGAGCCAGTCGACTGACGTACAGAACTTGAGAATATCAGGTTTGCATTATCATCTATCTGAATCTGTTATATGAGCATATTGAGACGACCCGTATCTCGTATCCGTAATAGTAACAAGGGAATCTTTAGGGGTTCCTGGTTCAATCAACTTAAGGGATCTAGATCTGATACCAATTTCTAGGATCTTGAGTGTTTGTTCGTTTCCACTGATCTTATGTTTTCTTTAAGTGCAACTTAGTAGATACCATGCTAAACACTTAATGAAAGAAACGAATTAGAGTAGATACCATGCCTAATTCTTGGCCTAGGGAGACAATACTTTAAGGAGTAGATACCATGCCCTTAAAGTGAACAAACATGAGTAATAAGAGGAAGTTCAGAAGGTGACTTAGCATTACTAACTATTGGTGGAGATCTAAACCCAACTACTTCATAAATATTTGTGATTCAACACTTCTTAATTTAGTTTAAAACTTTTTATTTCTTTTAGGCTTTTCAACCAACCCTTTATGATTTTTAGTCTTTTTATTGATTCGTAAGTTAAAGTCTACAATCTCTGTGGGATCGACCCTTGCTATTGCTACGCTTTTCTAAACGATTCGTGCACTTACGAGGTTTATAATTTGTGTCTAGTTAATCTATATATTTAGGTATCTAGATTTGCACAACAGTAATGTAATTTCCTATCTATATGATTCACACTTGGTTATCATGCAATTATTTAATTATATAGATGAAAATTTATTAGCATTGCAAACAAGATAATGAATTTTACAATAAGATCACAACTTTGCATTAGATCACTGAACAAACCTTCGATTGCATCTCTTGGAACCTTGAATCCAAGCCCAATGCTCTTCCAAAACTGGTTCCCGCCTTTCCCAAGCCTCTTCCCCTTCCCAGTCTTCTTCGAGCTACAAATCAACCCCCCTCACCCCCAAAAAAAAGATATTTTTTAGAAAAAAACCCAAATCAATGCATTTCAAAATGGGGGAAATGGAATTGATGAGAAATTACCAAAGGAACACCTTCGGTTGCTTCAAGAAAGCCTTCTCCGTCTGCAAAGGAGCGATTTTTGCTGTTAGAATTCAGATTGGAGTGAAATGGATTGGAAAAAGGAAGGATTTTTATGGATTGAGATTCAGTCAGTTACCTGCTCCGCCCGTATTACTTATTAGGGTTTTGGAGAGAGAAAGAGAGGGCAGCGATTTGGAGGAGAGGCGTCGAAGAGAGATATAACGGGAGGGAGAAGCATCAAAGTAAGGTTTTGCTCGACGAAGAAATAGACAGAGTGGGAGATCCCTTTAGTAAATAAGCAAGTGATGAGGTGGCATGCATGTGATATATTGAGTATCTAACGACTTTTAGGATTTCTCAATCACATGCATGCCACCTCATCACTTGCTCATTTACTAAATGAGCAAGTTGCTCATATCCCTTTTACCATATATATATATATATATATATATATATATATATATATATATATATATATATATATATATATATATATATATATATATATATAATGTTCCGTTGTGCACTAAGCTTCCGTGTGCACTCGGCCTTTCTGTCTTCGTATGATGATCCGAACCGTTCATATTGATCTACACATCTAAATTAGTCTAAATATGTAAAATCAAATCATTTAAAATTTATTTGTCCTTCCATTGAAGTGTTACAAAATTATATGGCTTAAAATGGTTGTTTTTTATAGTCACATGATGGATGGGCAAATAAATTTCAAATGATTTAATTTTAAATATTTAGACTAATTTAGATGTGTAGATCAATGTGAACGGTTCGGATCGTCGATGCGAAGACGGGAAGGCCATGTGCACACGAGTGCACACAGAACATTTGTCTATATATATGTCTATATATATATATGTATATATAGGAAAATGCTCTATTGAAAACGGGTTTGTTTTCACGGGTTGGAAAACACCAATCTGAGCCGTTGAATCACTTTTGATCGTGATCAGCGGCTCAGATCGCCTCCACCCATCACCCAATATCACTTAAGTGGCGGAGGATTATTTTGGAAATTTCGTCCTAAATAACTCTTCGCCTGATTCGCTCTGAAAAAATGAATATAACCTAAGCCGTTGTTGGAAACAACGGCCTAGGTTATAAAAAATTGAATTATAGGCCGTTGTTTGGAACAACGGCCTTGTTCTAAATTTTTATAACCTAGGCCGTTGTTCCCAGGTTCCCAACAACGGCCTAAACTATAAAATTTTCTATAAAATTTTATAGCCTAGGTCGTTGTTCCCAGGTTATAAAAATTTAGAATAAGGCCGTTGTTCCAAACAACAACCTATAATTCAATTTTTTATATCTTAGGCCGTTGTTCCCAACAACGGCCTAGGTCATATCAATTTTTTTAGAATCTGTTCAGCGAATAGTTATTTGGGACAAAATTTTCAAAATAACCCTCCGCTGATCAATTGAACCAGGTTATGGGGAGCTCGATCTGAGCTGCTGATCACGATCATGAGCGATCCAACGGCTCAGATTGGTATTTTCCAACCCGTGAAAACTAGACCCGTTTTCAATGGAACATTTCCCATATATATATATATATATATATATATATATATATATATATATATACTAGGTTTGCCCGTTGACACGTGCCTACGGCACGTCTTCGGAACGGTGCCCCTGGTTTGATTATATAAAATAATTTTGGAGGTCAGCAAATTAATTGAAGTAGCAAACATATTATATGAGGAAGCAGTATATCTACTTTTAAGTTCAACCATCGCCTTTTTTATCATAAGCTTGAACTTACATATAGAGGCTCTCGATTCGGTGGAGGGGAGTCGCCGATACGGAGTCGCTTGATATCCGCAGTCGATTTGGTGGAGTCACCGATATGGAATCAGCAGCGGATCAGATATCGGCGACGACCTCTTGATTGGGGTTCGACATTGGATTTGAATTTGGATTTACTTTGAGATTTTCAGATTTTCAAATTTTCAAATTTTCAAAATTTCAAAATTTCAAAATTTCAAAATTATCATATATTAGAATTTTAATTTTTGATTTTTAATTTTTTTTTGAAATTTTCTAATTTTTTAAATAAAAATTAATTATTTTTTTAATTAAAAAAATTAATTTGTTAATTTTATTAATTTTTAAAAACAAATTTATAAAAAAAAATTTTAAAAAAAATTATAAATTTTTTTTGTAATTTTTTATAATTTTTTATAAGTTTTTGAATTTTTTGAATTTTTGAATTATTTTTTTTCATTTTTAGTTTCTTATTTTTTAAATTTTTTTAAAATTTTTATTTTCTTAATTTTTTGAAAGAAAGAGAGAGAGAGAGAGAGAGAGAAATAATTAAATAAATAAAGGAGTTGTTTTGGGTGGGGGATTTGAATTCGAGTTTTGGGGGAAAACTTTTGGGAAGAAAAATATGTTTTGTGATGTTAGATCTAGGCCTTTGATTTTGGGGGGATTGAAGGAGAGTCACTTGATAGCTTTCTTTGTGTTTTATTATATAGATATATATATATATATATATATATATATATATATATATATATTTATATGACTGATCCAATGAGAAACATTCTTAAATGAGAAAATGAGAAACAACAATTTATACCGTTGGATATAAGGGGATTGAGATGAATGGCTGAGATTTCTCCCTCTCTCTCACTTATGATGGAAGGGTATTGGGGTCATTTCTCTCATTCTTAAATCCCTCAATCTCCTTCTCTCTCACCGTTCTCTCTCATTTCTTCTCTCTCTCTTTTCGAAATCCAATCAACAGTTTCCCCAATTTTCTTTCGCTTCAAATTTATTATTCTTTTACTTATTAAAATTTGTTATTCAGGCTCATTTCATTTAAGTGGGTCTTAATTTCGTCAAATCTTTCATCATAATGCCATGACAATCGAACAAACAGTGTAATCAAATTGAAATGTCCAACTTACGACCAGATCAAAACAAATCATCCAACGTTATTATGTCTTCCCATTCCTTCTCCACATCAATAGTCACCGTCAAATTCGCTCTTGGACTCTCCACTTTCAATGTCCTCCTTTTCTCACAGACTCTCCACTTTCAATGTCCTCCTTTTCTCTCACACACACACACAGATATATATATATATATATATAAATTAACGTAAGGTTTTTTTATAAGAATAATTTACCGTACGTTATCAGCATCGTTCTTCATATATTTTTTCTCGTAACAGAACATTTTTGATGAAAAAAACCCTAAAATAAATTATTTTTCGACAAGTGTACTTTTGTTTACGATACTTCGTTCACAACTAATACCAAGCACACTACATGGTCTTCTGCATGTTTGGAATGGTTTGAAGGGGATAAGTGTTAGAATATAAATATTAAAACCCTCACTCTTACCACAACTTTGGAGTTTTGGTCCATCGATAGGGTCATTAATATGGTATCAGAGCATCCCAGGTTCGAATCTCACGTATCATTTGTAAATCTACCAATGCGTGCAACACACGTGCATAACTATTATAAAGAAGGTCTTAGGTTCAAACCCAGACTACGTCTGAATTTTTACTTTCAAAAAATATAATTATTAAGACGTGCATCGCACGTGTAAATTACTAGTAATAATAATAATTTATATAATCTCTAATCTCTAATATTATAATGGAAGAAGGTCTTAGTGTCATTTGTCATTTTGTCATTCTATCAACATGTGCAACGCACGTACAAAACTAATATAAAGGAAGTTTCCGGTTCAAATCCTCCCTACGTCAGAGTTTTAATTTTATTTTTTGAAATTATTAAAACATGCATCGCACGTGTAAATTACTAGTAATCTAATATTATAATGGGAGAATTGGAGTTGTCATTTGTCAACATATAAATCCGTGCATTACACGTGAAACTCCAACTCTTCCATTAATTACAACAAAAACAAACAAATAAAAAAATCCACCAATTTAAAATGTGCAACGCACATACAAAACAATTTTATAATATTTTTTTAACACTAAACATGCACATGTTGCACGTACAATTCAAATTTTACTTATAAATACGTGCATTGTATGTATAAATTGTAGCTTTTTTTACAAAATATTTTCTCCAATTACGTGCAAAGCATGTTGAACTCCAAAACTATTTCTTAACACGTATATCGCACGTAAAAATCATCCGACTCTTATCAAAACGTGCATCGCACGTGAAAAATACTAGTAATATTATAATGGAAGAAGGCCTTTGTGTCATTTGTCAATCTACCAACACGTGCATCGCACATGCATAACTAATATGAAGGTGGTCCCAGATTCGAAGCCTCACTATGTCAGATTTTTTACTTTTTTTTTAATGTTAAACATGCATCACATGTGTAAATTACTATCCATTTATCTATCTATAATATAATATATTTACTTACTATTTAATGGAAGAGTTTATCATAAATAAACAATTTTTAATATCTTTTTTGTCACAAAAGAAACATCACTTTTGTCACCGAACAAATATGTGCATGACACGTGCAACTCCAAATCTATTTTCAGCACGTGCATCGCACGCACAAATCATAGCTTTTCCTTTTTAAATTTGAAAAAATACATATAATATCGCCCATTCAGCTCCATTTTTTTAAAATTAAGGCATTCATCGCACGTGTTAATTACTATTGACTTATGCGTATCGCTAGTTTAACTCCAACTCATTATCAAAACGTGCATCACATGTGAAAAATACCAATAGTTGTTTAGCTGTTAATAAAGTTGTAATTATTCTCTTAATTCTTCTTCTCCTCCTCCCATTCTTCTCTTGCCTCCCCCTTCTATTACCTTCGCCTCCCAGGTTACATTGATTGAAGATGAGCATCTCTTTATTCAGTCTACCCCTTCTATTTTAATGGCGCAGGGACAGGGGTCTCAAACTAAATAGGATCAGTTAGCGGCTCCCTTATCCCTTAACGATCCTCTCAATCAGGTTTCTTCCCCTAGGCCCTCCCCAATGCCTATTATTAATCATTCGAGCGCCCGTATTCGGGCAAAATCGAACTTTCACTTATCCTCCAACTCCAAAGTGTCTCTAGCGGCCCAAATCCGCAACTTAGAGATACCTCCCCCTACCCACCCAGCCTCTTCTCTCTCTTCTTTTGGATCGGTTTACCAAGTTCACTTCGATACTATTTCCAATCCCACCATGCTCTCGTTAGCGAGTAGCATGGGCTTTGAAGTTGACTCCAGTCATTTTGTGGAATTTGCAGATTCCATTAGAAGACGAGAAATTTCCAGAGCTTGTGTGTCCAATCGTGATTATGATTAGTATCTCTTAGATCATTCGGGGCCTTCATTGCCCAGCTAAGCAATAAGCTCTCTTCCACCTTATCTCGTCTTCTCACTGCGATCTTACCTCAGTTCAATAATCTAAAATTGCTTCTCCCTCCCCAGCTCTCCTTTAAGCCATTGGTGGATCTGTTATTTCCAACTGGATTCCTCTCAAAGCCTCGGAAACTCGAGGCGGAATCCTTTTTGGATTTAAGGACTCTTGCTTCTCCTTAATTTTAGTGTGCCGTTTAACCTTTTTCCATATTATTTGCCTTCAATGGCATAAACACAATCGTCCTCTCACTGTAGTGTCGGTGTATGGACCTTCTTCTTCCGACCGGCGCGGTCTTTTCTGGAACGAATTTATTCTTTCCATCATCAAATTCTTGGCCTCTGGGTGTTTTGTGGAGACTTTAATGTTACCAGATTTTCCCATGAAAGATCCGGGAACGTTCCTTTAATACGGATTCCTCCCGCTTTAATGAGGGAATTCGAGCTCTTAATTTGTCTGAGATCCCTCTTAACGGCAGAACGTTCACCTAGTCTAACATGCGCCTTGTTCCTACTATGGCCAAACTCGATCGTTTCCTAGTGTCTAATGATTAGATTGGCTCCTTTCAGAACTCCTTCTCCTTAGCTATGCCAAACCCTTCATCAGATCACGTTCCTATTGCTCTTCACTCTAACTACAACTACTCCAAACCGTTCAAATTCTGTTTTGAAAAATTTTGGCTTCAAGACCAGGTTTTCGTTAATCTCATTACCGATTTCCTTTCTTCTGTTACGGGGTCCCACGGATTATGTCGTATCCTGCTTAAGCTTCATGCTATCAAATATGGATGCAAGATATGGCGGAAAGAAAGATTTGGTTTTGCTAATGACCTCAAACAAATCTTTCTTTCCACGATCAAATCCATTGATAAGCTAGAAGAGACCAATTCGATCTCGGATTCCCTCCGTAATGAAAGAAGCTCCTGCAAACGCGATTTCGCCGCAATCCTTCAGAACGATCATATTAAATGGGCTCAACGAGCCAAGGTTCGATGGCTTAAGGAGGGTGACGGTAATAGTGCCTTCTTCCACAATTTCACGTCTCACCGTCGATGGTGCAACCGCATTTTCTCCATACTCCACGACAATATCGAGTTCACTTCTAACTCTGACATTCATGCTACCTGTCTCCGTTTTTATAAGAATCTTATTGGAACGTCCCAACCCCGTTCCGTCCGCTTAGACCGGTCTCAACTTTACGGTCAGGAATCTCATGACCTGTCTATCTTGGAGGCGCCCTTTTCACATGAAGAAATTAAAAATGTTGTTTTTCCTTAAAAGGGGACTCAGCGCCTGGACCAGATGGCTTCCCTTCCTTCTTATTCCAAAAATTTTGGGACTTTCTCAAGGACGACAGCTTTGGGATGTTCGCCGGCGTCCACTTAGGCAATTTTTCATTCGATCGTATTAACTACGCTCATATCGTTCTCATCCCTAAAATTATCGGGGTGAACAGTCGCCAACTTTCAACCGATTAGCTTACTCAACTCTACGTTCAAGATCTTTATGAAAGTGTTAGCTTCCCGTCTTTGTCTTACCATTTCCCCTCTTATCGATCCTGCATAGTCCGGTTTTACTAAGGATCGATTTATCCTTGATAGCGTGGCATCGGCTCAGGAAGTTATTTCTAGCTATCATAGAACAAACTCTGAGGGCATTATGCTTAAACTAGATTTCGAAAAGGCCTATGATAAGGTGAGCTGGTACTTCCTTTTCGACGTCCTGCTGCACCGGGTTTTCGGCCCTAAGTGGATAGCCTGGATTAAATCTAGCTTCTTTACTGGCACTTCTTCGATCATTATTAATGGTTCTGAGGGTAATAAATTCAAGTGTGAATGAGGTCTCCGTCAAGGGGACCCTATCTCCTCTCTCTTATTTACTTTCGTTGCAGACATTTTCAGCAAACTGCTCAATAATGTCTGGGAAGCCAATGCCATCGAAGGCCTTTGCGAATCTCACAGCTTTCGTGGGGTTCTCAACCTTCAATATGCAGATGACACTATCATCTTTGCAAAACCTAATGGGTGTACCTTACATAATCTTAGACTCCTTCTCTATATCTTCGAAAGTGCGTCTGGCCTTGCTATTAATTTTCGTAAATCTTTCGTTCTTTGGCTGGGTGGCTCAAACAACCGTCAATTGGAGATCGCGCAATTCTTCAATTGTTCGGAAGCCTCTTTTCCGGTTAAGTACCTTGGCATCCCCTTGAGATGGGGCAGGTTACATAAATCAGACTGGTTACCGTTGATCGATAAAGTTGAGTCCAGACTTAACGTTTGGATGGGAAAGAATCTCTCCCGTGGTGGGAGATTGATTTTAGTTAATGCGTTTCTGTCGTCTATTCCCCTATATATGATGTCCTTTTTCTATGTTCCCTCTTGCATCATCAAGAGGATCGACCAGATCAGGAGGAACTTCTTCTGGTCTAGTTCTGATGCCTATAGAGCCGGTACTCATCTCTGTAGCTGGAAGAGGGTTTGCACCTCCAAGGCTGCTGGAGGTTTGGGCATCCTTAACCTTAGAAACCAAAATTTAGCGTTATTAGCTAAATGGTTATGGAGATTGCTGAAAGAGGATCAATTGCCCTGGGCCAGCCTCATTTCTAATTCCTCCTTTCGCCGGCACAAGGTTTGGGAGCTTCGCCTCTCCCTTTCTTCTAGAGCGTCATCCTTTTGAAAGGGCGTGTGGAAGGTGATCGAACCATTTCACTGTAGCATTCTCCATGTTTGTACCGATGGATCAAAGACCAAGTTCTGGTCAGATCTTTGGATCGGTAACCTCAAGTTGGCTTCTGCCCATTCGGCTCTTTTCCATCTGGTTGTTGACCGTAACGCCATGGTGTCAGATTATCTTTCGTTCTTTGAGAATACCAAAGTCCGGAGCATTTCTTTCAATTGTTCTCTCCCCCTTCTCTTACACCGGATCACACTCAGCTCATTTCCCTTTTAAACAGCTATGCTTGGCAACTCAAAGAGGATTTCTCTTGGCGTTGGACCAGTTCTGGTTTGTTCTCTGTTAAATCATTTTATAACTTCCTCAATTATGGTGGGGTCAACTTCCCGTTTGCGGAAAGCATTTGGAGTTCCTATGCTCCTTTGAAGGCAAAAATCCTCGCTTGGCTCGCTATTTATAACAAACTCCTCACCGTGGAGATCCTCAATAAGAGGAACTTAGCAATAGGCCAGTTATGTGTTCTGTGCCATCAGTGCCACAAAGGTATTGAACACCTATTTTTTCACTGCACCTTCACGCAGCAGCTTTGGCAGATTTGTTTTAAAGCTTGGGAAGTTACCTCTATCCCATCCTCCTTCCTGGATATCTGGTACCGTCTCTTTGTCAGTAACAGGTATCGCAAGCCTTGGATCCTCTCAACCATGGCCATTATCTGGGTCGTCTGGATGGAAAGAAATAACTGCATTTTAAACCATTCTTCTAAACCCATTATCTCCATAATGGATGAGTTTTTAATTGTGGCGAACCATTGGCCCTCTTACTTACCTAGTGTCAAGATTCAGAACTTGTATCTCTATAAATTAGTTGAAGCTTCAACTTTACTGCGTTCATTAAACTCTGTTATTACTCATGCGACCTTGCACCCTTCCTAATTTCTTTTCTTTCTGGTATTTTCTTTACAGGGCTGAGCATTGGATATTAGATCAGTCGGTTTCTTCTGCTTAGCTGGGTATTTTTGTGGGATGCTGGGGTTTGTTTCTCCATTGCCTTAGCTAATGTGGGTTGTTTAGGTGTCTACAGGTGTTTGATCAGACAGACTTGATGATTTATTTCTTCTCATTTAGTACTTTGTTTTCTTAACTCTCTTTTTGTGTTAACAGTTCATGTTCTTTAATGTCCTATGTTCTAGTTAATTGGGTCTCTGGTTCTACTTTGGAGTCATTTGCTAAGTTCAATAAGCTATTTTCATGCATTATTGCTTAGTTACCCATCCCCTAGGGGCTGGCTATGATATTCTTGCTTTTGTTTAGCTGGGTGCCTTTGTCTACTGCGGTGGCGTCTGTCATGTACTTCTGAGATCGGGCTTGATTGAATCATCGCTGGTCTTTGAGTATCTCCCAGCTGGTTCTCTAGTGAGGTTTGCTGTGTATTGCAGCCTGTTTTTTGGTGCCCTATGTTCTGAACTGGTTTGCGCTCTATGGCGAGTCTCTCGTTTCATTTTGCACTCTATGGTGAGTCTCCGGTGGTATCTCTTTTATTGGGCTATATCTGTGCCCATTCTGTTCTGACAGTTGGTTCGATGTCTGTTCAATTCCTCTTGAAACTGCTTGTATGTGGCTTGCAGTTATTTCTTGTCTGCGCTTTTACGTTGAATGTATTATTACGCTGAATGTACTTGTCTGTTGCGGCTCTAGTTGTGAGCTGTATTATTCAGTGTTTATTCTAATATCCATTCTCTGTTTGTTCTGGGGTTTATTGTTCGGTGGGCTCGATTATGTTTGTCACGCCGGCGTTGTGCTATCGTCGGAGAGTCTTGAGCTCTCAGCGTGCGGTGCCTCCTGATGGGTTCCACTTGGGTGGACTCATCCCCCTTTTTCGTCTGCTTTTTCGCGGTCTTCGAGCTCTAGACCTCCTTCGGTTGGTGTCGGATTGGGGACGTCCATCTCTTGGGCCCATATCCCTACGTCCTCGATTTTCGCCTCCGAGACTTAGTTTGTGAGTTTGGGGACGTCCTTCGGTGGGTAAGCTCGACGCTCTCCTTCGGACAGGCGGTCTCACCGGCGCTGTCTTCTTCCTACCTGCTCTGTGTTTCGGCCTTACGGTTGATGGTTGTTGGAGCTGCTTGCTTGGATATTTGCTCTGTTTTGGTTGTATTGGCAATGCGATCCATTGCTTCTCTGTTTGGCGTTGTTTTGTATGTTTGGGTGCTCTGTTTCCTCTAAAATTACATCGTGTAAAATTCTATTGTACGTTTTCTTATTATTTATATATTGGGCTGGAGCCGTAAGACTCCATCCGAGTTATCAAAAAAAAAGTTGCAATTAAAAGTTTTCCTTCGTGACAAAACAGTAGAGTTGATGGTACTTTTAAGCCAATATGTTTTCCAACAAAGAAGTTGCTCATTAAGTACAAACTAGACTAGAATGGGCTATTGTTTTGTTTTTCAAATAAAGTTCATTTATTTAGAGCATCCACAATGGTTTGTTATATTTGTCAATTTTTCATTTTTGAAAAAGTTAGTGTTGCAGTGGTTTGCTATTTTGCCATAAAATGGTAAAATAGCTGCAGTCGTTTCTTATTTACGAAAAATCAAATTGCGATTCTCAAATTATAAGAGACGATACAACATGTTTCGTCCCAAATTTTTTAAAAAAATTTTAATGGGATCAGACGAGACATATTGTTTCGTCTGACAATTTTTTTTTAATTGATCGGACGGTACAACACGTATTATCTAAAAAAAAAATCAAAAAAATGCTGAAACGAGACATGTAGTCCCGTTTCAAGCAATTTTTGCTTGGACGGGACAACATGTCCCGTTGAGCAAAAGGGAAGAGAGGGGGGGGGGGGGGGAGGGGGGGGGGGGGGTGTAAAGTTGGTTTTGTGGGGGATTAATTAGGTTTTAGGTTGTATTATATTATTTAATTTATTTAATTAACCTATTTTAATATATAATCACTAATTAATTAATTCTTTTAAAAAAAATCAAACCGGCGAAACAACATGTCTCGTTTTTATTAAATTTTAGCAAAATTCTAGTAAACAATCACTGCAGACAATTTCTCTATTTTCTATTATTGTAGCTGCCATTTCTAAAAAATGAGAAACACCATTGTGGATGCTCTTACAATACAAACAATCTAAACATACTGTTCAATAAAGTCGCAGCACTACATCCAAACAAATTAATTTGTGAAATTATAATTTCTGAATTTGCTTTATCAATAATAATTTTGAATTCCACGATTTCTTTTTCAGCTATTCAAATCACCCTTTTTGTGTGAGAAGATCGTTTCCCCACATGCTTTCTTGGTTAATTTGCACAAACATGTGGTGGAAGATGTATGAAAATGTGGTAGAGATAATAAGGAAAGAGGATAGCTATCTATATAATAAAACACAAAGAAAGCTATCAAGTGGCTCCCCTTCAATTAAAACCAAATCAACGGCTCAGATTCACCATCCCAAAACATATTTTTCCTCTAAAAAAAATTTCCCCCAAAACTAAAATTTCCCCCCCAAAACTAAAAAAACTCATTACTTTATTACTATCTCTCTCTTCTCTCCACATTTTCATATTTCTCTCTTCCCCCCGTCTCATTCTCTCTCTATTTACTTAGAAATTTAGATTTTCAGATTTCATCTTTGTAAATTTTCAGTTTTTTTATGTTTTTTTATTTCTCATGTTATATTGAAAATAACAAATATTTTCATCAACAGTTATATTTCATCATTTTCCACCCTCAAAGTTTTAAGAAGTCGGATTCTACACCCCCATTTATAATTATTTTTCAACATAAACTAATTAGAAACATGGACTTTTATTTACAACTAATTATTGTCATACTATTCAAACTTGAGCTACATAATTGTTGTTTTACTGTTTACAAGACTTTTAGTATGCTGTATCGTTCCGAAGACGTGCCGTAGGCATGTGCCCACGGGCAAATCTAATATATAATTAAGATTAGACATTTTAACTCGTGAAGGTAAGCCTTAGACGCCCACACGTACGTACGATTGAGAAGAGAAGAAGAAATTAAATTAAAGTAAGAGTACTTCAAATTTTCAATTTGTTGGCCTACCCATTTCTTTCTTGATTGAAAATCAGAACCGACTCCGGATTAGATCCCACCACTTAATTTCTACTGAATTCTGTTATAAACCACTCAAATAGTATCAAGGCCGACCCTAAGTTCTCGGGGGCTTAAGACGAAAGACCCAAATAATTATTTTTGTGGTTCCTACTAATAAAAAAATTTACGCGCAAAATCTGTGTCTATATTTATAAGGGAAATACAAATTTGGAGCTCCAAAAGTTGCAAAAAAATCGGGGATCTGAGACGGCCGCCTTACTGGTCTCAAGGTGAGGGCCGGCCCTGAATAGTATATAACTAACATCAACAATGCATAACAACTTTCTTATGCACGATTTTGTTGATTATATACTATTTATGGTACGCCTGGCAACGGGAAAGGTATGGATCGGATATGGCATATACATATACCCTATCTTACCCTTATAAATTCTTATCCTTGGCCTAATAGTTTGAGTAAATTTTTTTATTATCATATCCAAATAGTTAAGGGTAAAAAAATCATTAACCATAGGGTAAACGAGCGGAACATATAAATTTATATTACCAAAAAAAAAATTAATTAAAAAAAATTTGTTGTATACATTTATCATATTTTTTATCGAATCAGAAATATACCCAAACAACAACATCAAGATATAGTTATAACTTTCGAGGATCGCTCCGAGGAACGCTCACCCCAAATTTACAACAACAATTGCTTGACATGCAAGCACACATCACACGGGCAGACACAAGGTGCACACAAGGTCCAGATCAAAAGCGTTGGGGACTAGAG
Organism: Hemerocallis citrina; assembly: GCA_017893485.1. Lineage (NCBI taxonomy): Eukaryota > Viridiplantae > Streptophyta > Magnoliopsida > Asparagales > Asphodelaceae > Hemerocallis > Hemerocallis citrina. The sequence continues at coordinate 12,803,202 of CM030361.1, forward strand.
AACAAAGGAGATTTCTCGGTGAGATCTCCGTACCATCGGATCCACTTTCGAGGATGCAGACCCAGCTGGGCACAGGTGTTGTGGAAGGCGAAAACTCCTCTTAAAGTCAGAGTTTTCTTATGCCTAGTGCTCAATAATGCTATCCTTACAAGGAAAAACCTTGCCAAAAGACAACCACAGGTGGCGACCAACTGTGGTTTCTGCGACGTACATGTGGAAGACCTAAACCACCTTTTCATTTTTTGCCCAAGGAGTAAGGCAACTATGGTTGAGGTACTTCGAGCCTTAGGAACAGATGTCTACCCCTGTGTATATGAGGACTTGTGGATTGGCCCCAAATTTGGAACGATTCGTCATGATATGAAGGATGCATGGTACATCGCTATAACAGCAACAACATCGGTGTTTTGGCTTGACAGAAATAATTTTTATTTTCGTGCTTCATGTAATAGTATTTCTGGTAACCTGACTCACATCATGCATCTTATCTCTTTTTGGGCTACAGCTGCGGCAACAGGAGCTAGAGGAAGGATAGCTAGAGTTTTCCAGATAGAGGAGTTTGACGATGAGGAGGTAGAGATCGGGCCGACGATGGACTGAGAGACTGGCTACACCAATTCTGACGGTGACTAGGCCAGCTGTTTCATCCTACTGTTCTCTCTGGTTACTGGAGGTTTGAGTAGTTAGACCCACCCCCCAGGGTTTGTTGGGGGTGTACGTTTGTTTGCTTTCATTTTCTTCCTGCATTGTACTTTTGTTTTTGTGATGTTGTACTTTGGTTTTGTCCTGGTACGCCGGGGTGATTTTGTTAACTTCTTATTAATGAAACAGGGTGGCCTTATTCCACCTTTTACCTCAAAAAAAAAAAGATATAGTTATAACTTGAATGCAAACAAATATAAATTAACCAAAAGTTATTGGATATTGAATATTAAGTATAGGATATTAGATATTGTGTTATTTATTTATGTGCTTATATTAGTAAATATGTGCTTATATTAGTGAATATCAAAATATAAAAAAGAGTAAACATGTGAAATAAAATTATTTTCTTTATCCTACCCAACTTTTAAACATGTACAAATTGTATATCTTTACCATATCCGTTTATTAAATGCGTAAGAAAACTCTATCCCCATCCTTAATCATTGGGTAAACCAGTATGGCCATCCCGAATCGATGGGCTTTATAACATCGTTGAAAAAGTCCAAAAAACCTAATACAAAACAAGTATCAAGCTAATTAGGGACTAAAATGTATTTATGAAAAAAAAGAAGAAAAAAAAAAACATCCATGTCACCCTTTGTATGTCTAACTCAGTGGCGGAGCTGAATGAGGGTCCGGAGATGCCCGGGCCCCTCCGGAATTTTCAAAAATCCCCTTCACCCTATTCAAAATTTTATAAACCCTTCAAAAAAATTATAATTTAACTCCTATAAAAACTAAATTTTATTGTTTGGCCCTCCAAAAAATTATGAAATTTTTTTTATATTTTTACATGTAATCATAGAATTTTACCTTGTCCCTCCCGGTAAAATTGTTCTGACTTTGCCCCTGGTCTAACTCTACTTAAAATAAGTCAGTCTCAGTTTCTATTTCCGAGATGACTACAGAATTTAAAAAGTTGCGCATATATTACACACAACCTAGTTCCCTGTTCTATATAATTATATTTGCTGGTTGTTAAGCAGGGTCAGTTGATCAGTCGTTTTCTTTATGGAAAACAAAAAGTAAGAAGAAAAAATAATAAAATCAAAGTAAGAGGGGGAGGAGGAAGCATAATGAGAAGGTTTGTAAGGTTCGGACACGTAATTACTTTCCATAATCCACGTCTCATATAATGACAAATAAATTTCTTAATCATACGTATGAAAGGAGGGTGACATTCTATTTGATCATTTTAAAGCAGTAGAGTTAATTAGAAATAGTTGATAGACTAAATTATAATTACACATGAAAAAAAGTTGTATATATATTGGTAGGTTCTGCCGAATTTTTTATTAAATATTATTGATGTTTTAATATATCATTTGATAGAGTGCGCAATATTGCATATGGGGTATACTAGTAACTATCTTAGTTCTTAAGCAACTTGATTACGCAAGTTTGGATAATTATCTTAGTTATTAAATTGCTAATTAACTATCTTAATTACAAAGTTGTACATGTAAAAGCATAAACATAGATATAGAGATGCTTTCAGATCGGATATGGATCGGATATGATTATTGCATATACCAATATCTATATCCGGATTTTCAAGACGGATTCAGATACAGATACGAATATGACTCGGAAAAAAAAATATTATATCTAGATCCACAAATTTCGGATACGGATGTGAATCAGATACGGTCTCCTAGATAATAAATACGAATTCAGATATCAAACATATCATTTTTGCTATATTTATTTTTCTTAACTAGTACTTAAATATGTATAACATTCAATTACGGATACCAAATTTTATATTTAATTACAATATAGAAACCAACACAACAGAAGAAGTTAAGAAATTTATTTCCTATATGTACAACTTGTATAAAAGTTAATATAGTATGCACTTACCTATCTATTTTGTATATGTTTTGAACCTGATTTCTTTAACTATTTTACCGGGATAAGAATGCACCATCGAACAAGACAGCACTTGGAGTGGCAAGTTTGCAACTTTGAAGAAAAAACTGAAATGAGAACATGTAGATGTTAAATTTCCATCTTGTAGATGTAAAAAGAACCAAGCTCAAGTCTATGCATGATCAGGGGCGGAGCATAATGGGGGCTCGGGATGGCCCAGACCCCCCGAAAAATTTGCAAACCCCTCCTAATATATGTAAATTTACGGTTTGGCCCCCCTAATTTTTTTTAGAAAACCCCTATATATATATATATATATATATATATATTGAATCATTTCCACCCTTATTGGACTCAATTGTCTGCACCATACTGCAGTCATTGCACCATTTATCTCTATGACATGATGGTTTGACATATTAAGTTTTTGGTTTCTTATAATCAAGTATCAGTGTTGGTTCAAAATACGTTATCTTTATGCTTACAACTCTAACTTTTCAATTTAAATATTGGTGGTCAAGGATGATGTGCCCTTAGTTACTCTCTTTTGAGATGTAATATACCTAGATGGTGAATGTAAGGAAAGATGGATGGATATGACACCAGATGAGTTGCAAAATTTGTGTTAATGATGGCGAGGCAAACTTATGGAGCAAAAAAAAAATTGCTATTTCACACTTGTAGTCCATCTCAGTTTGAACACAGGAAATATGTATGTACACATGTTGCTAGAAAACAAATCACCTCATGAGGATAATTGGGCATATATGAGACCATATACCATGTTAATCACTAGTAATGTTTTAATATACATTATTTTCAACCTATTAATAGTTACTTATACTAAGTTTCTGTATTTTGTGTACAATTTATTTTCATAATGATAATAATTACCTGGATCATGTGTGAATTTTGTCTCACTTGCTAATATAGGGATTCTTTTTTCAAAAATGTGGGTACAATGGTAAACACATGATGTAATTAACAATTCCAAGGCGGAAGTAGTAGGGCTGCAGGAGACCAAACTTCAGCACGGACGCAAACTCAAAAGAATTGGTGGTACCAGAATCAAGGAGTGGATGCTTCGCCCCTCTGTCGGTGCCTCAGGGGGGATTGCTATAGGGTTTAACTCGGATCTTCTGTCATGCGAAGAGGAGTTTTCTGGTACGTTCTCCTTGACTGCCCGACTTAAGCGACGCTCAGATGATTGGATGCAGACGGTGACTGTGGTCTACGGGCCGAACGTAGCTACAGACAGAGAGGTCTTCTGGCAAGAATTGGCCGACATCCGTCAGCGCTGGTCGGGACCCTGGATTGTGGGCGGGGATTTCAACATTACTAGATTTGCGTTTGAGCACAAGGGAAGAGGCGCTAGCGACAGACACCGGGAGGAATTCAATAGAGTTATCACGGATCTTGAACTGATTGATATCCCAATCAATGACAGACTGTTTACTTGGTCTAATTTGCAAGCGAATCCGGTGATGGCCAAGTTGGACAGGGTTCTAGTCTCTATGGATTGGGAAGCTTTATTTCCTCTTGCTGCGGCAAGAACGATCCCCAGACCAACCTCAGATCACACTCCGATCCTCCTCGATGTGGGGAATCGGGGAGCCCGCAAGCCTAGGAAATTCAGATTTGAAAAGGCATGGCTGGAAATTCGGGGATTCCATCATATGGTTATGGAGAACTGGGCACTCCCAATGAGCGGCAGGGACGCGGCGTCTCGGTGGTGTGGTAAAATTCGAAGACTGAGAAAGAGGCTCTGTAGGTGGAATCGGTCTAGATTCTCAACAATCTGGCGTGATAAAGAGGCCTATCTGGAAGGTATTGATGAGCTTGAGAGGCTAGAGGAAACGAGAGTCCTTTCGCAGGAAGAGCGAAACAGGCTCTTAGAACTTCGTAATAACGTTGCCAACCTGTATAGACTAGAGGAGATCAAATGGCAACAGAGGTCCAGGATTTCGTGGCTCAAAGAGGGAGACGCGAATACGGCCTTCTTTCATCGGGCTGCGAGTGCAAGAAGGAGATCCAATCTTATCCTTTCAATTCAGACTGCCACAGGAACAACGCAGGATGAAAAGGTGATCTCCACTACATTCCAGTCGTTCTATAAGGATCTATTCGGGAAAAAGAATGACTTTAGGATTCCTATGGGGGCACACTTCTGGCAGGAATATCAAATTGATCCAGGTCAAAACTTTTCCTCCTTGGAGGAACCATTCACGGAATCAGAGGTCAAAACAGCCATTGACCAGATGGGAGCTGACAAGTCACCTGGGCCAGATGGCTTTCCGATGTTGTTCTTCCAAGTGTTCTGGGAAGAAATTAAAGGAGAATTTATGGAGGTAATGATGGAATTTTTTCACAATAACCTGAGGCTGGGAATGTTCAACTTTGCAGAAGTCGTCTTGATCCCTAAAAGGGAGGACTCTAAGTGCGTTGGGGACTTTAGACCAATTAGCCTGATAAATTGCTCGGCCAAGATCATCACTAAGGTCCTAGCCATCCGCTTGGGAGGCATTATGGACAGTCTTATCAGTAGAACACAGACGGGATTCATTAAGGGCAGATGTATCTTAGACTGCGTGGCTACTGCTGAACAGGTGATCCACCATTGCCACAAGAGCATGACCAACAACTTCCTGCTCAAACTGGATTTCGAGAAAGCATATGACTCTGTGGACTGGGAATGTTTGCTAGAGGCTCTCAGGGGGAGAGGTTTTGGGGACAAATGGATTAGATGGATTAAACACTGTCTACATTCTAGCAAAACGGCAATTTCAGTGAATGGGAGACCTGGCCCCGCATTCCCGTGCAAGAAGGGACTACGCCAGGGGGATCCACTATCCCCACTTCTATTCACTATTGTGGCGGATGTGCTCAGAGGAATGCTTGATAATTGTCAAAGAAAAGGGTGGATTTCGCCTGTGGCCAGCAGCAACACTAGTCAGGGATGCATGATCCTGCAGTATGCTGACGACACCCTTATCTTCGGTAATGGGACTAGAGCGGAAACAATTTGCTTTAAAGGGGTCCTTTACTGCTTTGAGGCCTGGTCAGGCCTGAGAATTAACTTCCATAAGAGCGCGCTAGTTCCTATTTCACTCTCGGAAGATGAAATTCGGGAGCATGCCACCATTCTCAACTGCGCGATAGAAGATTTCCCTATCAAATACCTAGGGATTCCGCTCCGTCCAGGGAGGCTCACGAAGGCAGACTGGTTGCCTATTATTGACAGGGTGGAGGACCGACTGTCCGGATGGAAAGGCAAATCACTTTCTCTGGGGGGTAGAGTGGTTCTCATCAACTCGGTGTTATCCAATCTGCCCATTTACTACATGTCCTTTTTTGAACTCCCAAAGTGGGTGATTCAAAGGATCGATCGTATCAGGAAAAGATTCCTCTGGAAAGGTGCTGACTCAAATAAGGGAGGCTATCACCTTATTAAATGGAATATCGCATGCATGAAAAAGAGGCACGGAGGACTAGGCATCATTGACCTCAGAGATATGAATCTGGCACTCCTGGGAAAGTGGTGGTGGAAAGTGTTCCATAACTGCGGGGAAGGATGGCAGGACTTTATACAACCTTACCTTAGAGGGAAAGGGACGAGAAGTCTAGGCTTCAGAGTAGGTCCCAAAGTCTCCCAGTTCTGGAAAGGAGTTGCTAAAGCCAGTGGACCTTTCAACTCAGCAATTTCATCTTTGATCGGCAATGGTCGAACCACCAGATTTTGGTGGGACAAATGGTGCGGCCCTCACTCTATTAAGGAAGATTTTCCGGAGCTGTTTGCTAAAGCGAATCGACCGAATAGCTCGGTGGCGGAAACATGGAAAAGGGGGACTTGGAGACCGTCGTTCCAAGGAACTCTTTCTCCAAGTTTGCTGCAGCAACTGCATGAGTTACAAACGCGCATTACCCACTCTGGGGTGATATGCGCCCAAGGCCCAGATCACGTGCGGTGGGGACTCGAGAACAAGGGAGGGTTCTCGGTTAGATCACTTTACCACCGGATTCACTTTCGAGGATGCAGACCCAGCTGGGCAGCGGTACTCTGGAAGACAAAAACACCTCTGAAAATCAGAGTCTTCCTCTGGCTTGTGCTCAACAATGCCATTCTCACTAGAGAGAACCTGGCCAAGAGGCAACCTCACATTGCGACCAATTGCGGGTTCTGCACCGTACATGTGGAAAGTATGAATCACCTGTTTCTTCACTGCACCAGAAGCAAGGCCGTCCTGTCAGAGGTGCTGAGAGCACTAGGGACAAATGACTACCCAAGAGACTATGAGGAACTGTGGGTTGGTCCCAGATTTGCATCAGTCCGTCACGATATGAAAGACGCATGGTTTATTGCCATTGCGGCAACCACATGGGTGTTATGGCTAGATAGAAACAATTTTTATTTCCGTGCTTCATGTAATTCTATTTCTAGTAACCTTACTCATATCATGCATCTAATTTCCTTTTGGGCTACAGCTGCTGCTTCAGGAGCAAGAGGGAGGATTGCAAGGGTATTCCAGGTGGATGAGTTTGATGACGAGGAGATAGAGATCGGGCCAACTCTAGACTGATGAGTGGGCTCTCGCCTCACTTACTTATTTTGTATCAGATCCTCTATTTTGTATTTGTGTTTTGGTTGCCTGATGTAACCCACCCCCCAGGGTTTTGTTGGGGGTTATGTTTTATTTCCTGCATTGCACTGTTTTTCCCGGAGCTCGGGGTTGTTTATTAATCTCTTATTAATGAAACAGGGTGGCATTATTCCACCTTTTCCTCAAAAAAAAAAAACACATGCAATGTGTGAAAGAGGCTATTGATCCGATGCCTATATTGACTCATTTTTTTTTGTTTCTTCCTCATTGTCAAAGAGCATAGTGGTCATACAAGTGCATGGTACTTACATATTGAATTTTCCATTCCATCTACATACAACCTACATACAACCTATTAATTATGATTACATTGAAGTTGGTTCTGGAATTGTGCTGCGTATTTCTGATATATTATATTGAAAATTCGGGGTGCTACAACAGGGCTAAATCAAATTGGCTCTTTACAGCGAGCTGGAGATACTCGTTGGGGTTCTCATTTAAAATCAATCACAAGCTTGTTGAATATGTTTAGCCCGACATGTGAAGTTCTTATTAGTCTCATTGATGATGGTGACTCTGCTCAACGTGCAGATGCAGAGAGAGCTTATGAGCTTTAACATCTTTCCAATTTGTCCAATTTGTCTTTATATTGCACCTCATCAAAGAAGTTTTTGAAATCACCGATTTTTCTTTGTCAAGCTTTGCAGCGCAAGTTTCAAGACATTGTAAATGCAATGCATCTTGAATCTTCTACAAAAAAACTTCTTCAAAATCTTAGGGAGACCGGTAGGGAAGCCTTACTTGGTATAACAAAATTATTTTGTGAGAAACGTCAGATGGATGTACCGAATATGTCTGATCAATATAAAAGAAAATTTCCCTCTCGATATCCACAGCCACATCTTACAGTTGAACATCATTATCGGGTTGACATATTCATTGCTGTTATTGATTCTCAATTGCAAGAATTAAATATCCGATTTAATGAAAATACAGTTGATTTACTTGTGCTAAGTGGTACTTTGGATCCGAGAGATGCATATACATCTTTTAATATCGAGAAAATTTGCAAGCTTGCAAGCTAATTCTATCCTCAAGATTTCTCTGAGCAAGATCAAACACATCTAAACTATCAACTGAAACATTATATACTTGATATTCCTCATCATAGTGAATTCAAGAATTTGTCATCTCTTTCCGAGTTATGTCAAGCATTAGCGAGATCTAGAAAGTTAATTATCTATGCTCTTGTTGATCGACTAATTAGGCTTGTGCTTACATTACCGGTTTCTACAGCAACTACTGAGAGGACATTTTCGATAATGAGTTTTGTGAAAAACAAGCTTCGCAACAAGATGAAGGATGATTATCTTTCAAACTACTTGATGATTTTTATTGAAAGAGAAATAGCTGAAGATTTGTGCATCAATACAATTATCAAAGAATTTGCTTCTATGAAAGAACGCAGATCACAGTTCTTTTAGGCTACACTAGTTATTTATTGGAATGTGGCAAATATACTTTTTGGGATTTTGTAAGAAATCAAGACAATTTGACTTTTTTGTTTATTTTTGTTTAAAAGTATGACATGTGAACTATCTTTGGAAGACTAGATCTCCATGCCAAAAAAAATAATTATACGTACTTTATAAATTATTTTTTTCTTCCTAATTTTGTTTATTACTTGCCCCCCCCCCCCCCCCCCCCCCCCTGACGGCAAAATTGTCCTGGCTTCGCCCCTGTGCAGGATACCGGCGAACATAGTATTAGCTAAAATGAGTGACTTAGTAATGCACACTAATGCTCAATGTGTGTACATACATACAATGAAAAGTGTGTCTATGACCCTAAAAGTTAATGTTCATAGAACAACAAAATTATGTCATGCATGTCAGTAATGAGGATGAGGATGAATTCATCTATACATAGGAGAGAGATTAGTTGGATGATGTCACACAAGCACATCTGTGAGTAAGGGTGGCAATTGGTCTGAATTCGACTAGGTCCCGCCTAGGTTCAACCTGAAAATTAGCAGGCTCGGCCTAATAGTTTTCATTTCGGGCCGGGCTTGGGCCCAAGTGCTTCAAATTTTTATATGTGCATATGTATACTTTTGTATACATCATGTATATTTATGTATGATTTTTTTAAAAGAGAATATTTATATAAGTAAGTTGAAATTTTGTTAAAGTTTATCGATAGAGAAATTATGCCATGTATATAAAATTAAATGAAAATAGACAAATTAGATGTTAATTACTCCTAATTAGATGTTAAAATTGTAATGAGTGTTAAAATGTCTAGTATTCTTATTATAGTTTTTTTTTTATTGTATATTATTCTTGATATAATTTTATTTTATGAAAAAGTTATATATTAGAACATGCATAAATAGTTCGGGCCAAGGCCCGAAACCTATTTTCGAGCTTAATCCGGGCCCTGGCTCAGGCTCAGGCCTAATTTTTAAGCCCGGGCGGGTTCATGCCTATGTTTTCCACTTCGAGCTCGGACCCGGGTCTATATGGGTCCAACCCAAATCCGGCCCGTTGCCAACCTTATTTCTGAGCATGGCTTTTCACATTCTTCAAAGTTTTAGTAATAGAGAGGATATTACACACAAAAAAATTACAAAACATCACAATTAGATTTCATCTCTGATCTCACATTAATATAGAAGATACTAGAAGTTATTGCATAGTCATCTATAAGCTAACCACAGAAAACCAGTCATTAAGCCACAATACTTGTCATCCTTTAAAAAAAATCAAACGATAGCACACATATAGTGTTGTCAATCTCAGAATAGGAAGCAACATGTAAATGGGTATTGACAGACAAATACATATGTATTACAAAGTTTCATATGGATTGTGACTTAACTTCTTTAAAAGCAGCTTCGTCCATATAGTTGTGCGCTTCACATTATCCTACCACGGCATTTCTACCTTACAGAGCACAAGTTAAATCAAGGTTACAAATCTCAAAATCAATGTCACCCCATTCATCCTCCCAACTTCTTCTAATTCGCGCCACTACTCTGCAGCAAAATCACTAAAATCTCCGACGCATACTGCTTGTTCCCATCAAACTCCTTAAATTTAATCCTTCCCAACAGCCACCTCAGCAATTTTTTTCTTTCACAAACCAACTCCGCTACCACCAGCTTCACCTCAATCATATTCTCAATCGTCGACATCGTGTTATAAATTGTCGTTGCCTCGTCCACATTGGACTCTGACAACCTCACGATATTATGCACCAGCAGCTCCAGCGCGTTGTTCTCAACTAGGGCATTGACCAGGATCTTGCCGGATCATCATTGTCCTCAAGGACGTCCTCGTCGATGAGTTCAAAAAGGAGGGAGACGACATCAATGTTGATGTCGGTGATGTCGTGGGCGACGAGGTCGGGGTAGAGGTTGGAGTAGAGGTTGGGGCCGCCGACAAGGATCTTGATCTTGTTGGTCTCATCGTGGAGCTCGACCCGGAGTCGGCAAACTTCTGGGGGTTGTCGCGGTGCTTCGTGCAGGACTCAAGGTTGTCGAGAAGGCAGCACTCAAAGGAGAGAACGAGCTTCTTAAGGGTTTTGAGGTCGAAGACGGCTATGTATTCTGCATTTTGGGTTTGCTTGAGGGCGTCTAGGAGGGAAAGTTCGATGGCGGGGTTGAGGTTAGGACCGGGAGGTGGAGGCGGTAGTGGGGATTCTCCACGCTTGCATTTAAGGAAGTTGGTGGTCTCCATTAGTGGAGGTTTGGAGGTTGGGGGTTTGGGGGGAAGAAACCCTAACCCTAGAAATTTGAGAGAGTGATGAGCGACGAGGATGAGGAAGGTTCTTGAAGTTAACTAGACATCTTTTGTTCATTTTGCTAAGCAAGTGCAGTGCACGTGCTGTTCTTGGTATTGTATATAACTATAAATATTTATTAAATAAATATATTATAAATTAAGCAGATATCCATATCTGAATCTGCTTTTTTTAGGGATATCTGTATCTGCCCAGATATATATTTTTCATATCTGTATCCACAAAAAATTCGCATTCGGATACTGATCGGATTGGATATATCCTTATCTGAGAGCATCCCTAATAGCACATGATGCACAATTACAGACACAATGATTGACCTACATGTTTATAAATACCATTATATAATCGACATATTTTGTATTCTTTGTATTGATGAACTCTCTTCTTCATTTGTTATTTTTGTAACTTTTTTAATCTTCTGAATTTTAGGGTTTAATACACATATATGGATGATTGTATTTTTATTTTTATTTTTATATGAAAATGGTGGAGTATAGCCACCATGTTTTATTAATAAGAAGTTAACAAAACAAATCCAGAATATTGTGCCAAATGTACAACAACCTTCAGATAATGAAATAAAACATAAAACATCCAATCATACATAGAATGGAAGGATAATACAAAACAATAGTAAAAGAGATTCCTCCAACAAAACACTGGAGACTCTAGGGGCCTCACCCAGAACTCCAAACTTCGTGTCCCCTTCCCCTACAGGTAGGATTGAATGAAGTCTTGTCAGCCTTTACCGTTTGGGTTAAACACTTTCCACCACCATTTACCTAGGAGGGCCAGAGTCATATCTCTGAAGTCGACATCAACCCCTTTTCAGAGGAATCTCTTATGGACTCGATCAATTTTTTGGATGACCCATTTCAGGTGCTTAAATAAAGATATGTAGTAGGTCGGGAGATTGGACAAACTTAGTTGATAAGGGTCACTCTCCTCCCTAGGGATAGATATTTTCCTTTCCACCCATATAATCGATCTTCCACTCAGTCAATCTGATTTCTTTAGTTTACCTGGCCTAATTGGCACACCAATATACTAGATAGGGAAGCTATCAAGTTTACAATTTGCAATGTTTGAGTGTTTCTTTGCATCCTCTTCTAATATTGCAATAGGGATAAAACACCCTTGTGAAAATTAACCCGTAAACTCGACCATGCATCAAAGCCTAGTTTCCCCCATATCCATGTTTCTAAACTGTAAGGTGTCATCAGCGTATTGTAATTTTGTATCCTGGGCGGTTTATCTCACTTGTGCAGTTATCCATCATGACCTTAAAAACATCTGCCACAATTGTAAACAAAAGGGGGGAGGGGGAGGAGGGAGATCCCCTTCACGTAGACCTCTTCTACAAGAAAATGGTTGCTCGACCATTCCATTAAACTGGATAGACGTCATGCTGGTACTGGGACAATGAAGAATCCACTTGATCCATATGTCCCCAACCTTTGCCAAGAAGCACCTCTAGTAGGAAGTCCCACTCTACCGAGTCGTATGCTTTCTCAAAGTCTAGTTTTAACAAGTAATTCATGTTGCTTGAGATATGACATTGGTGGATTTTTCTTCCACTATGGCCACACATTCCAGTGTACAACGCTGCTTGATGAAACCGATGGTTTCACTACTAATTAGGCTATTCATCACCCTTCCCAATATGTTAGCGAGGATCTTAGTGATAATTGCGACCAAGCAGTTGAGAAAGCTAATGGATCGGAAGTCACCGACTCTGTTAGAGCCCTCATTTTTCGGGATAAAGACTACCTCCGCAAACTTAAGTACGCCCAGCTTCAGTTTATGATCATAAAATTCAACCATGACTGATATTAGATCATCTTTAATCGCTTCCCAGAAGGTCTAACAGAATAAGATCAAGAACCCATCTGGTGCAGGTGCTTTCTCCTTACCCATCTGAAAGACCACTTCATTTACCTCTACCTCCGTGAACGGGGCCTTGATAGTCAACAAAGACTGGGCCAAGTTTTTTGGTCCTCTCTACCAAAATTCTTCACTTAGTGGAGCTATAAATTCTGTCATACGCCTAAAAAGGTTTTTGTAGTGGGTCTGGAAAGCATGTTCGATATCTATCTCATCTTGGATAACCCTGACCTCCGTTTGGATTGAAATGATAAGGTTGGATCTCCAATGCGCGCTAGTAGCATGATGAAAAAAGGTAGTACTTGTGTCTCCCTATTTGAGCCACAAAATCTGTTTCCATTTGAGTTCTTCTAGCTTGTATAACTAGGCTATGTCCTCCCTGGGACTTAGCAACCAGTTTTGTTCTGCTTGTGTGAGGTCCCTAGTCTCCTCCAGCCTTTCCAGATCATTGATACTTTCCAGAATGGATTCTTTGGCTCACCATATAGTCGCAAACCTTGTATGATTCCATTTCCTAAGCCTGGCCCGGAGGCTACGAATTTTTTCACACCATACCGTAGTCGCCTCATTTTCCCGAGTTGGAAGCGCCCAACTTTTCATCACCAGATGATGGAATCCCTGAATTTCAAGCCATGCTTAACTTCCTCGGCTTCCTAGCATTTCAATCTCTCTAGAGGATAGAATTATGGGGACATTGTCAAATGTTGGTCTCAGTAGAGATTTGGCGCTTGCTAAAGAAAACTTCGCCTTCCAGTCTAACGAGACTAGCAGTCTATCTTGCCTCGCTATAGTAGGGGACACTTACATGTTGTACCAGGGAAAATGCCTATATGGAATTGAAATATCAACTAGTTTCATATCAGTGATAACCCGATTGAACTCCTCCCTTTCAGCGTCACTCGTACCTCTACCACGGTGTTCAAAAGTGTACCTCGAACTGTTAAAGTCCCCTTCCAGTAGCCAAAGAGATTGCCAACTCGTTTGGATAGAGTGGAGTTCTGTTTAGAACGCAGCTCTGGAAGCCGAGAGATTTAGGCAAATAACTATTGTCACCGATTAAGTCCAGTTATCGGTCCAACGCTAGATTAGAACCAATAGAGAGAATTACCCATGGACATCATCTAAGCACATGAATATATCAGGGTTAAAAATGATAGTGATGCCTCTCGTTGCCCCGTTAGAGGGACGAATTCTCCAGTCTTCGATCATATTTCCACCGATTTGCTTAAAAATCTAGTCACGTTCACGATTTTATCTGGAAGGCAAACAATATCTTCTTTATACGTATTGATAACATTCCTAGCCATTTCCCTCTTGCTGTGTCGCCCCAAACTTCAACATTCCATAGAAGGATATTCATTAATAACTGTTTGGGAAGTACTTGTAAGGTTGGGCTCTAATTTTGAATCTATGGTTTTCCTCTCCGTTTCCCAACCTCTAATTTTGTTCAGGAGCAATATGTTACAATCTTTATCGCCCACTACAAGACCACATGTTTTTGGTAATATTAAAAACATCGGTACCAGACATGAAATACAAAAATGGAAGCTAAAAAGCTACGTGTACCATCACCGCCTATCTTAGTTGTCTTAGTGGTCATCGCTATCTCTAGGTAGTCACCCTAGGACTCCACATGAGCCCTTTAGGCTATTTTTTGCACCTTAACTCCTTGAATCGTTCGTTGGGGTTCATGATCTGCTTGTAAACTAGTCAAGGACGATGGGAAGGTAGATGGCACGAAATCGGGAGTAATATCTCTTCCAAGTTGCAGTTGTGTCTCGTTGACCATCTCTTCCTCAAAATTTGAGTCTTCCTCAATGTAGGGATCATCAACTTCCAAATTTAGGCACGGTTCCTCATATTCATCACTGTTGATTTTAAATAAGAAGATTGTGATTGGGATTGATGATGGAGTTTGGCCTGGGCTAGGGGTTATATGTGTAGGAGGAGAATCTTTAATTCCTTTATCGGAATAAAAAGAAGTGAGATTATTGAAAAAGTCCCATAATTCGTTTTTGGACCTACTCTCAGGCCCAATATAAATTAAATTTGCAATATTATTTAGTAGCCCAGTATCAAGCCCATCAGATATTTCTGTCCTTTTATGTTTTTTTCCGAGCGCCGTGGATAACAAAGTGTGGCTTCATAATTGATGTTGTTGCCTCGTGGCTGCTGCTGCTACCACTTGGCGAGCCTTGGTTGGCTGGCGCCACCGCCCTCAAGTGCCTCACAGGAGGGGCTCTGTCCATTCTCTTCTTATTGTTCTTTTTTTTCCTCTTTCTTCAATAACACATTTCTTTCCATTTTTGTTCAAAAGTTGACCCATGGCTCAATTTTGGTACAGATCCAGCTCTTTTACCCTTTCTAGCCGCTTCAACCTGCCTCACCATGATCAGGAGTTCAGATCTGTCCATATCTTCCTCATGTGTAACAATGTTCGAAAGCACCCTTCCATCTTCACTTTCTCCACCTTCTTCTCAATTCAAAAGCTCGAGACCATAGCTTTTGCTTTTGCCTATGTAAAAGTTGTTCAAGATTGATGCTTCCTCGGTTTGAGGTTGAAATTGACCGTTGGTTGACTTGACACCATCTCGACCATTGATGTTCATGTGATGGGCGTATTTTTCGACGCCTCCTGTTCATTGGATCCATTCCTCAAGATCAGATGTTGGCCCTTTGAGTTGATGGATGATTTCACCATCATCGATGCCCCTCCATGTCTTTTGCCACCCTAATAATCTCCTTGTGAGCTCTTTCTATCTCATGATCTTCGTCAATTTTCGTATCCAGCACCAACTCTAAAGTTGTCGCATGTTTGCAGGACCTCTCGTCCCTCAGAGCGGATTTCTTTGCCATTAATGGTCTTGCCTCCACTCGCTCCGCCACGTGCTCCACTTTTGTTTCTAGAACAAAGCGAATAAGGTACATTTCATTGTAGGTGAAGAATTTGGCAAATCTTGGCATAAGATTGATGTCGAGGCCTCGAATTTGCACTCTTGCTGACACCAACTCCGACTTCCTTGCTATTTTGGGGTCAATTTGCACCACCGTTCCGAAATCGGAGATGATTTCCTCCAGCGATTCCTTTTTCCTGCAGTGGAGGGGGACATTATGAATCCAGATCCAAAACGTATCCCCTTGGGGTCGTTCCTCCTTAAATTGAGGTGTCCATTGGGTGAATATCGTCTACAAATGCCTAAAATCCAATAGCTCTATCGATGCAACATCAATCATTTTCTCTGGTGGGGGAAAAAAATCTAGAAATTGCATGTGACACATCTTCTTTACTATCCAATACCGATCTCCCCCTGTTGGCCACCGCCTATTGAGCGCCTCGATAAACTGGTTTTCCAATGGTCGGTCTGTCTTGATCCTTGTAGTCGCACCACTTCCTGAGCCGATGCTCCTCTTGCTTTATTATGGTGAGACCTAATTATGAGTTTGATTTGGATGGGGTTCTTCAGTGACCTCCCCCTCTGTACCTTTTGTTGCAGAATCTACCACAACTCGTAGTGCTAATAGCGGAACTCACACACCACAAGCAATAGAAACTATCGAGACCTAGCTGTACCAAGAATAAACCACCACGATATATGCAAGATCTTACAAGAACACAATCAATATGTAAACATAACCAATACTTCTTATTTTCCAAGAAATACAAAGATTACAAAAAGGATTACAATTCTCAATCCCTCTCCCTCACATTTGAAACACTCGACACAATCCCCTTTTGAAGTTGAACAACGCTAACGGCTCACCAAATCACTTTTTTCAGTTATGATTATTGATACAAACCCTAGAGTCTACAACCATATATATAGCTCCCAACTAAACCCTGAAAGATAAGCACAAATTCAGCTTATTAGGCCTTAAACTTGTCAGCCCAAATAATACATAGCGCTGATGTCGGTCGACCGCACTTTGGGTCGGTCGATCACATCGTGTCGAGTCTACACCTGAGACATTACCGGTCGACTGCACGGTCGACCGTCTCCTTCTCTGTTGAACCATGTCTCTCGAAGAACTCTCAGAAGTTTGGGTCTGTTGACTGCAACTCTTCAGACTGTACATCTTCTACTTGTTGTCTTCTCTCACTGTCTTCGTCTCCTCATCTCCTTCTCCAACTTCAAGTACTCCGATATCCCCAGAATATTTTGTTCCAAAAGAGTTTCTCTCTCTAGAAAATTTTAGAGAGAGAAACTAGATTTGAAAAAACCCCCAAAAATCAACCCTAGATCCAAAACAGCTAGGGGCGGTAGCCGCTACTCTGCGCCGCCGCCCCACCCCCCCGTCCCCCGTCGACCCCCCCTTCGCCTTCCTCCACTTCATGGAGATCTATGGCGTCTTCTCGCCGAGTTCTCTACTTCTGCCACTTCCCGCTGAGTCGTCGACATCGTCTTCGCGGAGCTGTGGCTCCTTGGAGCTTCGAGATCGTTTTTGGCTTCATCCTCAGCCAGAGATTCGCCGCCGTCGCCTGCCGAAGCCACCGTCGCCTCGACGCCTTCCCTCTCCCCGATCTCCCTTCCCTCCGACGCCTCCACCCCCTCCCGTCTCCCTTCAACGCCTGCCCCCCACTGCCCTGCCGTCGAGCCGTCGTAGGGACATCCCCTGCCGTCGCGCCGTCGATGGCACCTCTCTAGTCACTGGCACTCTGCCGTCGAGCCCGGCGGTCGGGCCGAGGAAGCGGGATCCAATGTCCTAGGGGCAGCGAGTGATCTTATTTTGGTTTGCTAGATGTTTGCCCGGATGGTGTTCGCGCTTTTCACCATGTCCACAATCTCGGGGCCAATCACGACGATCTATGGCTTTGATTTGGTTTTTTGCGAGGATTGGTAGTGCATGTGAAGATGCTGGGTGTGGTTCTCTTTCTGCAAGTCCCCTTTGATGAGCGAGTTAGGTTGTCTTGCACGATTGTGGAGCTTGGGCCCAAAGATGGGGTCCCTCCGTGATGTGCGCTCACTTGTCTCAACTTCTAGGGTGCTTGTCCCAACTGTCGCACCAGAGCATCCTCCCGCACCTATTGTTGCGAACACCATGGATCTAGGGTTCAAGTGTGTGAGGTCGGTGGTTCAGTATGGGGCCCGTGGGTCCAGGCCGGTAGTTGTTGGTGATAGGGGTGAGTGGGTGTGGGGTTTGGGTA
This sequence comes from Hemerocallis citrina, assembly GCA_017893485.1. Lineage (NCBI taxonomy): Eukaryota > Viridiplantae > Streptophyta > Magnoliopsida > Asparagales > Asphodelaceae > Hemerocallis > Hemerocallis citrina. The sequence goes on from CM030361.1 coordinate 12,821,211, forward strand.
TGATTGGTCTGTGAGAGACAGGGGTGAGTTGGTGTGGGGTTTGTGGCACTGTGCTATATTTGTGGCACTGTGTTGTTCACTCTTAGGGCCCGGATGCTCTTCGCGACCGCCACCATGTCCACATTCTCGGGGCCAATCACGGCGATTTGTGGCTATGATTTGGTTTTGAAGGTTGGTAGTGCGTGCGAAGAAGCGGGGTTTTGTTTGAGGTTGGCAACGCCGAAGGGAGAGATGGGGTATTTTTGTAAGGGGGTTGTTTGGTTGTGGGGCATCACGTCGTCGTCGCGATTTTCAGAGTGCCTACTCAGGCCGCGGAGCGATGTTTTCGTCGTGCTAGAGCATCCTCCCGCGCATGTGGTAAAAATCGTCTTAGTTCTGGGCGATGGCGAGGTGTGACCCCCCTCCCGATGTACACTATCTTGCTCGATTGTGGAGCTTGGGCCAGAAGATGGGGTCCCTCCATGATGTGCGCATTTGAGTGTCCTACGATATCGCCAGTGCAGTCTTCACAGTGCCTACTATCAGGCTATTGAGCTTCCTTCAGCTTAGGCCACGGGCTCGTGACAGCATCGCCTCTTTCCTCGGATTGGGTGTATGAGTCGAGATAAGTCTGTGTGGTGAGAAATCGCCGGAGAGAGCTAAAGCGTGAGAGAGGTGAAGGTATCCTCTCCACGGCTCTCTTCTGGAGCGTGGTATTTGGTGGGGTGAGCGAGATAGTTGTTTGGTGAGAAATTTCCTGAGAAAGCGCTATCGTGTGAGAGGTGAAGGTAACCTCTTCACGGCTATCTCTTTGGTAGCGTCTGTGGGAGCTATTGGCACGTTTGTAGGATGAGTGATGGAGATGGTGGGAGGATGCGATAGTTGTGCATGTGCCGTGAGGTCAGAACTCGATCTGCGGGGCTTGGGCCCAAAGATGGGGTCCCCCCAGCGAGGTGAAGGCAAGGATCGGCGGGTGATAAAATCCTGCCAGACTTATTTTAGGTGGGTGTGCATGTGTCGTGGAGACACTGTACGAAGCTAAACTGACGTACTTACAATTTTACTGGACCGAGCTTGTTTGTCGGTCCACCCTCCAGGATTGTTGGAGGGATTTGTTATTTGTATGCGTCATGTTGCTTCATATATGTTTTATTTTCTGTATGTAGTTTGTAATTTTGCCCAGTACTCTGGGTTTGTTTCGTTAAGCTCTTATTAATAAAACAGGGTGGCCAGATTCTACCTTTTCCTTCAAAAAAAAAAAAAAAAAAAAAAACTTCAAGTACTCCGTACCTAAGTGTATTTGAGACCACAATCCTAACACCTTTGTCCTCTCCTCTTCGAGATTCACCACCACATTCGTCAACATGTACGGTATGTGTTCCCATTTCATGTACTTGAGGCACCTCACCTTCTTCGTGCATTCGGCGTGCCCGTGCCCCGTGTCGTTGTAGTTGAAACACGGGAATGGAGTTCTTACGGACTTTTTTAACCTTCCCGTTTTAATTTTCTGTTGTTCGATTTGTTTTCAACTCTTACTCATTGTTCCTCCCCCTCCAAGTTGCTTGTCCCTCCGGACCCTCCATGGAGCCCTAATTAAATCCATTTGGGGGTTGGTTGGGGACTGGGGAGTAGAACTTGGTGGTTGGAATAATGTGGTTGGCGATGAGAAAGGTTGTTGGCATGTTGATGTTGTTTGATTGGCTGGTGTGGTGAATTGGATCGGTTGTATATTTCTTTCTCCTCTTAATTTCCGATCTAAAATTATGCACGCTACAACAATTAATGTATGAAGATGAAAGGAACCGAATCGTTGATGGATGGAGACTAAAAAGTCCTGATACATTGAAATTGAAGATTTATATACAAAGTAACACTGTTTTTTTTTTATATACAAAAATGCATAACATTTGCAGATGTAGTGTATGAACACGTACGAACACCATATTTTTCCTAACAGCATTATTATATCCTAAATTCTAAATCGTTGTTTCAAACAATATTTTCAATGGTTCGCACACGTTTATATAGAATAGTGCGTACGCAACGAAAGATTTCCCTAGAATTTTTTTTGAATTCTGAAAGTTTATTTATTTAAATAAATATAGATGTGATTTTACTTCCCAGGAGATTCTTATTCCTTCTTTTTCCCAACTACATCTGAAAGGTTATAAGACAGCGGAGTTAGCCTTCTCATATATATGGTTCTTCTATTTGGTACATTCTATTAGGAAGAAAAAATGGTTCAAAAATGTATGAATCTTTTGGTATCACATATTCTCACGTGCAGTATCTTGATGATTGATCTAGTATTAAAACCGAGGTTGCTACTTGCTGCCTAGGTTAGATCTGACTTGATTGGCTGGTGTGGTGAATTGGATTTGTGGCGATTGTATATTTCTTTCTCCTCTTAATTTACGATCTGAAATTATGCTATAACAATTAATGATTTAATGAAGATGAAAGGAACCTAATTGTTGATGGATGGAGACCCCGTACGGAGCACTGACACAGATTTTATTATTATTATTTTCAAGAAAAAAGGTGGAGTATGTTTACCTGGTTCATTATTAAAGAGTAAATAAAACAAATTCAGAGTACTGAGCCAAGTACAAACTTACAATACTTTTTTTTGATTGATGAATAGGATAGAGCCAATAGACTCCAGCCATCAAAAAATATATTAATCAATAATAACAGTATACAAATAAATAATCGGAGGCTTTACAAGATGTAAAGCAATACAAAGCGAATATAACAGAAAAACTTAAATACAAACAGAAAAACGCAAGAGAGAAGTCCGATGAAACAGCTGATCCAGGCCAGCTAGCTGCACTGATCTGGCAACGGAGAAAGGAGAACACCAACCATCTCCTACGCAGGGGAAGCGCATCAAAACTAACACTCGCACCATCGAGCGTTGGCTGAACTGGCAAATCAATAGCATGATCCACCACCCAAAAAAGCAGCAGACCGCACTGATGGTAGGCACAAAACTGAGCTGAGAACAAAACTCAAAACACCATAGAAACAGAGCTAACAATAGAAGAGGACGAAGAGAACTGGCCTCAGCACAGACTCAAAAAACACGTAGTAAAGATAAATGGAAAAGCAGAGTATACCGCCCATAGCTCAGACAGTAAACGTCAAACAAAAAAAACCATAGTAAGGTAAAGAAACAAACAGCCACAGTTAACCATCAGCAAAGCCCAGAGCAAAAAGAGAAGAAACATGGTCCTCACAAAGACCCAACGCTACAAAAAATTAGAGCATAAGAGCACGACTGTTAAACAAGTCACCCAGCAGAACTAGAAAACATTTCCAGCTAAGAAAGCTGATGATAGATAAACATCATGATCAAAAAGAAACATTTGAGCATGATACAAAGAGTGCTCGACTAAATCCCACTACCAGCACAGTCAAGATGCAAAAAAACAAACCCAAAGAAGCAAACATCAGAAGAGGAAGCCTGCAGACCGAGGTAAACAAAAAGAACTGAACTGGCAGTAGCACACTTAAAGAAGAGTCAAGCCTGAAAAGTAAATATAAGGAGAAAGAATAAGGTAAAGAATAAAACAAATCAAACCTGCCATATAAATATAATGAGAAAGAGTAAGGTAAGAATAACACAAGTAAGACCAGACAAGTTATAAGCTTTGAAGAGTACGGAGACAAAGGAAAGCTTCTTGTAATTTGAGATAAGCTGAAGAGACCAATTCAGTGGGTTTCAACTCCGATGACCAGAGTTTGAAAAGGAAAAAGAACTCTTCTATAATCGCAGTTCTCGAAGATCTACGATGTTGAAACAAAATAGAATTTCTCTCCTTCCAAATTATCCAAATAATAATATGAATCAACAAAATCCAAACTCTACAGAACGAGGAGTTTGAAGGCTTAGCCTCCCAGCAAGCAGCCAACACTGGAGGAATAAATCCAGTATCCCAAGCTAGAGAGGAGATCTTCCATAAAGGGAGGCTAATCTGGCAATGGATAAAGAGATGGTTAACATCTTCCGCATGTTGATCGCATAACGCACAGAGCTGACCCCAGGCTAAATTTCTTTTATTAAGGACTTCAACAGTAAGTAACTTGTTATTAAAGGCAAGCCAAGAATTGATTTTCACCTTAAGGGGAGCCCAAAAATCCCCGAAAAACTTAGTCACCGGCGAACGAACTCCCCTAGAGTTAATGAAGCTATAGAAAGATTTGACTGAAAAAGTACCTGTTACCGACCATCTCCACCCTATGCTTTCGGAAGACTTCCATTCATAACTATTGAGAGATGAGATGAGCTCATCAAAATCCTCAGCTAAAGATGGAGGCAGATCAGTTGTGAATGGAATAAACCAAAAACGAGTATTGTCGATGAGAGCAAAAGAGTCCTCGACAGAAATTGTCCGGAAGACAGTCAATCTAAAGCGAGAAGGGAATGCCGTGGCAAGCGTGGAATTGCCAATCCACAAATCCGTCCATAATTTGGTCCTAGAACCGTCAAAACATTTACGGAAAATACTACACTGAAAAGCAGGAGAAGCTTTCCAGATACCCTTCCAGAAGGGGGAGGCGTGACGAGAAGTCGCTACGGGAAACTCCCACCATTTGGAAGTGGTGGAATGATAGCCTTTAATGCACCTGACCCATGGAAAATGCTCAAAATTATGGAGTTTCCACAACCATTTCCCTAAAAGAGCAATGTTGTGATTACGAATGTCCAAGACACCCAGACCCCCTCCTCCTTGGAGGTACAGATCATTTTCCATTGGCACAGGTGGGAGCCTGGTTTGAATGAGGAAGAACCGCTCCAAAAGAAATTACTTCTAATCTGATCAATTCTTTTGATCACCCAGGAGGGTAAATAGTAGAAAGACATAAGATAAAGAGGCATGGCCGAGATCACAGAATTAATGAGCGTGAGCCTGCCACCTCTAGACATAAGTTTTCCTGACCAAACATTAAGTCTGGCCTCAACTTTATCAATAAGGGAAAGCCAATCCGATCTAAGAAGCTTACCCCATCGGAGGGGAATGCCCAGATAAGAGATCGGAAATGAGGCAACAGGGCAGTTGAAGAAATTGGAAACCTCCACTTGACGATTTGGAGTTCCACCCAACCAGATAACGGAGGATTTTTGGAAATTGATCGATAAGCCTGAGGCCATTTCAAAACAGTAGAGAAGTAATTTGAGATTACGAAGAGAGTGGATGTTTGGTTTGGTGAATATGATAGCATCATCCGCATATTGAAGGTTGAGCACTCCCTCAAAAACTGGGGAACCTCCGAGACCTTCAATCAAATTCAAGTTCCAAGCATTTCGAAGGAGTTTGCTAAAAATATCAGCTACAAGAGCGAAAAGCAGAGAAGAAAGGGGGTCTCCTTGACAGAGACAACATCTGATTTTGAATTTGTTACCTTCCGAACCATTGATAAAAATAGATGAGGTGCCAGAGTATAAGCTGGATTTAATCCAAGCAATCCATTTGGGACCAAAACCCCGATAAATGAGAATGTCTAAAAGAAAATCCCAATTAACATTGTCGTAGGCTTTTTAAAAGTCTAGCTTAAGGAGAACACCCTCCGATTGGGATCTATAACAGTGAGAAATGATCTCCTGAGCCGACGCGACACTATCAAGAATGAAACGGTCTTTGATAAAGCCAGATTGAGCCGAGTCGATCATGGGCGAGATGATGGCACTCAATCTAGAGGAAAGCACTTTCATAATAATTTTGAAAGACGTGTTAATGAGATGATAGGTCTGAAATCAGAAACTAGATGAGCCCCAATCAGCTTTGGGATAAGAACAACGTGGGCGTAATTGATTCGGTCAAAAGAAAATAGCCCTTGGTGCAGATCTTGAAACATTTGGAGAATGTCTGCTTTAAGCAGATCCCAAAATTTTTGAAAAAAGAAAGCTGGAAAACCGTCGGGCCCCGGGGCCGAATCACTTTTTAAAGCAAAAACAGCCGATTTAGTCTCTTCAATGGAGAAAGGTGCTTCGAGAGATGAAAGATCATACTGTTGGGGACCATAAAGTTGGACCCAATCAAGTTCAATTGAACGATGCTTCTGCAAACCGATGAGGTTTTTGTAGAAAGAAAGGAATTCACGGTGGATAGATACATCGGAAGTTAGTTCCACACCCTGAACAGAGATGGACGAGATGCGATTGCAACGTTGCCTATGGGATGCGAAATTATGAAAGAACGCAGTGTTCGCGTCACCCTCCTTCATCCATTTAACACGAGCTCTCTGAGCCCATTTAATGTGGTCCTGGCGAAGGATGTCCGCGTATTCATGCTTACACGAAAGGCGTTCTGATCGGCAAGACTCAGATAAAGGGCCTAACTCTTCCATCTTACCAATGGAATCATTGGTTTGAAGAAGAAAATTTTTTAGGAAGTTGGTATTGTTATGCCTCTCAGCGCGCCAAATTTTGCAACCGTGTCTGATGGCATGCAATTTAAGAAGAATGTTGCCTAAACCAGAAGAGCCGGTCACAGAAGCCAGGCATTCAGACACGAGGTTGACAAAAAGCTGATCTTGCAGCCAAAATTTCTCGAAACGAAATTTATGTTGGTAATTAAAACGGAAATTTGAGTGAAGCATAATAGGTACATGATCAGAAACAGGATTGGGAAGAGCCTGGACGAAAGATTTGTGAAATCCCGTTAACCAATTATGAGAAACTAGAAAACGGTCAAGTTTGGCAAGGGTCGGGAGCTCTCGCTGATTAGACCAAGTGAACGATCTACCGGATATAGGTAAATCTGATAATTGAAGAAGACGGATGCAGTCATTAAAATGGCAAGATTAAGAAATCGAGACAACCTGATTCGATCTTTCTGAGGCAAAACGAGAAACATTAAAATCCCCACAAAAAAAACAGAGATCAGAGGAATATTGCTGTAACGAGACGAATTCGTTCCAGAATAAGGGACGTCTGTCAGAAGAGGAAGGGCCGTAAACCGATATGACGGTAAGCGGGCAATTGAAAGTAGCCCATTGGAGCTTAACTATTAAGAAGAAGGACAGTCGATGAACTGAAATAAGGGAGAAAAGAGCTTCCCTAAATCCCAACAGGATTCCTCCTCTAGCTCCGATCGCGTCCAGTGAGATCCATTTGGTAATAATGGACCCACCTAAAGCACGAAAGATCGCTGGAGAGGGAGACTCCAGTTTGGATTCTTGAATGGATATAATATCGCAGCGAGACGAAGAAATTAAATCAAAAATCGCCCTATGCTTAGACGGGCAGTGCAAACCACGGATGTTCCAGGAGACACTAATCATTAAACAGATGATGCTCCGAAACTCTAGAGAATTCCAGATGCCTAATCGATAGGATACGGGAAGTGTCCCCTGGCGGGAAAAGAAAACCTAGGTCTCGAGCCGACGAGGCAAGTTCTGAGTCAGATAACGAATCAAAAATGGGCTCATAAATAGATCCTAATTGGATGGTAGGAATACGAGGAGAGAAGGCAGAGGTTGACTTACGAAGTCCCGCACTGGGATCGCTAAAATGCACAGATGATTCCGATACACCGATACTAACTGATTTTTTAGCTCTAAGACGAGCGCTCGATCTTAGTAGACGATGCTTAAGACTATGTGATTGGACCCTGAAAGGAGGAGAAATATCACTATCCTTAAAAGGCGAGGGGGTCTCAATCGAAGCCCCCGAATCTATAGAGGGAAGAGATTTGACTGAGTCTTTAAACGACTCAATAGCCAATTTGGGAGAGCGGTTAACAGTAACCGAAAGAAGAAGAGAATGGGGATCCAACAAGTCCCGGGCTTTCGCCGCGAGAGAAGAGGATATCCATTTAAGGAAAATGCGAACGGCAAAAGCCTGCCCACCACTGGGCCGAGAGCAAAGAAGTAACGAGCAAGAATGGTTCAAGAAACCCAATTGAACAAGCTTAAAAATACAAACTAATAAATTATAGCAACTAACAAAATAAAGTCTAAAAGCATATAATATGCATACCTTATTAGAGGGACCATGAGACAATTCCGCATCTTCCTCCGATAAGAGGGAGTCCTGCTCAATCCAATCTGTGTCCTTGGTAGCAGAGGAGGGGGATGGTTTGGAAGAAACAAAAGCAGGATCCGACTTCTTCGGAGTGGGGAAGTGCGCGAGCTGTTGAAATTGCTCCCAATCCGATTTAAAGTTGGGATTAACTTCCCAAGCTGGCCAATGAGAGGGGTCTTTCTTTTCCTTGACAGGGGGAGGAGTGGATGCAACCGCTGTAGCGGCATTAGAGAAGATCGGCTTAGGGGCCAATGAGGGAGAAGGAATAACTGCTGATGAGGCACTAGTACCCACTTTAGAAACTTGACGATCAGGGTTTATCCAAACTAGGTTGGGAGATTTTGAGGGAGAAATATTGGAAGAGGGATGATGAGACGGTGGCTTGTAGGGCGAGGGGAGTTTGCTGCGAATAGAGCCCGCACTACCAGGATTTAACTTGGTCACTTTGGACTTAGAAGAAGAACCGGGATGAAAAGGAGAAGAAAGGTCAGCTCCAAAGGATGTAGACGAAGACCCTGGAGGGGGGTTTGGGGTGCGCTGGCCAACAGGCTTGGCGTCATGGTAATGCACAGAAACTGGGAATGAGGAAATCCCATCAGTAAGACAGAACTCATCGATACGAGCAGAGGAATGATGACAACGAAAAATCGCCTCTAACTGAAGGCTACCAGAAGCCAGTCTGGACTTAGAAGAAATACTAACTAACTCACCAACACACTTAGTCATCTCACCAACAATACGGATGATGTCTCCAAAAGGAGAAAGACCAACGAGAGTAACCTTAGTGTCGGCAGATTCAATAATCGGAGGAGAAGAAGGAATTTTAACCCACTGACGCACTGCTAGAGAGATCGTACCAATGGTCAGCGATTGATTCGCAATAAGATCTTCTAAAATCTTAGAGGAGGGGCAGTGAATGACCAAATCTCCATTAGAGCAGTTATAGAGCACCCATTCCCAGTCAACAACATTGCAATAGTTGCTAAGAAAAGAGTTTAGTGTATAGAAAGGTACCGAACCCCCAGAAAAAGAAATAGCACCAAAATTTCCAAAGTAAGCCAGTCGATCAGATAACTCTGATCTAGGAAGGAACACCTGAGTCACAGGACGCTGCGAGGGTCGAGGAGGCTGTGAAGGAGCAACCGAAGGAAGAGGAGAACAGTCAGTGAGACGATGCTCCGCCGCGGGAGTTGGAAGCAGGGGTGACTTAGAAGACGATGGTTGCTTCGGAGGCTTAGGTGGTTTGGATGCGTGCAACTGAACGCGAAGAGAATCAAGGTCCACATCATTAACGATATGCTCTGAAATGGGTACCCCGATAGGAAGCCCAAGAATTTTTTGGAGAGCAAAACACTGATGTTTGGCATGACCGGATTTGTTGCAAAAGAGACACTTCTTCTTATTGGGACAGATGAGTTTCAGATGACCTCTCTGGAGGCAACAAAAACAAACAATAGAACGATTACGGAGGGGAGAGGGAGAATGGTGGGAAAGGGGGGAAGAAGCTAGTGAAGATGAGCGGGAAGAAGAAGGTGAGAAGCCAGCCGGAAGTTCGTTTGACAAGACCTGAGACAGGCCTACACAGCAGGCCCAAAGCCGGAAGAGCAATGATCCAACAGTGGCTTGCTAGAAAAGATATTTATTTTATTTTTTTTTCTTTTCACAACCTCTACCCAAGTTTGATCCATGGGCCTAAAGAAAACGGCCCACCACCAAACAAACCCAAAAGAAGGAAAAAAAGAGAAGAGAAGAAAAAAGTGGAGAAGAAGAAGTTCGAATGAGCCCCAATGCCAATGGCAAGCTAAGGGCAACTCGAGATAAGGAAGCCAGAGGAAGAGAGCTCCGACACGAGAGAAAAGTGGCGCTGCTAGAAGAACCGCACACTAATCACTCAAGAGGAGATCTAAAAATCTTCAAAGAATAGAAATCTATCAGATTAATACCACTACTACTATAAAGCAGAAACGCAGAAAAACTCTACCACTCCAATAGACAGGTCACGCAATCCGAGATGATCCCGACCAGCCAAACAACACCAAAAAACCAGGAATAAATAAAATGCTTAAAATAGGGGGCGAAGAAACTTACAGTGCTTTGGAGCAAAATACCTAAAGGGCCGAAAATTGGAACGCACAATTGAAGAAAAGGCCGAACCTGTACACGCCTATAGACTGGCGGAAGCGAAAGGAAGCCCGGAGAGAAAGAAGACGGAGGCGCTAGAATCCAACCCAACCTCGAGGGAACGAGCAGCAGAAGATAGCAGGGAGAGGGGCGAGGGAGAGAGGCAGGCGGCTTGGATTAATCCACGAAAGAAACGAAGCTGGGGATCACAACGATCGCGGCTTCCGAGACCTGCGGATGCTAGGAGGGAGCCAGAAGCTCGGAGGGGCACCACGACCTCCCTAGGAGAAACCACCGAAGGCGACGAAAAAAGGATGAGGAGGTAGATCTGAGCGAGATCTACAACATTAATGAAGAAGGCTCTGTGGATAATGGACGGAATCGAGCGGATCTGGAGATCAAAGGAGAACTAGAAGGAGGAAATAAGAGCGGATTTCGAAGGAGGAACAAGAAAAAATCATCAACCCATGTATTGTAAAAGCCTCCCCATCATGAGGGAATATGTACTGTACAAGCCTACAATACATAAAAGAAAACATAAATCCTCTCCATCATGAGGGAATGGGACAACAGGATGGTACATATATACTTTACAAAGTACATCAATGCATCTAACTTTTCCCAACAAAAGTACAACAGCAACAACATATGTCCCACAACAAAACCCTGGTGTGGTGGGGATCAATCAATCACCAGTACATGTTTGACATGCAGGGCACCTCCCTCAGTCTAGCGTCGGCCCCAACTCGACTTCCTCGTCGTCGTACTCTTCCACCTGGAAGACACTCACTATCCTCCCCTTGGGACCTGCTGCGGCAACATTTGCCCAACATAAAATAAGATGCATAATGTGAGTCAAATTACTAGATATATTATTACATGTCCCACGAAAGTAAAAATTATTCCTGTCTAGCCAAAGTCCTCAGGTCGTATCGGCGATAGCAATAAACCAAGCTTCTCTCATTGTTCGTCTCTCATTAGCGAATTTTGGTCCTACCCACAGTTCCTAGTACTTACAAGGATACTCATTCGTTCCCACGATGCAAAGTACCTCTACAATGACTGCTTTGCTCCTAGGCACTCTAGAAATAGGTGTTCTCTAGTTTCCAGGTCTGCATTGCAGAACCCACATGTATAGTCCAAATTCGGTTGGCGTTTAGAAATGTTCTCTCTAGTCAATACTGCATCATTTAGCACAAGCCAGAGGAATACTTTAACTTTCAGCGGTGTTTTCGCCTTCCGAACCACGCCCGACCAACTCGGGCTGTATCTCCTAAAGTACAAGCGGTTGTAAAGGGAGCGAACAGTGAATGCGTCATTCTTTTTCAGTCCCCAAGATTTCCTATCATATTGAAGATTCAGATATATAGAAACAAAGTAACACTAGTTTTTTTTTAAAACAAAAAATGCATAACATTCTACATAGAGATTTTTGGAAAATCTTTGGTTGCGACGACATTATAGCGTGCGAATAAGTACGAACTAAAGCCGTTGTTTAAAACAATGACTTTATTATATTCAGTGTTGTGTTTGATACCAGTGACATACACAAATATTTTTTGAGAACATATTTTTTGAGAGTGTGCATGGTGTTTTGATACCAGTGTCAAATAAGGAACTCGACAGCAGATCCTAAATATCAGCAACATGTGCATGCAACAATCGAAATACCAAAAACATTCACTTTTGGCTGGTAGTATTAATTATGCAATGATTTCTTTTACCCAACTTAATGTGGAAGTTGGTAGGTTGAAACACATATTTCTATATAAATATAATATTTATTATAAACACAAACACATGGTGAAATATATGCAGTAATCAAAGTGTTAATTATTGATAAACATGGACCCCAGCTAGCTATCTTATGGTCAACATGTAAGTGGCTATATAAATCACCACATTTCTTCCTACTTTACTAACTCTTAACTATAGTGTATGATCTCTTGAAAACTCTCTCTTTAAAAAAAATTAAGATATGGGAAGAGCTCCATGCTGCTCAAAATTAGGGTTACAGAGAGGGCCATGGACTACAAGAGAAGATGCACTGCTTAGGGATTACATCCACCGCCATGGAGAAGGGAACTGGAGATCTCTTGCCAAAAAAGCAGGTAATTAATCTTCTTTCTTTATTCCTTCAATTAATTTGTTGACGGAGGAGTTTATTATATTCATATTAAGAGCATCCACGGAGTATAAAATGCATTTTATACTTAACTTGTACCATTAGTATAAATGCCATACTAAACAAAAATTTTAGTTAGACACTACAAATCATGAGGGATTTAGATAAATTATATACATATTAAGAGCATCCACAGTTGTTATTATTATTTTTTTTTGGTGACATTTTTGTCATTTTTTCGCAAAAAAAATTGCTGCGGTCGTCATCTAATTTGAATTTTTTTTTTTTTGGGAACAATAATTTGCTATATTTGATAAATGATTAAGCAATTCTCAAATTATCCTCTATTATTTTATTATTTTTTTAAACCGTCAAACCAAATAAGATGTTTCTTCTAATGGAATTTGTTTTTTAAAAATTCGAGGAAACTTTTTTTTTTAAAAAAAACTGATATGTTTAGTTAGATTAATTAGTTAGATATTGATTTTAGTTAGATAATTAAGTGGTTAATTAGTCACACTCACTGTGGGCCCACACAAAAAATTTAAAATTTTAAAAATTTAAAAATTTTAATAAAAATATTAAAAACCCTTTAAAAAATTAAACGAATTTAGACAGCGGAAACATGATTTCGTCTGTTTAATTTTGTCTGCGAAATTGCTATATTTTGTATTTAGCAACTGCTATAAACAAAGAAAATTGCCAAATTCTATTTTATCATTTTGCCATTTTTACGAGAAGCGACTGTGGACGCTCTAATATACAGAATATTAATTATCGTTTTAAAAAAATTATGTAATTAACAATAGTTTTAATTATTTTCCTTCTAGAAAAATGAGTGATGTAACATATCCTCATAGCAAAAGAAATCATTTACACGTACTAGTCTAATATGATATAATTTAGTCTAAAACGAGTGATGCATGCATGGTTTCACGTACGAAAACATTTGAAAATCCATCCCTGCTTAATTCGTACTAAACAAAATCCATGCATATATAAATTTTCATGCAGGACTTCTAAGGTGTGGAAAGAGCTGCAGACTGCGATGGGTGAACTATCTGAGACCAGATATCAAACGAGGGAATATTGGCCCCGAAGAAGAAGACCTAATCGTCAGACTCCATTCATTGCTAGGGAATCGCTGGTCTCTTATCGCTGGTCGTCTTCCTGGTCGAACTGACAACGAGATCAAGAACTACTGGAACAGCCATCTCAGCAAAAAACTCAAACAACAAGGCATTGAAGTTCGTGAAGGAACATCGAAACCTTCATCCAAGAAGAAGAATAAACAAGTAGTGCAAGTAGAGAAAACAAAAATCTATGCACCAAAGCCTACTAGGTTCGCACCAACTTTGTGTAACCCTAACATTACGTCGGAGAAGAGCCAGGGTTCAACAAGCTCAGGATCGAATGAAATTTCATTACCCGAGTTGGATCATTATGAAATGAATCTTACAGTTGAGGGGGAACTCAATAATGGGTTTGTGAATTATGGACTAGATTGCGATTTTCAAATCGATAATTTGCTTGATACTGTTTACCAAGAGCTTTCAGATCTCCTTAACTCAGAAGTGGATCCGTTACCTCCTCAGCAGGGCCTGCCCCACCCTTGAGGCAGGTGAGGCGGCTGCCTCAGGCCCTCGGTATTTTTGCTATTTTAGGAGCCCTAAATTTGTAATTCCTTTGTAAATATGGACACGTATTTTGCGCGTAAAAGAAAAATTCTGTTATTATGGGTCTCAAAAATAATTATTTGAGCCTTTAAATTTTTAAAAAAAAAACATTTGGGTTTACACTTGAAGACTTGAATTAAATTTGAGACTTTAAATTTGGATGATTTAAAACAAATTTATATATTTTGCGTTCGGTAATGTGCAAATTTTTTGTATACATATTCCCCCCTCCCCTTTTAGTGTATGGGGTGCCCATGTATGGGGGGCCATTTCGGGAGTTTGCCTCGGGCTCCCGGAAACTCAGGGCCGGCCCTGCTCCTCAATAGAGTCCATGCTGGGATGATGTAATGAACGATGAGGTAATTTAATAGATTAATATAGATCCCTCGATGTACTTAATTAAGAAATGTTTATAAATTGCACTTAATTTGTACTTTTCTATAAGTGTTCTTTACTTTGGAGTGTAGAATCTCAAGAATGGAAACACAAATCTTGAGAATTTTTTAGCCATTTGTAGTTTATTTATTAGCAATCTTATAAGTAGTACTAAAACCATAGTTTTTTTTTTCCTTTTTCGGAATAAGGCTGTGACGCACACTTTATCTCTAATCTCTAATATCATAATGGGAGAACTGGAGAAGGGCTTAGTGTCATTTGTAAATATTTATCATTTTGTCAACACGTGCAGCGCACGTGTTGGTAGATTTTTTTAATTAAAGTGTTTCCTTCAAAATAGTTGCAAAATAATTAATGTTGCAAAATAATTTTATAATATTTTTTTAACACTAAACATACACACATATTGCACGTACAACTCAAATTTTACTTATAAACATGTGAATTGTACATACAAATTGTAGTTTTTACTTCAAAATAGTTTTCTCAATTACATGCAATGCACGTTTAACTCCAAAACTATTTTTTAGCACATAAATCGCACATGAAAAACCTCCAGTTCTTATCAAAACGTGCATTGCACGTGAAAAATACTAGTATAGAACTTTATTGCACAGTTGGCTAGTTTTAATCTGTTGTGATCATAATTAATTGATGCATGACCTCTATATAAGAACAAATTAGAACCTAGAAAGCAATGTCCTTTTCTATTATTCTTTCTTTTTTTATTTGAAGCAATACCAATCAATCAAAACAAATGGAGGAGAGAGAAGGAAACTTTTTTTGATGTAACGGATAGAGTCTAAAGACTCCAGCCATGCATTAATAATAATGGGAAAGAAGGAAACTAAAACAAACAATATCATTAAAAAATTAATGAGGACGAGAAACCAGAACAGTAATTATCAAAACATGATTATGTGAGGATGATATTGAAAATTTCAGTAATTACAATATGAATAATATTTATAAGTTTTTCTTAATTCTCTTTTATTTATTTATATATATCATAATTAAAGGCTCCTAATTATCAAAAAAATTTTAAAAAAATATAAGGCCAGTTGCGATTTACTCAAAGTAATTAAAAGCTTCCTAATTATCAACTCCTTGTTCACGTATATTTATGATGTGTCGCCAACTAAAGGTTCGTGTATATATTTGAGATTAGGTCTCTCATTTTAAAGCTTGCATGCTAGCTGCGATATACTTAATTTGAATAATAATTCCGATCCAAAATTGAAGTCAACATAATAAACTAGCTAGCTTCGCAAACAAAAGATGCTTTCCCTTAAAATTGGTCAAAACTATGACCCGGGGTGTATCTGAATTTCAGATGGCCCTAAATAAATTTTTAAACGAGATATTTTGTAAGTTGAAAAAATAAAAATGACAATTATTTAATTGCAAACAAACTTAGAGTTTTGAAGGACAAATTATTTAAATGAAAACAAATTTATATATATACTTTCAAAAAATATATATTTTATAACGTACGCATTTTACAAGAAATACCTAGTGACAAAAGGAAACTCGGACAAACTCTAACAACAAAAACAAAATATGTTTTCTCAACTATTTTTAAAAGTTTTACTACATTTAAATCTTTAACATCGCATACATATTCCATATTCTTCGAAGTAAGCTCCTTGTTGCATCCAAAATTAGCCTACAAAATAAAACACACAACAAAATATCGTCATTGTAGCCTGAATGATCATACATTGTTTGGTTAATACAGTTGAAAATCAAAACCCTATGACTAGAATAATTTGCTTATGGAAAGAGTTGAAACTGGCAATTTATTCTGTGTATATATAAGGTATCAAATCGATGACTAGGTTGTACAGGATGATTTAAAGCAAATGGAATAAGCATATGGTTAAGCTACATTGTTTCTTAAAATCATCACTACTACATCTATATAATAAAACACAAAGAAAGCTATCAAGTGGCTCTCCTTCAATTCCCACTAAAGTCAAATGCCCAGATCTAACATCACAAAACACATCCCCCGCCCAAACTCTTTTATTAATTTAATCCCCCCCCCCAAACTCTTTTATTAATTTAATTTTATATATATATATATATATATATCTTTCTTTATGTGTGTGTGTGTATATATATATATATACACACACACACACACACAACTAATTATTGTCATACTATTCAAACTTGAACTACATAATTATTGATTTACTGTTCACAAGGCTTTTCATATGATGTATCGTTCTGAAGACGTGCCGTAGGCACGTGCCCACAGGCAAAATCTAGTTCACTCATAAGTTAACTTGAATTCTAAATTTAATATTGTATATAATTGCATGAATAAGTAATGATATGACTTGGATATACTAAGTTATATTGATAACTTTTTACACAAACACTAAGATATGAATGTCAGGAAAAAAAAAGTGATTCAATAAAAAAATTTTGGAGTTTACCCTTCAAAAGTCCAAGTGTAGTTGATAAATATTAAAATAAATTCTTTCTTAAAAGCCCAATAAAACTAAAGATCCATAGATTAAAAAGCTGAAACTCATTCCTAAAATTTAATGAGTGAAATTAAAAAAACAATATCAAAGCTAGATTTCGATCCTAGGATCTATGGGTTATGGGTCCACCACGCTTCCAGCTACACCACTATGATTTGTTAACAAAATTGTTGAATATAATTTATACATATGTAGTAACTTAATGTAATATAGGGTCTTATAAAATTGGGGGCCTAAAGCAGTTGCTTGGGTCTAGATCTGCTCCCAGAATATGTCGAAAAACTTGTTCCATATAAATGCTCCCCGAACATGTGTTTTGTGAGGTTAGATCTGGGCATTTGACTTTGGTGGAAATTGAAGGAGAGCCACTTGAAAGCTTTCTTTGTGTTTTATTATATAGATGTAGTAGTGATGATTTTAAGAAACAATGTAGCTTAACCATATGCTTATTCCATTTGCTTTAAATCATCCTGCACAACCTAGTCTTCGATTTGATACCTTATATTTACACAGAATAAATCGCCAGTTTCAACTCTTTCCATAAGCAAATTATTTTAGTCATAGGGTTTTGATTTTCTACTGTATCAACCAAACAATGTATGATCATTCAGGCTATAATGACGATATTTTGTTGTGTGTTTTATTTTGTAGGCTAATTTTGGAAGCAAATAAGGAGCTTACTTCGAAGAATATGGAATATGTATGCGATGTTAAAGATTTAAATGTAGCAAAACTTTTAAAAATTGTTGAGATAACATATTTCGTTTTTGTTGTTAGAGTTTATCCGAGTTTCCTTTTGTCACTAGGTATTTCTTGTAAAATGCGTACGTTATAAAATATATTTTTTTTGGAAGTATATATATAAATTTGTTTTCATTTACATAATTTGTCCTTCAAGACTCTAAGTTTGTTTGCATTTAAATAATTGTCATTTTTATTTTGTCAACTTACAAAATATCTCATTTAAAAATTTATTTAGGGCCCTCTGAAATTCAGATACGCCCCTGGTCATAGTTTTGACCAATTTTAAGGGAAAGCTTCTTTTGTTTGTGAAGCTAGCTAGTTTATTATATTGACTTCAATTTTGGATAGGAATTATTATTCAAATTAAGTATATCGCAGCTAGCATGCAAGCTTAAAAATGAGAGACCTAATCTCAAATATATACACGAACCTTTAGTTGGCGACGCATCATAAATAAAAAAATCAAAAAATTACAACAAAAAACAAACAAATAAAAAAATTTCACCTATTTAATACGTGCAATGCACGTTTAAAATAATTTTATAATATTTTTTAAATAGTAAACATACACACATATAGCACGTACAACTCAAATTTTATTTATAAACATGTGCATTGCACATATAAATTCTATCTTTTTCTTCAAAATATTTTTTTCAATTACATACAACGTCCGTTTAATTTCAAAATTATTTCTTAGCACATAAATTGCATGTAAAAAACCTCACGTTTTTAATACCAGTAGAATTTTATTGCACAGTTGGCTAGTTTTAATCTGTTATGATCATAATTAATTGATGCATGACCTCTATATAAGAACAAATTAGAACCTAGAAAGCAATGTCCTTTTCTATTTTTCTTTCTTATTTTATTTGAAGCAATACCAATCAATCAAAACAAATCGACGAGAGAGAAGGAAACCAAAATAAACAATGTCATAAAAAAATTAATGAGGACGAGAAACCAGCTCAATAAGGAGAGAGTATAGACCACAATATTAGGTTTTTCGTCGTACTCAGGGAGCAGATCTGGACCCAGGCAACTGCTTTAGATCTCCAATTTTATAGGACTCTATATTACAGTAAGTTACTGCATATATATAAATTATATTCAACAATTTTGTTAACAAATCATAGTGGCACAGCTAGAAGCGTGGTGGGCCTATAACCTATGATTGAAACCTAGCTTTGATATTGTTTTCTTAATTTCACTCATTAAATTTTAGGGATGAGTTTCAGCTTTTTAATTTGATCTTTAATATTTATCAACTACACTTGGACTTTTGAACGGTAAACTCCAAAACTTTTTTATTGAATAACCTTTTTTTTTCTTTTTTCTGACATTCATATCTTAGTGTTTGTATAAAAAATAATCAATATAACTTAGTATATCCAAGTCATATCATTAGTGGTTCTTATTTTGTTGTTGTTATTATAATAAAAATCATGCGTAGTGCACGTGTTAGTGTTTAAATATTCTCCACCAAACCCAACCAAACACTCCACCATTTCCACTTCTACGCTCCATCATTTCCTCTTCTTATCCTCTACCAATTTCTCAAATATGTATAAATAGAGGGATTGTATGTTGTAACAAAATTGAGAAACTAAAATGTAGTTTCTTTAATTCTAAATTTTCAACATGGTATTAGAGTCCACCATTTGAAAAATCAAACTCATTTTTTCAACCAACATGTTGAAAAAAATCTAAATCAAATTTTCAACAAAAATATTGAAAATTCCAAATTCTAAATTCAACATGGTAAACCATGTTGAAAAATCAAAAAAAAAAAAAATCCAAATCAGATTACATTTTAGTTTCTTAATTTCAAAATTTTCAACATGGTATCAGAGTCTGCCATTTGAATAATCTAAATTACTTTTTTAACAAAAAAATAATAATAATAATGACCAAATCTCTTCACTCTTTTTTTGTGTTTTTTTGGTTCCATAATGGGCTGTAAATCGGACCGGACGGGACCGGACAGTCATATGTTCAAGCTCAGACTGAAATTTTAGTCGGACGGGCTTATATCCAGCTCGGTCAAGATCGGACAAAATTTTATAGTCTGGACTCGGTTCGGTAAAGTATCGAACCACAATAATACTCGGACGGACTTATGTTCGGCCCGAGCTCGGTGAAACATCAGACCTAATAATTTGTTCAAGTTCGGTTCGTATAACAGTTCGGACGGTCCACGGTCGAGCCATTTCTCGAGCCGGACTCCGATGGACGACGGACCGTCCTGTTCATTTTACACTCCTAGTTCCAATTCGTCTAGAAGGAGAGAGAAGAGAGAGAGAAGAAAAATCTCTTGAGCGAGAGAAAAGCTCTTTTCAAGAAAAATCTGTTAATAAGAAGTGACTTTTCATATTAAATAAGAAAAGCCCAAGTTCAAAGCCCAACAAGAAAAAAAAATCAATTATCCCCCAAAGCCTTGACAATAGTAATAGATGCAGACACTCATAGACATCAAAACTAGGAAGACGATTGGTTGCGGTATTAAACAGGAAAAATTGTATTACTTGGACTTGTCAAATCGAGTGTTCTTAAGTTTGTTTTTTTTTTTTGGGACAAGTTGGGCATGTATGCACCAAATTGAGAGGGAGTGTTGGAATATTCTCCACCAAACAGTCCACCGTTTCCACTTCTACACTCCATCATTTCCACTTCTTATCATTAGTACGTGGTTCTTATTTTGTTGTTGTTATTATAATAAAAATCATGTGTAATGCACATGTTAGTGTTTAAATATTCTCCACCAAACACTTCACCATTTCCACTTCTACGCTCCATCATTTTCTCTTTTTATCCTCTACCAATTTCTCAAATATGTATAAATAGAGGGCTTGTATGTTGTAACAAAATTGAGAAACTAAAATGTAGTTTCTTTAATTCTAAATTTTCAACATGGTATTAGGGTCTGTTTGGTTCGAGGGTTTTGGAGGGAAGGGGAGGGGAGGGAAGGGGTTTTTTATTATTTTTCTTGTTTGGTTCAATTTTTAGGAGGGGAGGGGAGGGAAATGGGGGGGTGCAACACCCCTCCTGAGCCAATTTTGGCTCCCTTCCAAAAGTGGGGGAATTTGGAGGGGAGAGAAAATAGGGCTAATTTTTTAAAGTTGTATGACCAAATTGCCCTTTTTAAAAAATCTAAATCCTAAAAAAACCATTCTTTCTCCATACGACTTTATGAAGTACCATTTACAAATTCTATTAATACGGCAATCTTTGATATTGAAACTGAACATTTTTCTGTATGGCAGAGAGATTTATGAAAGACATTGGGAGTCAGTATGGTATCATATCTGGGTCTCGCGAAAATTTCAGTCTGCTGAACATATGTTTGCAGCGTTCTATTTGTGTATTGAAACTGAACATATGTTTGCAGCGTTCTATTTGTGTATTTTGTACTACTTTATTATTTGGATCATTTTGAATTTCAGTCTGCATTAGGTCCCTATATGTTTTGTCTACTTGTATATTTTTCTTTCAGATCTGTGAAAACTGTGAGTAAGAGGATGCTTATATGAGTAAGAGGATGCTTTCAGATCTGCATTCAGTCTGCATTTGTATATGAGTATATTTTGTACTACTTTATTCTTTCAGATCTGTGAAAACTTCTTATCTTTTCTTGAATGTTTCCCCCACAAACACACTAACAATGAGAAAGCTACTTGTTATAAGAATGGGCTGGTTTACATTGGTTTAACTGCTGTTGCCGCTAAATTTGGTGTGGGGGCAAACAGATAGAACTTGTGGATTCTTAGGGAAACTGAATAGTAACCTGTATACCTGTTCCTTGGGGCGTCGATCGTCGCTCTCGCCGTGCACCTGCAAAAAGTGCGAGACACCGGGGTTGTTCCCGGCGACGCACCCTCCGACGCTCAAGTCAGTAATCTAGGAAGACTATGAATGAGCGTAAAAACTGGTGAAAGATTGATTACCTCTTAATGGAGATGGATGGGGGGTATTTATAGGCGTCTCAGGGAACAGATTGGGAATGTAATCCCTGTGATTTGATAATGAATATTCCCCATAATCAGATGAGGAATGTAATCTGATGAGATATATTCCCCGTAATTAGATAAGGAATTTTATCCCCAAATCCTGGTGAAAAGATAGATGTATATCTAGGCCGTTGATCAAGATTAATCAGGGACCCTGATTTTATCTTGTTGGATTGGGTGTGCAGCGGGTTAAGACCCGCACCCTCTTGTTGGTGGATCCGTTTGTGGGTCCTTGGGGAGAAGATCCAATACCCATTTCGGACCCTCTTGTAGGCGAAATTACCATTTTACCCCCACATCTCAAGATTCATACTCAACTTGGACGGTTCCAATTTAACCCCATTTTTAGCCATATCACGAGCCCCCCACTCCTAAAAACTGAGCTTGATCAGCCTTTGAGGAGTAGTTTGACTGTTTATTGGCTAGCGGAGTTATATCGGAGTTCAAGTGGAGAGTTGTGAGTCCGGAGGAGGCAGCGAGGTGATTTGCCAAGTGGATCGAGCTCCGAGTTGCTCATGAGTTCTGACGGTCGTGCGGCATTTTTGCAGGGATATCCTTTTGACCCTAGCGAAGCGTCAATTCGTCGTTCGGAGGCGTCACGCGTCTGTATCGCGCCTTAGACTCTCCCCAGGGCTCGGCGACCAGGAGGCCGAGGTCCATATGTGGTTCGGCAAGCTTTTCTGGGGAGGAAGGCGAGTTCGGCATAGCTGCGGGCGCCAGGAGCGGGTCTGGCGATCTGCCGAACTCGTTCCTTACCCCGTAACGAGGTCGGTGTCACGAACGCTCGGCAGCGAGTGCCGAACCTGACTTTTTTCCCCCATAACAGGGTCGGTGTCACGAACGCTCGGCAGTGAGTGCCGAACCTGACATTTTCCCCATAACAGGGTCGGTGTCACGAACGCTCGGCAGTGAGTGCCGAACCTGACATTTTCCCCATAACAGGGTCGGTGTTACGAACGCTCGGTAGTGAGTGCCGAACCTGACTTTTTTTCCCCCATAACAGGGTCGGTGTCACGAACGCTCGGCAGTGAGTGCCGAACCTGACTTTTTTCCCCTATAACAGGGTCGGTGTCACGAACGCTCGGCAGTGAGTGCCGAACCTGACATTTTCCCCATAACAGGGTCGGTGTCACGAACGCTCGGCAGTGAGTGCCGAACCTGACATTTTCCTCATAACAGGGTCGGTGTCACGAACGCTCGGCAGTGAGTGCCGAACCTGACATTTTTCCCATAACAGGGTCGGTGTCATGAACGCTCGGCAGTGAGTGCCGAACCTGACTTTTTCCCCCATAACAGGGTCGGTGTCACGAACGCTCAGCAGTGAGTGCCGAACCTGACATTTTCCCCATAACAGGGTCGGTGTCACGAACGCTCGGCAGTGAGTACCGAACCTGACATTTTCCCTATAACAGGGTCGGTGTCACGAACGCTCGGCAGTGGGTGCCGAACCTGACATTTTCCCCATAACAGGGTCGGTGTCACGAACGCTCGGCAGTGAGTGCCGAACCTGACATTTTCCCCATAACAGGGTCGGTGTCACGAACGTTCGGCAGTGAGTGCCGAACCTGACTTTTTTTCCCCATAACAGGGTCGGTGTCACGAACGCTCGGCAGTGAGTGCCGAACCTGACATTTTCCCCATAACAGGGTCGGTGTCACGAACGCTCGGCAGTGAGTGCTGAACCTGACTTTTTTCCCCCATAACAGGGTCGGTGTCACGAACGCTCGGCAGTGAGTGCCGAACCTGACATTTTCCCCATAACAGGATCGGTGTCACGAACGCTCGGCAGTGAGTGCCGAACCTGACATTTTTCCCATAACAGGGTCGGTGTCACGAACGCTCGACAGTGAGTGCCGAACCTGACATTTTCCCCATAACAGGGTCGGTGTCACGAACGCTCGGCAGTGAGTGCCGAACCTGACATTTTCCCCATAACAGGGTCGGTGTCACGAACGCTCGGCGGCGAGTGCCGGGCTCCCAGACTTGTCGTTTTTTGGAGGGTTTGTCTTTTCTGTGCGCCATTTGAATCCCTGACACCTCTGACAACTCTGACAACTCTGACAACCCTGACAGATGGGACGTTCATTAATTGCAGTGACCTCTGGGGTTCTATCAAATGGGATGCGCATTAAATTCAACTCATGATTTGTTGCAGTTATCGAGGTGACGATTGGGATCGCTCCGCCGCTTGGTTTAGATGGGCCGGTCGTATGGGCCCATTAGCCTCGTGGGGTGTGCCCCCCTTCTATAAATCCTCCCCCCTCTCATTTCTCATTTCTCCTCTCATTTGCTCAGGCGTTTTGTTGTGTCTCAGGTGATTTTTCCGGTGACCGGTGTTTGACTCAGGCGAAAGTTTTCGGCAGCTCTCTCTTTCCAAGGTAATTTATAAATTATGTCTGTAGCTTCTGTCTCAGATGAAGTCTCTTGGTCCGAGCCCTCCCTTGAAGGCGTCGAGGCCTCGACTCCGAATCCAACCAAGGGGAAGGTGTTCGGCAAGGATTCGATCGTCGAGGATCCGAAGAGGATGGGGGAGTTCGGACAGCTGCCAGGTCCGCTGACGGGGCTGCACAGGGTCAGGGAGCTCCCGAAGGACCAGGCCGAGCGAATCATCCACGGGAGGGAGAGGTCTTTCGAGGAGAACGAGGTGAGGGAGACGACGGAGGCGGACGACGCGGCGTCGATCCTGCGCGAGGAGGAACTGGCGGCGATCTGGGACTCTTTTTTCATCCCGAAGGAGTACGAAATCATGCTGCCGGGCCCCGGGGTTAGGGCTAATTCGCCGCTGCCAGTGACCATGTGTTGCTGGCCGGTCGATGCCTTTATCGCCGGTGCTCGGCTGCCTCTCCACGCGTTCGCTGTTACCGTGGTGAGCTGGTACGGGGTCTGCCCCATTCAGCTCATGCCGAACGCGTGGCGAGTGATTAATGGCTTCGTTCTCCACTGCCAGGCCGCAGGGATCGAACCGCAGCTGAACGTGCTTCGGACGATATACCGGCTCCACCAAGGAAACAAGTCGGAGTACCGGTATTATCTGACTCCGAGGCACGGCGGCAGGCTCGTCGTCTGCCCCGACTCTATCAAGCACTGGCGAGAGAAGTGGGTCGTCGTGCGGAGTCGAGAAGCATGGCCGATCCCTACTAATTGGGCAGAAGGGGTGCCCAAGAGGGCGACGGCACTTCCGAGGCTCACAGTAGAAGAAGAAGAGGCGGTCCGGACACTCCTTGACCGGCCGAAGTATGATTGGAAGGATTTGACGGAGGACGTTCTCTACAGGGGAGGGCTCTGCCGCGTAGATCCTAGTACGCGGCTTTCGCCAAGTTCTTTTTTCCGTACTTGCTGCCTTGTTTTTTTTTTTGTGCTAATCATTTTTTGCTTTTGATGCAGAATCCATGGACTACGAGGCGGTGTTGGCGCTCAGGGCGGGGCTCGCCAGTAAGGCGCCGAAGAAGCGCAAGAGGGTTGCGTCGAAGCTGCCCTCGACCTCGAAGGTGCCGAGGATTGCGGCCCCCGACCAGGTGGTGGAGGTTGCTGACGACCCGGTCGTCGCCGTGGTGGGGCCTTCGGCTCCTGCACCTGTGGAGGATTTCCCCATTGCCGCCGCGCTCGCCATGCCGACCCCGCCGCTGACCGTAGCAGGCGAGGAGCTCCTGACGGAGGAGCACAAGCGGATCCACATTCCGGACTGGCAGGTCCGGAGGCACGATGGGTTCCTCGGGAACTCGTTGGCGAGCATGCAGGCCGTCAAGCATCTCGCCACCCCGAAGGACCGCGCCGCCATGGACGCGGGGAGGGAAGGCGACGACGTGATCGAGATCGCTCGTTCGGCGGTATCGGTAAGTTCCGAGTTCCCTTCGTTCGTTTCATCCCTTTGAATCACAAAATTTTTTCTAACTCTTTGAGTTCTTCTTTTCTTTGTAGATCGTCGTCCATTTCGGTCACCTCACCGAGAGGCTGACCGCCCTCGAGAAGGAGCTGAAGCAGGAGTCCGACCAGGCTCGGAACGAGAAGGCTCGGATGTCGAACCAGCTCGACAAGCTCCGAGTCGAGCATGAAGGTCGGTCTGCGAGGATCCAGCACCTCGAGGCCGAAGTGAAGAGGCTGGAGGAGAGCTGCTTCGGGAGAAGGAGGGGTCGGCCAACCAATTGGTCGAGGCCGAGGCAAAGCAGGCGGCGGCCGTGAAGGAGGCGGAGGACGCCACCTTGAAGAAGGCCCAGGGGTACCTCGCGCAGAACATGGCGAAGGCCTTCGCCACTGCCCTCGACCGGGTGCGAGAAGCATACCCCGGGGTGGACGTCTCGGGATGGCGACTCTTTCCTGGACACGTCGAGGGCTTCGACCCCGAGTCCGAAGGGGAAGAGGAGGAGGAGGAGGGCGATGCTGATGCCGATGCCGGGGTTACTGGCGAAGTCCCGAGCACCACGACCACTCTGTTGGCGGCGGCGTCTCCTTCGGCGAAGTCGACGCCTACTCCGCCTCGTCGCCCGGGGAAAGAGGTCGGGCACTGAATCCGCCTTTCGCTTTGCTGTTTTTGATTTTGTTTTTTTTGTTTTTCCTTTCGAACGTTGTAATGCCTAATAGCGGACTGGCCACCGCTTTTTTTGACGTTTAATGAAAGGAAAATTTCTGCAAGTGTCGATGTTCGGAAGTTTTTGTGTTACGCACTTTCTTTTGCCGAACTGTCCCCTCTTATTTTTAGAGATGAAAATTTTTCCAAGTGTGGTGCTTCGGCCCTGTTCGGCGTTTGTGCTGATTACTCTGATCTCTTTGCAGCTTATGGTGATTGCTCAAGACGTCGAGCTTTCTCGCCCGGACGAGGAAGTTCCAGCCGAGGCCGGCCTAGGGGCGACAAGGCTGTGTCTGGCTAGGTGTAGAGAGAAACTTTACGAAGTCGAGCTCGGATTGCGCCGAGCTGAAAGCGAGAGGAGGCATCTCCAGCTCGTTCTTGGACGGCGAGACATCGAGATTCGTCATTTGGAAAGCAGAATCGCCGAGCTTATACCCGAAGGTGAACATTTGCCAACTGATTTCAGTAATGAGATTCGAGTTCAGTGCATTCGTCATAACTTGTCCAAAATAACAGCGGAGAAGGACGAGTTGCTTTCCGAGATACAGCATCTGCAGTCCGTAGAGGCGAAGCTCCGGAGTGAGGGCGAGGGGCTGACGGCCGAGGTGGCCAAGTTGACGACCGAACGAGTCGAGTTGACTGCCGAAGTCGAAGCGCTAAAGAGAGCGACGGTGGATAAAAGCATCGAGGTCACCCACCTCCGGCACCTCGTCGCTAGCCGATCTGGAGTGCCGGACTCCGCGATACCTCCACGTTTCGAGGTCGACGTCAAGGACGACTCGTTGCGGGACAGGATCTCGGAGTTGGAGGCGGAAGTGGCCCGTCTTAAGCCACATTCAGGGCCGATCAACGTTCGAAGCACGTCATGCACTCGCGCTGAGAGTGAGCGGGGCATTACCTTCTATGAGATGGCGACCCGTCAGCGGATCGGCCAACCAAGCCCGGGGGACGCGCAGAGCTCGGTGGCAATCTCCTCGAGCGGGGCGTCCGTCGGCATAGCTACCAGGAGCGGTGCCGAGGATACGTCCCAGTTTGCCGGCTTGGGGTCGCGCTCCGGGGACAAGCGTCGTCACTCTCGAGTGTCCTTGAAGCGGAACGCTCCAGCTCCGAAGAAGCGCTGAAGTGGTCGAGTCTGCGAGTTTTTCGCTTATTTTTTGTTTTTCGCTGAGTGTAATAAGTCGGCATTGTAACTTTCCTCTGATGAGTTGTGCCCCTGCTGTGTTTGTCTTTGTACCACATCTGTTTCATTAATAAACGCATTATTGCCGAACTTGTGTGTTTTATTCTTGCGATTGTTGTCTGCCGTGCCGTAACTTCTAAAGCTTCGGACTTCGAATGGCGAGCTACTTCTGGCTTGCTGAGGTGCGAATTCGCGAAGTAGGATCGAGCCAAGTGTTCGACTTTGGGGTTCTTGGTTTACTAGGTTAGGGACGTCGGAGCGTTTTAGAACGGCGAACTACCTCTGGCTCGCTTAGGAGCGAGCTTGCGGAGTAGAGTCGAACCAAGTGTTGGACTCCGAACTATTCAACAGCTGTGGGAGCATTTTCGAATGGCGAGCTACTTCTAGCTCGCTTAGGAGCGAGCTTGTGAAGTAAAATCGAGCCAAGTGTTGGACTCCGGAACCATTGTCAATTTAGGGGGTGTGGGAGCAGTTTCGAATGGCGAACTACCCCTAGCTCGCTTAGGAGCGAGCTTGCGGAGTAGAGTCGAACCAAGTGTTGGACTCCGAACCATTCAACGGCTGTGGGAGCATTTTCGAATGGCGAGCTACTTCTAGCTCGCTTAGGAGCGAGCTCGCGAAGTAGAATCGAGCCAAGTGTTGGACTCCGGAACCATTGTCAATTTAGGGGGTGTGGGAGCAGTTTCGAATGGCGAACTACCCCTAGCTCGCTTAGGAGCGAGCTTGCGGAGTAGAGTCGAATCAAGTGTTGGACTCCGAACCATTCAACGGCTGTGGGAGCATTTTCGAATGGCGAGCTACTTCTAGCTCGCTTAGGAGCGAGCTCGCGAAGTAGAATCGAGCCAAGTGTTGGACTCCGAAACCATTGTCAATTTAGGGGGTGTGGGAGCAGTTTCGAATGGCGAACTACCCCTAGCTCGCTTAGGAGCGAGCTTGCGGAGTAGAGTCGAACCAAGTGTTGGACTCCGAACCATTCAACGGCTATGGGAGCATTTTCGAATGGCGAGCTACTTCTAGCTCGCTTAGGAGCGAGCTCGCGAAGTAGAATCGAGCCAAGTGTTGGACTCCGGAACCATTGTCAAATTGAAGAGTTAAAAGCAGAGGGATGTAATAGTAGTGAAAACATGAAGAAACTTCATTTATTAATATCTAATGATCGGCTGCTTCTAAAGTTGCTAGCCGTTATTACAATAATAAAGAAAAACAAAAGGAAAAACCACTACTAGTAAAAGGAAGGGAACTGTTCGACATCTCGAGTTACTTGGAGAGACATAGTTGCCTTCTCTTGGTATTTCAAAAGATGGTCGGCGTTCCAAGTCCTGGGAATTTCTCTGCCTTCGAGATCTTCTAGCTTGTACGTACCGGGGCGGATTACTTTTGAGATCTTGTACGGTCCCTCCCAGTTCGGGGCCAGCTTGCTTTTATGTCCGGGGAACGAGATGGCCAGCTTCCGGAGGACTAAATACACTTCTTTGAGGTCCGTTGGGCGGACTCTTTTGTTGTATGCTAGCTCGATCCTTCTTTGGTAAGCTTGCTGGCGTATGGCAGCTCTCTCTCGGATTTCGTCTATCAGATCTAGGCTTGCTCGGAGCTCTCTAGCATTCTGCTCTTCTTCATAAGCGATCAGGCGAGGAGAGGGTATCCCGACTTCTAGGGGGATGATGGCCTCGGCCCCATAGGTGAGATTAAATGGGCTCTCGCCTGTTGGGGTCCGTTTGGTGGTGTGGTGGTTCCAGAGTACGTTCGGCAGCTGATCGACCCATAGTCCCTTGGAGCACTTGTCTAATCTCTTCTTGATGCCTGCCAGAATCTGTCGGTTGGCATTCTCGGCCTGGCCATTCGACTGGGGATGGGAGACGAAGGAGAATCGGTGTTGTATGGAGAGGTCTTCACACAAGGCTCGGAAGGCTGCTCCGGTAAACTGCGTCCCGTTATCCGTGACTATGACTCGGGGAACGCCGAACCGGCAAATCACATTTTTCCAGAAGAATTGAACGACTCTATGCTCGGTGATTGTAGCCAGGGGTTCGGCTTCTATCCATTTAGAGAAGTAGTCGACTGCTACGACTAGGAACTTCAGCTGTCCGGGAGCGGGTGGAAACGGTCCTAGTAAATCCATTCCCCACATGGCGAAGGGGATCGGACTTGATAGGGAGGTGAGCGGTGCTTGTGGAAGGCGTCGGATGTCTGCATACTTTTGACAGGAGCTGCATTGCCGAACGTGTCGTTCGGCGTCCCGTAAGAGAGTGGGCCAGTAATACCCGTAGTTCAATACTTTGCGCGCTAGAGCTCTGGACCCCGAATGAGCCCCGCCGATGCCCTCGTGGAGCTCTTGCAGGGCGTAGTCGGCCTGCCCGGGGGAAAGGCACCTTAGGTAAGGCCGACCGTCCACCTGGGTGAAGGAGCGTTTATATAAGACGCCTTCGATTAAAGCAAAACGCTCAGCTCGGGTCCGGATTCTTCTTGCTTCCCTGGGATCTTCAGGGAGGAGTCCGTCTTTTAAGAATTCAACGATGGGTTTCATCCAGTTGTCCTCGAGGAGGACGGGCAGTGTTTCAACGGAGTCTGGTACTTTGCCCTCTATGCTTGGCTTCAAGAGGACTTCTATCAACACGGTCTGTTCAAGACCTTGAAGGGAAGAGGAGGCTAATTTCGATAGGGCGTCGGCCTGAGCGTTTTCTTCTCGAGGGATCCTTCGGATGAGGGCCTCCTCGAACAGCGCCATGAGGCTCTTGACCTTAGCCAGGTATTTAACCATTCTGTCATCGCGGGCTTCATACTCTCCGAGGACCTGGTTAACAACCAACTGGGAGTCGCTGAAGATCTGTAGCCGCTGTGCTCCCGCATTTCGAGCCATTCTGAGACCGGCGATTAATGCCTCGTATTCGGTCTCGTTGTTGGAGGCTTTGAAATTTATTCGGAGGGAGTACTGGAGGATGAAGTCATCTGGGCCTGCCAGGATGACACCTGCCCCGCTCCCCTCATTACAAGAAGATCCGTCAACATAGATCGACCAGACCGGGGGCCCCTTTGCTGTTTGGCTGGGCTCGGGGATTGTACTCTCAACTATGAATTCGGCCAGCGCCTGAGCCTTAATGGCGGTCCGAGGCTGATAAGTTATGTCATGTTGGCTCAGCTCGATTGACCACTTCATGAGGCGGCCGGAAGTCTCAGGCTTGTGAAGGACCTGTTTCAGCGGCTGGTCGGTAAGGACGACCACCGAGTGGGACTGAAAGTAGGGTCGAAGCTTTCTCGCGGCCATTACCAGGGCATAGGCCATTTTTTCAATCTTCGGGTACTGGAGCTCGGCGTCCCGGAGCACTTTGCTGACGTAGTAAATGGGTTTCTGAGCTCTTTCTTCTTCTCTGACTAAGACCGCGCTAAGCGTCTGTTCGGAAGCTGCCAGGTAAAGGTAGAGTGATTCGCCAGGTATCGGTTTGCTGAGCAGAGGTGGATTGACGAGGTAGGCTTTAAGCTGGTCGAAGGAGTCTTGTTGCTGCTGTCCCCACTCGAATTCTTTAGCCCCCCTGAGGGCTTTGAAGAACGGGAGACACTTCTCCCCGGACTTCGACAGAAAGCGCCCTATGACAGCTAGGCGACCGGTCAATCTCTGAACTTCTTTGACATTTCTGGGAGGGGCCATGTCTAGTATGGCCCTGATCTTCTCCGGATTTGCTTCAATTCCTCGTTGGCTAACCATGAAGCCGAGGAACTTTCCTGATGAGACGCCGAACGCACATTTGTTCGGGTTGAGTCTCATACTGTGTTTTCTTAGGACGTCGAAGGCTTCCTGAAGGTCGGCCACATGATCAACACCTCGGATGCTCTTTACAAGCATATCATCGACGTACACTTCCATGTTTCGGCCGATCTGGGCTTGGAAGACCTTGTTGACTAGGCGTTGGTATGTTGCACCAGCGTTCTTGAGACCGAATGGCATGACCCTGTAACAGTAAAGGCCCTGGTCGGTAACAAACGATGTCTTCGGGATGTCTTGGGGGAACATCCTTATCTGATTGTAACCCGAGAAGGCATCTATGAAGCTGAGGAGCTCGTGTCCCGAGGTTGTGTCAATCAGAGTGTCGATGCTCGGCAGAGGGAAGGGATCTTTGGGGCAAGCCTTGTTGAGGTCGGTGAAATCAATACAAATTCTCCACGTCCCATTGGACTTTTTCACCATTACTATGTTGGACAACCACTCCGAGTAGTTTACCTCCTGTATGAATCGGGCTTTCAACAGCTTATCTACCTCCTCTTTGATAGCGAGCTGACGCTCGGGGGCGAACTTGCGCCTCTTCTGCTGAACCGGTTTGGACCCCGGATCAACACTTAAGCGGTGGACTAGAAGCTCTCCGGAGATACCGGGCATGTCTGCTGCGGACCATGCGAAGAGGTCTTGATTGGCTCGGATGCATTTCACAATATCTGAGTATAGGACGGACGGGAGGGTCTTGCTTACGAAGAACTTACGGGTCGGCTCTTGCTCAGAGAAGAGCACCTCCTCCAGTTCGTCCACTGACTCGGAGGTCGGTCTTGTAGAATCTTGGGGAATCTCCAGGGTCTCTAAGGAGAGGACGGGCCCAAGGGTTGAGGTCATGTAGCACTTCCGGGCCTGCTCCTGATTTCCCCTTACTTTCCCGACCCCGAATCGGGTGGGAAACTTCATCTTCAGATGGTATGCTGAGGGAACTGCTTCCAGAGCTGCGAGGCCGGGCCTGCCCAAAATGACGTTGTAGGCAGCGGGAACATCCACCACCATGAAGTCCATCGGCTCTGTCCTGGTGGTAGGGGTTTGGCTGGCAGTTACATCGAGGGTGATCACCCCTTCAATAGTTACCGGAACCCCCGTGAACCCATGGAGAGTGTAACCGGCGGGCTTGAGTCTGTCTCTGGAGAGCTTTAGGCCTTTAAAAGCGGAGAGGAAGAGGATGTTGACGGAGCTGCCGTTGTCTACTAAGATCCTTTCCACTTTGAAATTTGCCATGTGGAGGCTGATGACGAGGGCGTCACAATGTGGGATACGAACTCCCTCGAGATCTTCGTCGGAGAAGGTGACTGGCACTCCGAGGCCTTTGGGAGGAGGTGTGGTTCGGACTGAATTGACCTCTCTGATAAACGCTTTCCGAGAGGAGTTCGAGGAGCCTCCCATCGGACCCCCATGGATGAGGTGGAGGACTCGCTCTTCCTCGAAGTCTGGCGTCTCTTCTCTTTCCGGACGCTTGTTAGCCCCCCGAGGCGGGGGAGGGAGCTCGGCTCGGTCCTTTCTTACAAACTTCGTTAGTTGTCCCCTCTGGATAAGGGCTTCGATCTCGTTCCTCAGAGCACGGCAGTCGTTGGTGTCATGCCCATGGTCCCGGTGATAGCGGCACCATTCCTCTTTATCTCTTCTCTTGACGGGGGTATTCATTTTGGGAGCCGGAGGCAAGACCCCGTCTTTTTCGACCTCCATGAAGATAGCTGAGAGGTTAGCGTTGAGGGGAGTGAACTTCTCAAATCTAGGGGGAGGTCGGCGCTGGCCGGCATTATCCTTCTGGAGCTTCTTGGCTCCTTCTTCTTCCGTCCCCTTCCTTTTAAGCCCGGAGGCGGGCACCTCCCAGTTGGGTTGTTGCTCGGCCTCTTCGGCCCGAATTTACTTTTCGGTGCGAAGGAGAAGGTTGGAAAAGTCATGTGGGGGTTTCTTGGCGAGGGAGGAGTGGAGGTTGGAATTGAGAATGTTGGATTGGAACGCTGCGGTAGCAACCGATTGGTCGAGGGAGGCAATGGTTCTAGCTTCAGCTGTGAACCTCTTCACGTAGTCCTTCAGTTTCTCCCCCTTTTGCTGACGGAGGTGCAATAGTGAGATGCTGGTTTTCTCGGTCCTTCGGCTGCTGACAAAGTGGGTGATGAAGAGGGTTTCGAACTGCTCGAAGGAGAATATCGACGCTGGGGCAAGGCGAGAGTACCATTCTCGAGCCGGGCCTTTGAGTGTCGCGGGGAATGTTTTGCAGATGAGGGCATCGGAAGCTTGGTGGAGGAGCATCAAAGTCTTAAAGCTTTCGATGTGATCAACTGGATCGGTCTCCCCGGTGTAATTCTCGAATTGGGGAGGTTTGAAGCCGAACGGCACAGGGGCATCCACTATGGTTCGGGAGAATGGGGGCCGGCTAGGACGTAGGGTCCTCCCCCTGATCTCCTCTTCTCGGTTTATCTGACCCAGGAGCTTTTCCACCTCGTTAAGACGGCGGTCCATGATGTCATCCTTCCGACGGTAATCCGCCAGGCCACGGGACTCGTCTTCGTATGAGGGGGAGCGAGGGCTGCGGCGACGGTAACTTCGGGAACGACGAGGACTCGGGGTACGCCGGGAGTTGGTTGGTGCAGGACGAGGAGAGGGGGACCGTTGGCGAGGGCTTCGGACCGGAGGAGGGGATGGGGCCCTCGGCTCATTGGGGTTTTGACGGAGGTTGAGGGCCTGTTGTACCATTGCTTGGAACTGCTGGAACTCAGCGCGGGTAATTGGTGCCTCATTGTTCCTAGGCAGCTGCCGACCTGCGGGAGAGTGCCTCCTTCGATAATGATTGGGGGAGTCCTTCCTCCCTCTTCGGATGGGGGACCTCCTGTACTCTCGGCGACGGGGGGATCGCTCCTGCCGGCGCGAGGCTTCCTCCCGAGCCCGCTTTTCATCTAGATGACGACGGAGGTCATCATCTTCCGGGCGTTTGGGAGGGGCATTGTGGCGACCAGAGGCTCGGGGGTGATGGGAGGCCATGGAGGCGCTGGAGGCATTGTGGATGGAGAGGTTCTCTTGGTGAAGAGGCTGTTTCTGAGGGTTAGGACCCTTTGGATCAGGAGGTGGAGGGTTCCGCTGGAGCGGCTCTTCCATGGTAGGAGGAAGTTGCCCTTGTTGTTGAGCGGGATCAGGAAGGACTTCTTGCTGGTCAGGGTTGGGCACTCGATTAGACCCTCTTGACCTGACTTTGCGAGGCGGCATGGCTGGAGAAGACCTGTTCTCGGGGAAGAGGAGAGGTTTCTATTCGTTAGTTTCCCACAGACGGCGCCAATCTGTTGCCGCTAAATTTGGTGTGGGGGCAAACAGATAGAACTTGTGGATTCTTAGGGAAACTGAATAGTAACCTGTATACCTGTTCCTTGGGGCGTCGATCGTCGCTCCCGCCGTGCACCTGCAAAAAGTGCGAGACACCGGGGTTGTTCCCGGCGACGCACCCTCCGACGCGCAAGTCAGTAATCTAGGAAAACTATGAATGAGCGTAAAAACTGGTGAAAGATTGATTACCTCTTAATGGAGATGGATGGGGGGTATTTATAGGCGTCTCAGGGAACAGATTGGGAATGTAATCCCTGTGATTTGATAAGGAATATTCCCCATAATCAGATGAGGAATGTAATCTGATGAGGTATATTCCCCGTAATTAGATAAGGAATTTTATCCCCAAATCCTGGTGAAAAGATAGATGTATATCTAGGCCGTTGATCAAGATTAATCAGGGACCCTGATTTTATCTTGTTGGATTGGGTGTGCAGCGGGTTAAGACCCGCACCCTCTTGTTGGTGGATCCGTTTGTGGGTCCTTGGGGAGAAGATCCAATACCCATTTCGGACCCTCTTGTAGGCGAAATTACCATTTTACCCCCACGTCTCAAGATTCGTACTCAACTTGGACGGTTCCGATTTAACCCCATTTTTAGCCATATCAACTGCAGTACAAGATAAAGAATTTTTGAGTTCTTTGCTTTCCTCCTCTCTTGCCGTGCCTGTACTGCAAGAGCACCTAATCTTGTAAGTGTTCCGGCTTCATTGACTTATATTGAAAGAAAAGATAAGAACAGCAGATGCACGAGATTGACTTATATTATGAACTGAAGAATCAATGAAACCACACTGCACACTGGTAAACGATAACTACAGTTGATTTTGAAAGCAATATAGATTGGAACAAGATTGAGTTCCAGGTTACTTTTATCATTATTATCATCTAACTCTTATATGCAAAAGGGTATAAAAGTAATTTTATTATAAAATCCATTCCCTCCCCTTGTGAACCAAACAAGAAAATTATTATTTTTCCTCCCCTCCCCTCCTTTGAACCAAACAGAGTTTTCATTAAATCTCTCCCCTCCCTTTCCCTCCCCTCCCCTCCCCTCCATTAAAATCCCTCCCCTCCCCTCCCCTCCTTTGAACCAAACAGACCCTTAGAGTCTACCATTTGAAAAATCAAGCTCATTTTTTCAACCAACATGTTGAAAAAATCTAAATCAAATTTTCAACAAAAATGTTGAAAATTCCAAATTCAACATGGTAAACCATGTTGAAAAATCAAAAAAATTCCAAATCAGATTACATTTTAGTTTCTTAATTTCAAATTTTCAACATGGTATCAGAGTCTGCCATTTGAATAATCTAAATTACTTTTTTAACCAAAAAAAATAATAATAATGACCAAATCTCTTCACTCTTTTTTCGAGTTTTTTTGGTTCCATAATGGGCTGTAAATCGGACCGGACGGGACCAAACAGTTATATGTTCAAGCTCTGACTGAAATTTTACTCGGACGGGCTTATATCCAGCTCGGTCAAGATCGGACAAAATTTTATAGTCTGGACTCGGTTCGGTAAAGTAGCGAACCACAATAATACTCGAACGGACTTATGTTCGGCCCGAGCTCGGTGAAACATCAGACCTAATAATTTGTTCAAGTTCGGTTCGTATAACAGTTCGGACGGTCCACGGTCGAGCCATTTCTCGAGTCGGACTCAGATGGACGACAGACCGTCCTGTTCATTTTACACTCCTAGTTCCAATTCGTCTAGAAGGAGAGAGAAAAGAGAGAGAAGAAAAATATCTTGAGCGAGAGAAAAGCTCTTTTCAAGAAAAATCTGTTAATAAGAAGTGACTTTTCTTATTAAATAAGAAAAGCCCAAGTTCAAAGCCCAACAAGAAAAAAAAATCAATTATCCCCCAAAGCCTTGACAATAGTAATAAATGCAGACACTCATAGACATCAAAACTAGGAAGACGATTGGTTGCGGTATTAAACAGGGAAAATTGTATTACTTGGACTTGTCAAATCGAGTGTTCTTAAGTTTGTTTTTTTTTTGGGACAAGTTGGGCATGTATGCACCAAATTGAGAGGGAGTGTTGGAATATTCTCCACCAAACAGTCCACCGTTTCCACTTCTACACTCCATCATTTCCACTTCTTATCATTAGTACGTGGTTCTTATTTTGTTGTTGTTATTATAATAAAAATCATGCGTAGTGCACATGTTAGTGTTTAAATATTCTCCACCAAACACTTCACCATTTCCACTTCTACGCTCCATCATTTTCTCTTCTTATCCTCTACCAATTTCTCAAATATGTATAAATAGAGGGCTTGTATGTTGTAACAAAATTGAGAAACTAAAATGTAGTTTCTTTAATTCTAAATTTTCAACATGGTATTAGAGTCTACCATTTGAAAAATCAAACTCATTTTTTCAACCAACATGTTGAAAAAATCTAAATCAAATTTTCAACAAAAATGTTGAAAATTCCAAATTCCAAATTCAACATGGTAAACCATGTTGAAAAATCAAAAAAATTCCAAATCAGATTACATTTTAGTTTCTTAATTTCAAATTTTCAACATGGTATCAGAGTCTGCCATTTGAATAATCTAAATTACTTTTTTAACCAAAAATAATAATAATAATGACCAAATCTCTTCACTTTTTTTTTGAGTTTTTTTGGTTCCATAATGGGCTGTAAATCGGACCGGACGGGACCAGACAGTCATATGTTCGAGCTCTGACTGAAATTTTACTCGGACGGGCTTATATCCAGCTCGGTCAAGATCGGACAAAATTTTATAGTCTGGACTCGGTTCGGTAAAGTATCGAACCACAATAATACTCGGACGGACTTATGTTCGGCCCGAGCTCGGTGAAACATCAGACCTAATAATTTGTTCAAGTTCGGTTCGTATAACAGTTCGGACGATCCACGGTCGAGCCATTTCTCGAGCCGGACTCAGACGGACGACGGACCGTCCTGTTCATTTTACACCTCTAGTTCCAATTCGTCTAGAAGGAGAGAGAAGAGAGAGAGAAGAAAAATCTCTTGAGCGAGAGAAAAGCTCTTTTCAAGAAAAATCTGTTAATAAGAAGTGACTTTTCTTATTAAATAAGAAAAGCCCAAGTTCAAAGCCCAACAAGAAAAGAAAAAAAAATCAATTATCCCCCAAAACCTTGACAATAGTAATAGATGCAGACACTCATAGACATCAAAACTAGGAAGACGATTGGTTGCGGTATTAAACAGGAAAAATTGTATTACTTGGACTTGTCAAATCAAGTGTTCTTAAGTTTGTTTTTTTTTTTGGGGACAAGTTGGGCATGTATGCACCAAATTGAGAGGGAGTGTTGGAATATTCTCCACCAAACAGTCCACCGTTTCCACTTCTACACTCCATCATTTCCACTTCTTATCCTCTACCAATTTCTCATATACGTATAAAAAAAGGGCTTGTATGTTGTAACAAAATTGAGAAACTAAAATGTAGTTTCTTCAATTCTAAACTAGTTTAACCCTGTGCAATACTGCACATACATTTTAAGAAAAATAATACATTGTCTTGAAACATGTTAATTGACATACTTTATTTTTAAAATATATATGAAATAAAGTTATCCTTAAAATAAAAATGGTAACCGAAAGTTTAAACGAAATCAACAGTTTTTCTAAAAGTTCGGTAGAATCTCACTTGTATATATATTCTTTTTCATCTATATAAATCATGTAATATTCTAAGATTTATAAATACTAAAACCATCAAGCATTTCAACATTCAACAAATCCATAAATTGTTGAGATTATATAACTAAAACTAAATTATATATATGGTATAAATATCTACTGATATAGCTAAACTAAATTATCTAATTATAATGTGACTGATATAGATATAGAATTCTATATCTTCTTACTCAAATAATGAAAATATCTGACTAATTAGGATTCAATTTTTATCTGGGTAGTTTAACAAACAAAGTTGACTACAAAATGTCGAGGGTAATTATAAGAATTACTAATATCAACAATTGAGCATACATGTTCCATTTTGCTGCGTGTAGTTTACCAAACAATAAGTATAATTGTTCTATTCGAATTTAAAGAATAACAACTGTATCATTGTCACCTGAAAATTTTGAAGACCTTAATAGCAGTCACGACCACCATTCAATACTGTCACGCCCCGCTTTCCAAAAATATGGAATACGAGCACGTGACGAAGCCCAGCGGATGATTTTAACATCATCCATAAGCTGTAGGATCGACTCAGCATCACAACAAGAATATCACAAGATTTATACATAACCAAGCATGCATGAATAATTTATTAAGCAACAGAAAATAATTAAAACATTAATAATATCCAAATAGTTCCCATGTCTGGATCAAGTATAAACTCAGAAAAAAGTCTTATATAGCAGAAGAAATAAGTACCTTAAGGAAAGCAATTATTTAAACAAGTCATTGCTCCAAGCGAAGCCTACAATGTCTGCTCGCCAATTCCAGCAGGCAGCTCTTCTCCAAGGTCTGCTTAATAAATAAAGCAAGGAAAAACAGGGGAAAACAAGAGAAAATGCCCTTAGTGCAAGCTAGGGCCACAAATAGTGAAAACGAGTACAAGTAATGGGAAATTGGAATCAAGAATGTAATAAGGATATAACAAGTAGTGGATAAACAAGAACTAGCTAGCAAGAGGGACATCTTATTAAATGGGCTGGATAACAACTGCTAATGGTAAAATACATGACAAGTGAACCTGTAGGGGTAACTAACATCAAGTGACAAGTCTCTCAAGTCTAGTGTCATGTAACAAGTGTCAAGTCTAGTGTCAAGTGTTATTTCAAATATCAGGTCTCATATATCAAGTTGTCAAGTCTCAAGTAACAAGTTGTCAAGTATCAAGTAACATGTATCCAGTTCAAGTTTCATGTATCGGGTTTCATGTGTCAAGTTCCAAGTATCAAGTAGTCAAGAATCGTGTAAGCATGTTTCATGTTCAAATCTTATAGTTATTACTATCTAGGTAGCACTTCATGCATCCATCTTTTTACTACATGGTTGCTACAGTCAAAATAATTTCGTTTAGACCTAGTAATGGATTTTATAGGGCGGCGTACTCAGGTATCAAGTATCAAGCAAGCCATGGTTCATGAATCGAAAAATAAATAACAAGTTCACGAAACAAGTTCGCGAATCCACTAGCAAGTTCAAGAACCGCACACTGCGTTCATGAATCAAACAAGTTCATGAACCAAGTAACTGACTCCATGAATCGAACAAGATACAATAAGTTCATGAACCAAGTATTTGGGAAACACGGGCTCCCTTCCGAGTACACTTACCTATATTGTCCACTCTATAGTCTTTCCCATAAACCCCGGCTTATTTCATTTATTAATTTTTATCAAGCAAGCATACATGTGTAAAATATTGTGATTTAATTCTAGGAAAAATTGGGGATGTCCTATATGGTGTCCAGCAGCTGCATATAAAATTTCGTGTCAAACGCTCGCTGTTTACACGGCTAAATTAATTTGCAAAGTAAATGTATACAGCAGTTTTGCAAAACTACGTCTACTGACACAGCTGCAGTATAACTGCCATAACTCCTAGACCATAACTCCGAATTCAAAACTTTCGGAAGCTATCGATATCTACACATCCAGATCTACAATTTCTATTCAGGGCTCGGGCCCAGATTCAAATGATAAATGGGTCGAAACAGTAAAAGAAGATTCAGGACAGCAACATGAGGGGATGACTTACTAGTTTAGATTACGTGGGAAAATATCATTTGGCGTCTAAGTTATTATGTGATATAAATACATGATAATGGAGGTTAAAACAGCAAATACTAAATATTTTTCAAGTTACAGGGTTGCGAGTTCGTCAAATATTAAGTGTAACATGTGTCTACGAATTTAGGGCTCATAAATTCATAAGTCTATGTGTTCATGTGCTCAAGGGGTAAAAGAATCCAATAATTATAAATTAAATACAAGGAAATTTTGTGACTCTTAGAATTGTCAATTTGGAGGTTCAATATTGATCTACAATGATATTCAAGGAGGAGTCACAATCTAAGTATTTGTAGTATTTTCAAGGGTGCTTGTACTAGAATAATAAAATTGTACAAGGATACTTGCCTTAATTGACGATGATTAGATCCGCTTGTTGTAGAAAATTGGGTAGGAAAATCCCGGAAGAAGTCCTTCAGAAGCACGTGCGGAGATCCAATAGAAACGCCCAAAAATTCCCACACCAAATCGGCGGAACAACAAACAGCCAATCGGATTCGCCGCGCCTAGAACACGGGACAGCGAGCAGGGCCAATGGTTGAGCTCCTGCGCAGCGGATCCCTCCCGAACAGCGAACAGCGGATCTGGGATTTGCTGTGGGCGAACACGGGACAACGATCACGGGCGCGATCCTACGGTCGAGATCTGATCCCGCCCTTTTCCTCCTTTCTTCTTCTTCTTCGTTCACTTGTTCGACGATCACCGCAAGCGAGGTAGAGGGAAGGCGGGGGTTCTTCGATGGTGGCTTTGTGATTGTGGTGACGCGATGGCGTGGCTGCGACGGCCACGGAGAGGCGGCGACGAACGTGGAGGGCGATGCGCTCTGTTTGGGTTCAAAGAACAGGGGAGGAGTTAGGGGAGTGGTTCGGTGGTGTTAGCGGCGTGGACGGAGGTCGAGGAGGATGAGGGGGAGATGGGGCGATGGAGGGTAGAGGTCACAGGCGGAGAAAATGGGTTGGGTTCGAGAGTTTGGGGATGGCGAATGGTGGATGATGGGTTCGGGAGTTTGGGTTCGATGGATGGGGAGATGGCGGAGGCGACGGTGATGGAGGTTGTGGTGGTGCTGTGGGGTCGACGAGGTGAAGGTCGATGGTGGGAGAGACGATCGGAAGGCGATCGGAGTGGGTTCTGTGAGCGAAAAGAGCGGAGGAAGGGAAATGGGGTAGCGGCGGGGTGAGTTAGGTTTATATAGTATAGGGTTTGGATTAGGGTTAGGGTAGGGTTTATATAGTAGGGTTTTCGGGTTCGTGGATTTTGGGTATCCGTTTCAAATAGAACCCAACAGGAGAAATGGTCAAAATGCACTAAAATGGGGATTAAGGAGTTAAATGAGAAGAATTGGTCAATTCTTCATGAAG
This sequence comes from Hemerocallis citrina, assembly GCA_017893485.1. NCBI lineage: Eukaryota > Viridiplantae > Streptophyta > Magnoliopsida > Asparagales > Asphodelaceae > Hemerocallis > Hemerocallis citrina. The sequence goes on from CM030361.1 coordinate 12,862,733, forward strand.
AACGACACAAAGTGCACACAAATGAATTCGATAAAAGGATCAAAAATTGAGTCGAGGCAAAAATAATGATTTTATTCGAACTGAAATAAAATACAGGATCTTGAGCAAAATACAGTATAAAAGTACAAATACGAGGAAACAGGAGTTACAAATACTATGTTGTCGCTCTGGTCTACATAGTCTGTTAATCTTTTCACTTTGACAAACTCAACGAAACTCCAAGCATGACCATTAGCCATCCACGCCCAAAACTACAAACCAATTAATTGAAAGCACCCAAGCAACCACATCTCATTAAGGCATTACATCAAACACCTTCTGCGAAACACAAATTCCATAAAAGAATATTATCAAACACCTTCTAGTCTGGCAGTCTGCCTCTCTCTCGATTTTCATCAACTAATCCTCTGTTCGCTAATGTCACCACCAATCTCAAAGCAACAACACTCTACCATCTCAATCCCTAACCCTAACCCCCGCTCCACCCGCCACCTCTCCTCCCACTACCACTGCCAAACCTGACCGCGCCATTGCCACCCTCCTCCTCTCCTCCTTCACCTGACTCTCCCTCATCTCCTGCTCAAATTACTTCTCTCTCAATTCCTGTGAAATCGTCGCCATTCCCTTCACCATCCTGCCTTCGTCAAAGTCGTCTCCTCCTCTGTCGTCACACCTTCTCCTTCTGCCACGTCATCTCAACATCGCCGGCTCGTCCCACCTCTGGCCCTACCATTGCCACTTCCTCCGTCTTTAGCACTACCCCCCTCAAAATGTGGTCATGGCTCGATAACCCCCTTTCCCTCTCAAGTGAAATGGATCTGTGAAAGCAACGGTGTGGTGTGGCGTGCGTGCGGAGGCGACGTACAGCGACGGCTTGCGGTGTGGGAAGGAACGGAAGATTTGAATTTTGAAAATGGGAGGGGATGAGATCGTGGCTAGCTTAAAGGATTTTGGGGCTTTTATTTTATTTTATTTTATTTTATTTTGTTTATGAAAACAAGTGTACAACACGTGCCAATTTAAATGTGAATTCCTACTTTTTTTTTCTCCTTGCTCTATTTTAAAATAGGAAGGAGAGATGGGTAGAAACTCTCCTATGAGACCATCTCCAACGGAGACTCGCCAAACCTACGAAATCGCCAAAATAGCGAGAAAATCCCAAAAGTTTCTCTCCAACGGGCTCGCCAATCGACTCGCGGATCTGGCGATTTGAGAATCGCTCGCGATCCGCTCGCCAGATCTGGCGATTTTCGAAATGGAGGGGAAGCTCGCCAAATCTCTTTCCTCTCTTGCTGCCGGAGATCAGGGGACTCCCAACGGTCTTCATCAGGTATCTTCTTCTTCTTCAACGGTCTTCGGGTTCATCAATTTGTTCAAATTTTAGTTTTTCCATTTAGCCGCTCTTCAGATTTTATGTTTTTTGTTTTTTTTTTATTGATGATGAACATGAGAATTTTAGTTGTTCCATTGTATTGGGTTGTTCAAATTTTAGTTGTTCCAGTGTATTGGGTTTTGTGTCAGTGTATATGGGATTGAAGAAGAAATTTGAGAATTGAGATAGTATGTTGAGTTTGTGTATGTTTTTGTGTATTGGGTTTTTAGTTGTTCTAGTGTATTGGGTTTTTTCCCCTTCTCTTTCTTTATTTTTGTAGTTGTTCAATTGGGTTGTACAAATTTTAGTTGAAATGGTTATTCTGAAAGGGAAGGGGAACAAAAGTAATTGACCATCTCAATTAACATACCAGTGTATTGGGTTGTTCAAATTTTAGTTGTTCCATTGTATTGAGATTGAATACATTTTTATCATATATTCATGAAATTGGTTATTCTGATACATATATACATATTCATGAAATTGATAATCTGATACATATTCTGATACATGAATATAAAGATTAGAATAACCAATTTCATGAATACAAAGATCCTTCACTGAGACCATCTCCAACGGCAATCGCCATTTCGCCCAATTTATCCACAATAAAATTGATAATCTTTGTAAGAACTTACTGTTTTGATATTTTGTTTACATGTCCTTGTGCAGAATCTTCTTTATGTTGTTGAAAAGAACTTGCCAAATTCATTTGGGGGCATCAGATATTTTGGTTTTGAAAAGCTTACATTTGTTCCAATTCAGGTACTGTTGACGGTCTACTTTATTGTGATTGTTCTCTCTCTAGCATGCATATATGCTAAATGAAAATAGTATATTAATACGATGATCAAATGCTAAATTAGGATAATTTATTTGTATTTCACAATAATTAAATTTAACGATAATTGAATTTAACAATTTGAAAATATAAGAAAGTTAAGAGTCATGATAAGTGGGCAATCTACAACTTGTACATGTGTGATGTGTTTTCATCTTCTGACTAAATCTGATCCACATGTGATTGTTTCATATTCATTGATATCTGTCATATCTTTCTTTTGTGCATCTAGTTTGGACTTTAGAGTAGAAAATACATTTATTGATTTCTATCATGATGTTTTACTACTTTGTTTTATCTCCTTATATGCATCATTTTGCAGAGTAAACTAGTTGACTTGTCTTTGTTGTCGCCTTCGGATATCACTTGGTTGAATGATTATCATTCACAAGTATGGGAGAAGGTCAGTTAAACTTCTAGTCGTTCCAACTTCTAGCACAAATTATCTCTATTTTTGTGTATTCAGCTGTATCTGAAAGCTAGTAAAATTTAGTATTAACTCTTGAATTGCATAAAATTAATTATTAATATGGGTTTGATAACAGTTATAATGTCTTTTCAGATTTCATTTATGCAACAAAGAAAATGGAGAGAGCATAGCATTCTTTTCAATGTAACAATAAGCATGACACAGATTTTCCATCAAGCAGAAGCATACTTAGTTGGGACACTTTTAGAAAGTTATCAGTAGATATTCATAAATATAAATCTGTGAATACCTAAAATATTTCTATCTCCAAAATGCTCAACTTCACAACAGAAGGAAGTGGCAGGAAAAAACTATGGTGCACAATCTCCAAAGTTGAAATCCGTGCACTTCATGGACAGATTTGGTGTTGTTTGCAGGGAGATACCTTATAGGCGCATCCAATTGACCCAGTTGTTCTGTTGGCCTTTATGTATACACTTAAAGCCCAAAATAATTAAATAAAAAATCTTTTCATATATAAACTAAATAGAGATATAAACTAAATAGAGTTGAAATTGAAAACGCGCCCAATTGATCTTTCCAATTTTAATGTAACTAGTAATAAACACGTGCATTGCACGTATTATTTTTTAACAAAATTTGAAGTAAAAATTCTGATTTGCACTTGCGATGTATGTCATAATAAATAAAATTATATATTTTTAAAAGTAAATGGAAGACTATAATGGGAGAGTTGGAGTTGCACGTGCGTAGGTAGATTTACAACTCCAACTCTTCCATTATAATATAGATAGATTATATATTATATTATAGATAGACAGATAGATTTTAATTTACACAAGTTGAAAAATATCTGTTCTCATAGATTATATATTATATTATAGATAGATAGATAGATAAATTGTAATTTACACGTGTGATGCACATTTAATATATTAGAAAATTTAAAGTGAAAAATATGGCGTAGTGAGGACTCGAACCTGAGACCTCCTTTATATTCATTATGTACATGTAATGCACACGTTGATAGATTCACAAATGACACTAAGGCCTTCTCCCATTATAATATTAGAGATGATTGATTGCATTATACAAATTTATGAGAAAATACTATACAATTTATTACTTTTTGACGTAAAATATCTTGAATTTTTTTATATTTGCCACTATCTTAAAATCTCTCAAATTCTGAGTTTAGAATTTTGGAGATCAAAAAACATTGATATAAAATGGTGGGTATCTTGAATTTTTTGCATCATTTATACGGCTTGTCGAGTACAAAGGGTACGATGAAAAATCGTTTTAGGAAGTACGCAAATATATAAATGAAAATCTAGTTCACAATAAAACATGGTACAATTTATGATATCTTATGATAAATTAGCCATTGCACAACTACATTACTTGCAAATTATTTTGTTAAGATACACTTCTTTCTCTTATGTTATGTTCTTTAATTACAAAAACATTCGGAAATATGGGTTTAATTACTAAAATATTTTTTTAAATGATTAAGATGATGAGCAATTAAAAAAATACAATGCAAGTGAAAATGGGGAGCTTAAACTGTTTTTTAAATTTAGAACGGCTAAAGACTTTAGTGAACTATTCCTGCATCTATAAACTAGTCAACAGTCAAACTGAAATATTAAACAATTTTATATTTGTTTTATAGGGAAAAAAAATAAAGAAATATCCAGGTTTCCGATTTAAATCCAAAAACCCCCTAACCTAAGTTTTGAATATTCTGTTAAATCTCAGTTATAAAATATTCATTTTGCCCCCTTTAATCTTTAAAATTTCTACTGTTTTTTTTCTCCAGCATTCTCAATTCTTTTGAAACTTATAAACTTATCCTTCACTATAATTCACAATTCTCTTTTTAAAAAATTTCGAACTTGCAAATGATGGAGTGAGAAAGATGCGAAAAACAACAGATATTTTAAAGATTAAATAAATGGAGGTTTCATAATTGAGTTTTAATGAGATATTTAAAACTTAATTCAATAGGGGGTTTAATGAGCGGAAAAAAACGTAATGGGTTTTTAGATTTAAATGGAAAACGTGATGGGTGTTTCATGATTTTTGCCTTTGTTAATATATGTTTTGTTCGAAAAACTTATAACATAGTAGAATTAGTGCAAGAAAAATAAATGACATTACTTTACCGATCTTAAAGAAAATTTCTGGCTTCACCACTTGTCAAATAAGTGTTGAGTTATAAAAATTTAGGGTCATCACTTATTAAAACATCTCCAAACACGCTAGCTATTTTAGCTCACTAGAATAGGTAAAATGAATAACAATTGAATAATTTAGCGAGTAAAAAAAGCCAAAAATTTTAAAGCCAAAAATTAGCGAGTAATTTGGCTAGTTATAGATATTTTAAAGCCAAAAAATAAATTAAAATAAATTTCAACGCCCATACCCACACAAAAGGTCCACGCCCAATAAAAAAGCCCAACAAATATAATCCTCTCGCGATAAAAGATTGCGAGCTCCTGTGAGTTCGCGATCTCGCGTAAGTTCACGATTGTGATTTCGCGAGCTCGCGTTCTCGAATTCGCGCACGATGATCATAAATTTTGCCATCATATATATTTCGACTTGGTTTCGATTTTTTTTTGTGTGGTTTTTTAAGATCATAGAATTTTGCCATCATAGATATTTCGACTTTGTGGTCATCTCAATAGCATTTCATTTTTTTGCTACAGTGACGAAATGGTAAAATATAGCAAAATTTGAGAAAATTTGAACGGTCGAAACATGATGTTTCTTCAGAACATTTTTTTTTTTGACTGGTTAAAGGTAGGGTAAGTCCTTACCTCACAAAATATATATTAATATAGGAGTAAAAACAAGTACATATACACAAGGATCAAGTTGGTTCAGCTTACAACCTCTACCGAACTCTTGATCACCAGATGAAGCACTAAAGAGTAGTCATGCTGAATTAAAGTTCATTACCGTACTCAAAAATAACTTCCAAAAGACAGAAAATGCGCTAGTATATGTGGGAGCTTAACCCGAGTAACTATCTTCTCCGCTATCCGTCTGATCAATCGTGATGAAAGCCTGTTTGAGGAGGACGTCTTGAGCACCAGCCATCTGCACCTCACGTATAATTTTCTCCTTCTTCTTGCTGCTCTCGACTCTATCTAACCAAGATCGAAACCAAAATATTGCATTAGAAATAATTTCCCTTGGTTGGAAAATCTTAGAAGAAAAAATGCGCTCATTTCTAGCCAGCCAAATTCTCCAACAGATTGAGATTGTGAGTAGGTGCCAGGTGTGTCTGTGTACTTGTGCCCCAAAGCACCATAAAGTAAAGTATTCATGTAAGTCAGCAGGCAGGGAGTGTATGTAGAAGAGTGTAGTGAAGTAAGTACAAGTGTTAATAGCAATAGGGCATGCAAAGAAGATATGATAAGTCGTCTCAACAGGACATGCATGTCATGTCTCCTAACCAGCCTCTGGATCGAAGGAAATCCTTCGAGCAGAGTCTATTCCAACTCAGTTGCCAGATGAAAATCTTACATTTCAGGGGAGATGCGGAAGTCCATGGAACCGCAAAATAAGGGGATCAGATGCCAGAGATGATAAAAAAGTTATAGGCTGACTTGACAGTGAAGGTTGTTGAGGGTGCGAGCCTCCAAGAAGGGTGGTCCCCTGAGTTTGAAGGTTGATAGTCTACAATCAGATCTAGCAGTCTCTGTTTCTCCTCACGAATGATGGGGTTAGAGACGCAGTGAAGCCTTGGTTGCCAGTAGCAGGTGTTATTGATCCAAGTTCCTTAGGAGAGGACATCCGCCTCCAGATTCCATGCCGCAGCAACAAGTGTAGGACATAAAGAGGTTATGCAGAACAATTTTTTAAAAATTATTATTATTATTATTGTTATTTTCTTGTCAGACGAAACATGATATTTCGTCCGGACTTTTTGTATGCTTTTAGCCATGAACTCACTAATTAATAGATTAATTAGGATACTAAACTTAATTATATAATGAATTAACTAATTAATTATCTAACTAAACTAATTAACTAATTAAACAGTAACTAACCATATTATTTTTTCTCGGACGGAACATAATGTCTCGTCCGTTAAAGTGAAAATATTATAAAATATTTGAAACGAAATATAACTGCGGTGCTCAAAATGATATAAAATACATAATATCTATATATTGCACACCACTGTGGATGCTCTAAACAATTAAATAACTTCCATGATTAATAACTGATGAAGATTGTTTTAGATATTCTTGATATTTTTCGAGTACCAGTTACTAGTTAGAAAATTTAATTCCCAGAAGAAGAAGAAAAAATACCGATGTAGTTTCTTTTTTCATATGGAATTAGTGAGCAAAAATTGTCGGTAACCACATGCCGTAATCTCAGTGTCACAGAAGTATAATTTTTATTTAGCATTCTAAAATTTTACATGGGCCTATCTTGGAAAGTATCACTAATTACTGGGCTGGCTACCTTAAGCCGAATGATTCTAAATTGGGCTACTAATTCAAGCCCAATCAAATAACTGACATGAGCTTGCTTGCACACAACAAAAATAAATAAATTACTCTACGTGCAAAGCACGTGCATCACTAAGTAGCAGTAGAAGAAAGAAGAAGAGAATGGCCGCATCTACTCCGAGTTCATGGAAATCCCTGCTCCTCGCGGCTTTAGAATCCAACTCCCATATCAAAAATTCCACTTACTTCCAACTCGTAAAGCCATCCCTGTTACTTTCAATTTCTTAATCTTTTAGATTATTTTTTTGGGGGGTGTTTTTTTTAAATAATAATTTTTAATTTTGATCTTTAGGCCACTATTGCTTCAAATGGAAGACCTTCAAATCGAACTGTGGTATTCAGGTAATACCCATTTGTTGCAAATTACAATTTGAGCTTCATTTGTTTTGCTTTTGCTTTTGATTTTCTTTACCTTGTGTTTATTACAGGGGATTTCAAGAGGGTAGTGACAAGATTCAAATCAATACCGACACTCGATCCAACAAGGTCTCATGTTGATTATTTCACTTAATTTTTAAGACCCCTTTTGGTTTTTTTGGGTGCATTTAATGGTTTTTGTGTGAATTTAAACAGATTATAGAGATTAGTCATTGCCCATTTGGTGAGGTAATGATCATTAGTAGTAGATAAGGTTGTTAATTTTTGTGGGTTTATTTTCTTTTAATTGTTTTTTGATGGATTTGTTTATTTAGTAATAGTGGTGGTTTGATTTATTTAGATATGTTGGTATTTCACTGAAACCTGGGAGCAATTCAGAATTGGTGGAAGGATTGATATCATTGATGGGTTGAATCAAGATCCCTCAAAGCTAATGGTAAGAATGCATTCCATTTGTGTGAAATTATTACCAAAATGACCACTTTTTGAAAGTATTTACCAAACTGACCCACTTTTGGAAGTATTTATCAAAACGACCCACTCGCTATCTCAAATAGCAAGTTTGGTAAAAATATTTGCGCTGTTTCAAATAGCGAGTGTATGCATAGGTGTTTGTCCATAACTTGGCGAAAAAAATCCAAAGTAAGAATCATTGTCTGAAACAGCACCACTCTTTCAGACAGTGAGTCTTACTTTGAAACAAAAAAAATATATATTTTTTTTGTTTTGTCTCTTAATCAAAACTGGTGCAAAAAATAATCTCTGCACGGAGTGGGGTTTAGATGGTCCGACATTCGTCCAGGATGTGCGGGCGCACACAAGCCTCATGTGATCAGTCTGAGATTTGCACCCCAGCGCGCACGAGATAGAGCATTCTGACTTGCTTTCTTACAATATCAAAAAAGGGTTTATTATATATACCCTTCAAATTCATATGATTTTTTCAATATTGGATTGAAGTCCCTCAACCCATTTTCAGACAAGTGTCTCACTTTAGGAGACAATTTCTTATTCACCTCTTTACCTTTTTGAGCAAGTAAATATATGATTTTGATGTACTCACGAAGGAGAACACAAATCCATAAACATCTCTCACTAATTCATAGTGAACCTTACTTAAAAAATTGCTTCAAAATCTGTTTGTAAATTGGTGTTTAAACACCTATTTTCTAACATTATTTTTTTTGATTGTTTGGTTGAGTTTCTAATTTGGTTAATGATATTGAGATGACCACAAAGAGTGTTGAAATTGTGTTGAAAATCTGGAAATGAACTATACACACACACACACACAAGGTATTTTGTAGCTGCAGGTTGCACTTGAAAATGTCATAACTAAACTCGCTATTGGAGACAGGGAGTGCCGTTTGGGGGTTTTTTTTAAAATTTAAAATCACACTCTCAACTCTCACTTCCTCTTCCTCAAAGTCTCTGGAAAAATAAAAAACTTACACTCGCTATCTCAGATAGCGAGCGTCAGTATACTACAGTCGCTATCTCAGATAGCGACCGTGTGTGTAGATATTTTTATTGAGATTTTGAAGTCTTGTGGAAATTTTATCAATACTAAACTCGCTATCTGAGATAGCGGACCTCTTTGAACCAAACTAGCTATCTCATATAGTGAGTTTAGTTATGATATTTTCAAGTGCAACCTGCAACTGCAAAATTTTTTGTATACATATGTGGTTCATTTCCAGATTATCAACACAATTTCAATACTCTATGTGGTCATCTCAATATCATTAACCAAATTAGATACTCAACCAAACAATCAAACAAACATAATGTTAGAAAATTTGTATTTTAACACCATTTTATGAACCAATTTTGAGGCAAGTTTTTGAGTAAGATCCACTATGAATCAGGGAGAGATTTTTGTGGATTTGTGATCTCCTTTGTGAGTACATCAAAATCATATATTTACTTGCTCAAAACGGTTATAGGGTGAATGAAAAATTGTCTCCCAAAGTGAGACACTTGATGTCTGAAAATTAGTTGAGGGACTTTAGTCCCATATCGGAAAAATCATAAGAATTAGAAGGGTATATATAATAAATCATTTCTTGATATTGTAAGAAAGCAAGTCAGAAGACTCTCTCGTGCCTGCATGGGTGCAAATCTCGGACCGATTACATGTGGCTTGTTTGCGCCCGTACATCCTGCAGACACGAATGCCGGACTATCTGAACCCCACCCCGTGCAAGGATTATTTTTTGCACCAGTTTTGATTAAGACCAAAAAAATAAAATAAAATAAAATAAAATCAAAGTAAGGCTCGCTGTCTGAAACAGCGAGTGTGGTACAACTACGCTCGCTATTTCAGACAGCGAGTCTTACTTTGATTTTTTTTTTTTCTTCTGCCAAGTTGTGGACAAACACATATACCTACACTCGCTATCTCAAATAGCGCGGACATTTTCACCAAACTCGCTATATGAGATAGTGAGTGGGTCGTTTTGGTAAATACTTTCAAAAATTGGGTCATTTTGGTTTAAAAAATTCCATTTTGGTTCTGTTTATTTGCGTGAATTGATGAAATTTGAATATTCTTATGTTTAGTTCAAGTGTTGGATTCATAGGTGCTCAATGCCTTTGTTAGATTAACTTGAGTTGTAAGGGGATTTGAATTGCTGTCATAAGTTATGAAAATCTTGAGACTGAATTTTCCAGATCCCATGGATATAGGAATAGTGAGACTGAATTCGAAACTACGGAATGAATCATGTTTTAAACCATAATTCAATCATGGTGAGAAGTGGTAACGGGTATTTTGTGTTCCTTGGCGTGACTCAATACCAGCTTGGCTTCTATAAGTAGATTGATAATGGCTAGGCTTCTATAAGTAGATTGATAATGGATGATGGTGAAGATCATGAAGGGGTTAGGTAGAACTATGTTTTATTGACACAGACGCTTGCTGTATATTGAGACTCAGACAAGATTTATCCACCATTGATATGCGAATGCATGTGGATATATGTCTCGGGCATCAGTAAAGGGTTTATGACAGCCTGTGGGATCATCCACATGAATTTTATATTGCCCATTCTGGTAAGGGTCATCTCTTGACCATATCCTTCTTAGTTGTCTCAATTGAGGTCTATTAGGTACACCTCTGTCTTTGTTCCATTCAGTAGAATCCTATAATGGAGTGCCTGACAATTGTAGATATATAAAGTAAAAATATGTATTAGGGAATGTAACATTGTAACTTCTTTCGTACATACTTATAAAACATTTATCAAACATTTATTTTTATTTTTATTAGAAGATGGCGATCCATCGAATATATTAATCAATCCGGTAAGTACAAGATCGTGCACAAGAGGCGCAGGACCAAAACCTCATGGCAAAATACATATAAGCCTGCACGCACAGCTCCGAAATTTAATAACCCAACCCGAAACATATCTATATCCAAACAGTAGAGATACAGAACAAGAGGAGGCAGGAATCCCAACTCATCGCCCAGTCCATATATCAAACCAACCCAAAACATATATCAGACGTCGATGGACACTTTATGAACTTGGATTTGTAGATGAAGTTCTAATTATTAACATTGACATAAATTGTCCTCATAACAAATAAGCATTTTTAGTACCATTAGTTGATTCAAAATCAAAATTTCCTTGTTTATATAAAGAAGTAAAGGGGCACTAAGTGACTAACAAACCAATGTTAGGTTTTGTTATTAAAGAGTAGGAACTCAGGTTAGTCTGTTCCCAGACTAAAATTAAAAATATGAATGACATGGATGGTTCCGAAAATTTTAGAGTAAAGACTAAAGCAACTTATTCGGAACTAAAACGAACAGTCCCAGGTTAGTTACTAGTTAGGCTAGTGTGGTCCCTTTTTAAGTTTAAGAGAACTTCGATTCAGTATAGTGCAAACATCACTTGAGATGTTGGATAGTAAGACAACAATGGTCTTGGAAGCTTCAGGTTATGCATAGAAAGGTATTTACAATAAAATAAATTTTTCAGAGGTTGTGGCTAATCTCCATTCTATTAGGTTCTGACTTGTTAGTGCAAACCAAATGCCAGGAGTGTATGAGGGATTGAGTTCCCCCTTTTAGGGTTCTCTCTTCAATAGTTGTGTTGTTTATTCAACAGTACTCCAATAGGCAAACATTAACTCTGTTGACACACAGAACTTAAAGCAAATGTCAGTAACGTTCTGTTTATGATCTTCAGCATTCATTATTTTTTTTTATTCATTCTACATGGTCTATATCAGCTTCCTCATTCTGACACTCTCCAAATCAAGGCATTAGTTGACACCTCTCTTTTTGCTACGTCTGAAGACTCTGAACAACTTGATGTGGCTGGTCTTATTGTCCTAGTAATCTTTGAATCAGTTAATGTACTATCATAAACACAGATATTTACTGAAAAGGGTCCTCGTTGGTCAATGAGAAGGTTTCCAAAGTAGAGTACCCTGAACTAGGGTTCTTCTCCATTGATAAGATCACGTGGGAAAAGCTAATTGGTATGAAAGATTATGCCAACGCTGATGATGAGGAAATATGTCAACAGTGGATAATGTATTGTGGTATTAGTATATGATATGGAGTAATTACTTATTTGGCTAGAAAATTGGGAGGCCTGGTGCTAAAAAGTAACACAAATAAACTCGGAAATCATCAATAATTTAGTGTAGAGTACTTATTCTAAAAGCAGAATTTGCAGGAGTAAAACAGAAACTTGAAGATGTCCAGTCTAAGGCAGTAACTTCAGTAACTAGAAAGAGCATATTCTAAAAGCAGAGGTTGAGGGGTCAAAACTTATGAGCTTTCAATCGAAGGGAATATGAAAGAGAGAAGAGTATACCAGGTAACAAAATTAAAGAACTCAATATAGGGAGTTAGCAGGGTTCTAAGATGGTAAAAATGGTATATGCATTATGCAAGATATATCATGTACTGGATATCGTAAGTATACACTTTAGCCCCAAGAGTTACTGGAGTGTCTTTAGACCCTAGCAATCTTACTACAACTTCCTCATGCTAGTATATGGTGAAAACTACTTACAGCAAGATTGGATCACACCAACCTGTGATCGAAGGGTTATGTAAAGCAATCTAATTGGTGCAGTGGAAGTTTTAGACTTTGAGTTATGCGACAACCAATTTCAATGAACAACCAAGCAACGTAGATCACACCATGCACAAAAGTAATCTTGGTTTGACGAACCTAATGCGGGAAAGAAATTACTGATATATCATTCAACTAGAGATGATACAAGAGCTACAATATTCTCACAAAAAGTCTATCTATTTCTCAAGCCTCACTAGAAAATATTATATCTCTAATCTCTAATGGGAGAGTTGGGGTTGTCGTTTGTAGACAGCATGTAATTTGTATTCATTCAACCATATAATTTCAACCATTCATTTTTAAGTGAGATTTATATTAACCATTCATTTACTCAACTGTTGTTAGTTACCATAATACCTTCAAAGTTCTAATTTATTTACAACATAATTATTTACAAAAGTGTCACTCATATAAAAAAATAAAGTTTGTGCCACTATGGGTAATTTGCAAAGAGTATGTCATGAGTAAATGGAGGTCTCAGTTGCGAGGCCAAATTACATCTTATTATTTACTATAAATATATATATATATATATATATATATATATATATATATTATTAGAATGTGCATTGCACGTGTAGATTACTAGTTGTTTATAATGGAAAACTCTCAAATAAAATAGTAACTCTTATGGAGGTCATTGCAATAATTTATAAAGATCTAGAAAAAAAAAACCTCAGTTATAATCTTAATCTCTCACCGTCGGATTTACCCTGAATAGAAACCACACAATAGAAGTCATATGATATAACTTGAAGAACAAGTTGAGCTCAAACAATTCCCTCCCTAAAGATCTGGCCCATCTGCTTCCAACACTCTAATGTATGTTACCAATGATGCAACCTTTCAATTTTATTTTATATACTCATACCATTTCCCTCAAAAATAAAAAAAATTAAAAATAAAAAAAAATCTCGAAAAGAAAAAATAAAATTGGAGGAAAGGGCAGTCAAGACAGAGAGAGAGCAGGTGAGAGTTGGAAGATCAGTTAATGACTCAGCAAGTGATGTCATATCATAGAGTTAACAATGAGTGAAATTATAATTATTAGCAGGTGAAATTGATAGCAAAGAGTCAACAATAAATGAAACTTGATTTGATATATGACTAACAAACCAGTATATTAGGAGGATTATTAGAAATTAAGCACCTACTCATCTACTTAACCATTTAAATTTTCAAACACATAACCCTAATTTCCACACTCATCACTCTTTATAAGGTGATCACCCTCTTCAATTCTCTCAGTCTAATGTATCTCAATTAGTAGAGATTATCTCTTCTTCTATTCTTATTAGCACATTGTTAGGCCTCTTCTTTCTCTTGCTTTCATATCATATTCTCATTGCTTGGCTAAGGTTTGGCCCTCAGGGAGCCCTACTAAGTTATGTGACTTCAAGGTATAATTTTTTTTAAAAATCTCTTGATTAGAGGATACATGTTAGTCTGGTCTCAACCTCCTTTTATCTATCTCATCTCAACATTTTACCATCTGAGGTACGATTCAATATTATAACTTACATTTATTTGTTTAGTTAAAGGAAAGAGAAGGAAATTGATCAATGTTATTAAGGACATAGGAGCTAATAATATAGTCAAATGACTTGTTCATGAATGGAGGTGCAAACAACGATGATAACCGAGATTTGCAAGTGCAGTGAGATAGTCACCATCAACACCATGCTTCCGGGACCTATGGTGTATGTCAACGAAGGCTATCGTGTTATCGTCATGGTCACCAATTAGACTCCATACAATGCCCCACTATTCACTGGTTTCCTACTTAATTATCTCTACTGTTGTAACTCTGAAATGAGCATATACGATTATACAAAATGACTTTTCTGATTCTTAATGTTGGTCAAGTCTCTATGTCTGCATGAATTTGGTTCTCATTTCTAAAAAAATTGCCCATATTGTGTTTCTGCAAACAGGCAAGGAGTGTATCAAATACTATCATGTTGGGCATACGGGCCTGGATATGTAACACAGTGCCCGATCCGTGCAGACGATAGGAATCGTACGATATAACTTGGAGAACAAATTGGGCTCTAACAGTCTCCCAAAGATCTGGCCCATTTGCTTTCGCCTGACACATGCGGTCGACTGCATTGCAGTCATGACCAAACAGAGACAGCCTATGGTGGTTGCGATCAACTGCAACTTTGGGCAGTCGACTGTAACTTGCTTCCTCAGCTGAACAACACTTTCTGTCTCCATTCTTCACTTTGCCTTTTTCTCTTTCCATCGAACCTAATATGCAAGGCATAAATCCTAACAATCTCCACCTTGGATTGCATACATCTGCTTTTACACTTGTGTGATTTATTACTTCTAGACTCTTATCTTTCTTCTCTTGTAAACAATATAATTCAGTGATTTCTTCTGCTAATTAAATTTACCTCTACTTATTATTTCTCCAATCGTATGCCCATCAAGGGCCATATCCGAGTAGGTGTCAACATGGAGGTGACATCCTTCACACGAACTCCACCTATCTCGAGGCATCCTCCTCTAAGCAATATTTGAACGTCGTAATCTCTCTTCAGTGATTATAGTGGTGGCAGACTAGTTGCTTTAGGAATGCTGGGCTTAAAAACACTCAGTCGAGTCTTCCCATTCCCACAAAGCTTTAGGTTGTGCTAAACACTCATCCTTCCCCTCATCACCTTACGCTGACCTTCTCAAACTGATAAACTCCACCTCGAGCTATGTACCTGCACTCTCGTGCTTCTAAAGTTTTCAAGGATATTATGTTTCACTTCAACAAAGGAACACGCATGACATTTTCCGATGTGAATCTCATTCTATCTGGCATCTCCAACTCAGTTGTCTTCTCACCCACTATGTTACAATGCTCACCGGTGTGCTAAACACCCATCCTTCCCCTCATCACCTTACGCCGACCTTCCCAAACTGATAAACTCCACCTCGATCTGTGTACCTGCAGTCTCGTACTTCTAGAGTTCCCCAGGATATTAGGTTCCACTTCCACAATGGAACATGCATGATCTTTTTCGATGTGAATCTCATTCTATCTGGCATCACCAACTCAGCTGCCTTCTCATCCACTATGTCACAATGCTCACTGGTTCCCGTCCTCACAGAATGACCTGTTGTAGACTTGTAAGTAGAAAATATCTCTTTCGGAACAAATATGAGAAGAACTATCTGAATTAAGAAACCAGCCAGAATCCACATCTTTAAAATATAGATCAAGAACACAGTCTAAGTTGTCACCTGATTCCAGTGATGTTGAAGGCGCGCCTCAGGCGCGCCTCGGGCGCGCCTCAGGCGCGCCTCGGGCGCGCCTCAGGCGCCAATATCCCAGGGTGCGCCTCAAGCTTTAGTTGAAGCGCACCCCTTGTTCGAAGCGTTGGTGAGGCGTGCCCTCAGCGCGCCTTAGCGCCTTGCGCCTCAGCACGCCTCGACGAAAGGCGCGCCTCAACATTGTTTTTTCCTTGTTTTCCCCTTCTTTATTATTTAAGTATTCTTTCTTTTTTAGTTTTGAGTCTTTTGACAGGTTTTATATTTATATTCTTTTTTATTATTTAAATTATTCCTTTTATTTTATTTTATTTTTTAATAGTATTCTTACTTTTTTAGTTATGCAATGCTTTTACTTTACTGCTTTATTAGGCTGCTTTTGCTTTACTGTTTTATTAGGCTATTTGGATGAAACTTGCTGTAATAATTAATTGTTGAATACTTGAATATACTTAATATTTAATTGTAATATTGTAATACTCCGTAACAGTGTAATACTAATACTGCACTGTGATATTCTCAAAAAAAATGTTGAATGTACAAAAATTATAACTTACACAGTTACAACTTACAAATTACACTTGCACCGTTACACGGTTACACTTCCAAGTTACATTTACAAAGTACGTCTTCCATACCTTACTTTTTAAGTATATGTTCATTGTATGAAATATTTTGTTGCTATGATGTTATTTTGTTTATATAATCTAATTTATAAATTTTCAAAATTCCAAAAAGTAATAGTGCGCCTCGGTTAACTGAGGCTTGCGCCTCAAATTGCGCCTTGCGCCTCAGGCTTTTTACAAGGAATTGAAATTACTTGCGCCTTACGCCTTCGACTACATTGCCTGATTCAGCGGCACTAACTATGCTGTCACTCTTCTAATTCAGTAACTTGTGACAATTTTCTTTGTAATGCTCAATCCCTCTGCAACTGTGGCAACTGATCTCACCCTTACGCGCACTACCTCTTTCAATTGAAGTTCCCTTAAGCGTCATGCAATTCTAAGAAGTAGGCCCCTAATTTCTGAGTTTTCTTCCTAAGTTCATCCTCCTTCAAATTCTTGATCACACCGACTATCAAGAGCTTCTCCTTGGCATATTTTTCGTGTAACATGGTGCTATCAAATGCTCATACGATTCTGGCAATAAATATATCAAATTGAAAGCTTTATCATCTTCAGTGATATCATCTATATTTAACACCTTATTGGATTCCACTATAAGATCATGAAGAGTGGTACCTTTCTTCATTGGGAAATGAAACATCCAATCCAGTAACGACGATTCCGAATAGTCAATTGTCACTTGTAGTCGCGACCAAACAGAGTGACCTCTGATGGTTGTGGTCGACTATCACTTTGGGCAGTTCATTGTCACCTGTTTCCTCAGCCAAACAGAAACTCTTGCCTCCATTCTTCACTCCGAACCTCTTCTCGCTTCGCCCGTTTCTATTAGTATTCACATCGAACCTAGTATGCAAGACATGCATAAAATTTAACAGGATACTGGTTAACAACTGCCCCATATTGGAACCCTTCATCTAGATTGGAGAGGTTTCTCTAGGTCCCCTCTTGCTACTTTGGCTTGAATTAAGTGCATGTTTAACATTTTACATGATCCAATTTCCTGATGAATCAAGCAAGAGACAAACATATGGAGAATGGCTTTATCTGTGCCGTACTTATGTGTTGATCCCGAATATGTGATGGTAGCAATTTCTCTGAAACCAGATTAGCCATGTCTTGTGTCAGAACCCTCCAATCTGGATTAGGGTGGTCTCTCTCGTTCCCCTCTTGCGGCTTTGGCTTGATCCAAGCCAGTTGTTAACATTATCCATGCACCAATTCCTAGTGGATCAGATGAGGGACGCATATATGGTCGAATAGCTCTACCTTTGGCGTAGTTTGTCCAAACGAATATGTGATGTTAACAGTATCTCTTGATTAAAAACTCTTGCAATTAATTAACTGCTCATAAATTGTGATTAAACGCAGCAGCGAGAGAAATCCTGGTTTGCAAATTCACTGCGGTCAAGATATCAGTACTTGGGACCTACACCTCGCCTTCCTGCAGTCAGTGAAGACCTTAGCAAAGAGAACCAACTTGCCCTATCTACCGGTCCTGTTGACATATTCTGTCTGTTAGTTTTTGACCCAGATCAGGTTAGACTGGGAATTATTATTATTATTATTATTTACCCCCCTTTTTACTACTATCTTAATGACTGTTGTACTTATTACTATTTGATTACTTTGTTTTTTGTTGCGTGGTTCTCAGGTTGATTACTTAAACCTGAAAAGCAGTGAGAGGTTTATGTTCACCTCCAGAGCTAACAGTGATGGCTGTAAATTATGGACATCTGAAAAGATCAACCCATAAAATAAATTAAGAAATGCAATCACAGTATTTGTTTTGTTTTACCTAATCTGAAGCTCTATAAAGTAAAAACCTCGTGCAATTGTGTTGGGTGATAATGGATTTTCAGTTCTGATGATTGTTGTTATGTAAAGTTCTTCTCTATGCTTTTCTCGCATTGAAGAATGTCCATATATATGATTGTGTATTACTTTTTATCTGATATCTTGTGTATTTAGTACAAACAAGTGAAGGCGTGTCTGGGAACGAAGTTGAAGTCAGATTATTGTATAGATGTCTCACATAACTTTACAAAACTGCAGTTTTCCTAACTTTGACCTGTTTAATACTCTTTCTGGAGTAAAGTTAATTACAATTATCGAAATTGCTGATAGTGCTTTCCTCTTCAGTTGGGCTGTCGAAGAACTAGAACTAGTTACGGAGGCAAAGGTATGAAAACCAGCATTAACTTGGGTTATCTTAACTATGTTTGCACTGCCTGTTAGTAGTTTGTACTGTCGGTTGTTCGAATTCAAAAGTGTGTTTTCCTTGACATCTTTTAGAGTAGAAAGGCTGTAATTTTTTTTATTATTTTTTTTTTAAGGAAAAGCCGAAAAGGTGGAATATGGCCACCTTTTTTCATTAATAAGAAACTAGTAATTTACCCGTGCGTTGTACGGCTTAATAAATGCATATATTTATTTTTAAAAGTAAAAATTCAGGCACGCGTGTTGCACGGGTTGGTAGAAGGACAAATTGCACTAAGCCCTTTTCCCATTATAGTAGTACAGATTAACCAAACAAACCCATCATACTGGGTCAAATTACCAACTACAGACAGGAAAAAAAAAACACGAAGTGACATGACCAGTAACATAATCAGGTCTCACTCTAAACACTCTTAGATGGTGGGCCAACAAACGGCTAGGTCGAAATCGGCAGCTTGTCCCCGACCTACTCCAGTAATGTACTGGACCCCATCTTGGGCCCAGTCACAAAGCGAGGACCAACTAATTGTATGTACGTCAAGGAAGCTTCGTGCACTGCCTTCACGGCACGCGCACACCCACCTGAAATGAATCACGCGGGATTTGGAAATTCGCCGCTCCCATCCTTCTTCCTCACCAAAACATTCTCGCACTCGGCCCAATCGAAGTCACAACCAAAAGGAGAGCCGTAGAGAGGGTACTCACCTCTCTCACGCTTTAGCTCTCACAAGCGATTTCTCACCAAACAAAACTCTCGCTCACCTTAACCACGGACACAGTCAGAGAGAGAGAGCGCCGTGAAGAGGATACCTTCACCTCTCACACACTTTTACTCTCTCAAGTGATTTCTCACAAATACAAACAGACACCTGCACAGAGCAGTGAGAAGCAACATCTCCACTCTCTCACTCTCTCTCACACAAAACCTGAAACAAATCACAACTAACTGAAGTATTGCAGGTGGACGTTGTAGATTGCAGGTTCACTGATGAGGGCGTAGTGGCTGCGCTGTTGCGAAGCCTGTGGCAGTTGGTTAACGGAGGTCGAATTTAGGGTGCTACTTCCACACTGCAAACCAAAAACAGATACATCTCTAACTCTACAATTTCCCTCAGTGCACCTCATGGGGGAACCCCGTCTGCGGGCCCAAGCCTCACCCTGTGCTGAAACGAGTGAGCGCACCTAGCATTGGTATAAATACCCAAAATCCGGATCCGACCCGGACCCGACATGGGACCGGAACCGATCCGGCCTATCCGGGTTCGAGTTCGGGTCCTAAAATGGGACCCATTGTACTTTCGGGTCCGGGTCCGCTCAAAAGAGACCTGACCCGCCCGATCCGGATCAGTTAAAAAAAAACCAAAAAATCAACATAAAAATAAATATTCTATCCTCACCCCTCCCCTCCTTTCTCCTTAATTCTAAATCTTCCTTTTCCAAATTCAAACGCATGCCTTTTTCTTCTCTCGTCTATTCTAAATCTTCCACTTATCGCCTCCGATCACCGCTCACACTCTCGCTCCTACCCGAACGGGTAGGAATATTTTAATAGGACCCGGATCTGGAACTGGACCCGGTCCTCACGAGTCCGGGTCCAATTTTTGGAACCGTAGGGGACCGGGTCCGGGTAGTGAAGGACTCGACCTGACTCGACCCGATACCAATGCTAAGCGCACCTCATGGGGGGACCCCGTCTTCGGGCCTTAGACCCACAACCGTGCTGCACATCATATACACCGAGTCAACACCGAACTCAGGAACCTCCTCCACTCCTCCCTCACTAATGCAAACAACACTCAAATCAATCAAACCGCTGCCGTCTCTAACTCCGGCACTACCATCACACGTACTCACTCTTCTTCACATACTCAACCAGCATCCCAACATCCAAATCGTAGTTGCAGATCACCGCGATTGGCGTTGAGTGCGAGGACATGGTGGCGGTAGCGATGGCGTCGCAACCGGCGCCGAAGAAGAGGACAGCAGTGACGCACAACGGGGGTTGGGCGATCTCCGCGATCATCCGACGCATAGCGGTGTCCCCGTCGCTCGTGCAGACCAGGTTTGCGACTAGAGACCGACGAACCTCGACCTTAGATCCAACGACGCTCGATCGGTGGAGCAACGGTAGGGAGGAGCTCGATCGAGCGCCGGATGGCAGCGGACGAGGAGCCAGATTTGGGCCCGGTTATATGACGGCAACGTCGTCAGATCCCCGTCGGTGGAGGGAAGGGGTCGATCGGGACTGGAGGAGCACGAGAAAACAACTCGCTACTGAATTGAAGCCGTTGGTGGAGCGACGGGAGGTGGGTAGTCGCGTTGGGAAGGAGATGAACTAGAAGGAGGGATGACGGGGCGGCGGCGACGAGCCCAAGCCACTGCCCCCACAAAACTCAAATCTAGGGTTAGCTTTTGGGGGTTAGTTTCTCTCTCTAGATTTTTCTAGAGAGAGAAACTCTTGTCAGGTAAGTTGTAAATTGTTATCAAAGTTAGCTAGCATCCAAAGTCTATCATCATAAATTAAAGCTGTTGGGTAAAGGGACCGGTATCAAATGCCAACAGACAGCCCCACCACCTCGTTCACTTCTTCCAACATTGTGTTGTGTGCGCTGCATGGGGGTTGGAACAAACTATCAACCATAAAGTATCGTACATGTTTGCTGAATTTCATAAATGCCAGTTGTAAAGCTCTATAAGAATGGAGGACAAGCTTCATAGTTGAAGAGCAAAGAAACGCATGACCATGAGATCGAGAGAGTGAGAGGCTATCTACCCTCCCATTGGAGGACCTCTTGCTTAAGTGAGTGTTCCATTAACCAAGCTTGATCATTGTCGATCTGAGTTCTCCAAAATGGACGCTCATTGGGGCAAGATGTCTTGCATTGGGAGCAGAAACATGCATTGAATCTATATATATATAGATTCGCTTCTTTTTTTTCGTTTCTTCTTCCTCTTTTTTATTTTATTTTTATTTTTAGTTGTTCGCTCGTGTCAAAAATTTCATGTGCCCTAATCTGGTATGGGTTGATAGCATGTCAATTTAGTTTTTGAGCTTACCGTTTGATTAGTTATGTTTCAAATTGGTATGAAATATTCATGATAATTTTGAGGGTAAAATATTCGTGATATCCATTTGGAAGAGATGATGCAAGCAGGAGTTTATTTTGGTCATGGCACTACGAAATGGAATTCTAGAATGGTTCCTTACATCTCTGCAAAACACAAAGGTATTCATATTACAAATCTTACTAAAACTGCTCATTTTTTATCAGAAGCCTGTAATTTAATTTTTGATGTAGCAAGTAGAGAAAAAAACTTCTTAATCGTTGGTACCAAAAATAAAGCTGGTAATATCAGCTGTAATAAGGACTCGATGTCATTATGTTAATAAAAAATTGTTTGGCGGTATGCTAACAAATTGCAGGCCAAGAAATGATCCCACATCAAGTCAACTCTTGGTGTTCTTTTTTCTTCTTCTTCTTGAATTCAGTATATTAGCTGATCTCGAACTGACTTGAACTTCGGAGGATTTTCGCCTGGAGAAAGAGAAAAAGGCATCTTTGATACGGTGATTCAAAACCTATAAGTAAGGGTCAAACCCCCAAATCAAGGTATCTCTTCTTGTTGTTGTTTTTTTCCCTTCTTGAATTCAATATTTTAGCCGATCTTGAACCGACTTGAACGGCAGAGGGTTTTCAAATATATTCCATTTTCAACAGCTTCAACTCGGATCGTGGGGATCACCGGAATACTTTGTATCAATAGATTAGATGATCGATATATCAATATTGAATAGATCTGAAACCTACCATTGAATTGGTCATTAAATGAGCATTCTCAATATTATGCCTTGAATAAGACTCTAAACCTCCATGCTCTTTAATTAGCACGAGATTTTGTCTACCTTTTTACCCAGGTCCGGGGTCCACCTTGAGGGCGGTGAGGCGGCCGCCTCAGGCCCTCAATTTTTTTACAATTTTAGGTGTCCCAAATTTGTATTTTTCTTGTAAATATAAACAGGTATTTTACGCGTAAAAAATTTATGTTATAATTAAGGACTCCCAAAAATAGTTATTTGGACTTCTCGCTTTGGGCCCTCGGAACTCAGGGCCCACTCTGGTTTCACCATACTTGGTATAATTGTATAAATCTCTTAGCTCTTGTTTCTTTTGTCACAAAAAGTCCTTTTTTTTTCTCTGTATATATGTGGCCTTGTTTCATTATTTTTCGTGAAACTGAAACTAAATGAGATTTACCTTTTTTTCAAAAAATATATTAAAAAAAGAATTAATATTTGAGTTGAGAACTGGTAAATAAAAATCAGGACAAAAGTTGTGTAATTTATTTGTATGTTTTGTATTTCTTCAAAGACATAACTAGCAAAGAAGTTTACCATCATCAGACTATTAGGACACTTAACTGAATTTTTTCCCAAACTGCCCCACTTTTTGAAAGTTTTTCACAAACTGCCCTACTTTTTTTTTTAATTCTCAAACCATCCCACTTTGTCTTTGAAAGACCAAGTTTAGTTAAAATTAACTCGGTTTTTCAAAGACCGAGTGTTAGTCTTGGATTTCGAATTCTAACACTCGGTCTTTGAAAAACCGAGTTATTTTTACCTAAACTCGGTCTTTCAAAGACCGTGCAGTTATTTTGGTAAATACTTTCGAAATTGGGTTGGTTTGGTAAATACTTTCAAAAAGTGGATTATTTTGGTAATAAGTTCGGTTTGTAGAAGGAAAAAAACTAATTAAGAACTAGAGACCAATATAGGTTGTAACAAGTGTTACATAATACTAGAAAACCACAAGTACCAACTTGATTATTTGCACAAGCACCAACTTGATTATTTGGAAACTATGTCTAATATTAAACTATTAGTGTATAATCAAATTAAACTTTATTGTAATTTAACTAATAGTAATAACACTTTACACTAGTTAAAACACAATATGAACAGAGAAATATGAAATAAATGAAAATAGTGAATATTATAGTTAACTATGAATGTCAATAATAATTACTTAACAACCACATTTTAATATTAATCATAGAAAAGGGAGTTCCTGACCACGGCCACCATCTTTTTCGGAAAGTACTCTTTTCTTCCATAGACTTTGCATCTTAAATTTTATGAACCTAAAAAAATATTGTAATTTGTTAAGTGTTTGCACCTTTAACTTTAGTACTGCAACCATTTATAGTATGTTTCCCTTCAAAATTTAAATTTCTTTAGTGTTGCACAGTCAGTAGAAAAATTCTGGGCCAAAAGATGAAAGCCAAAAGATGGAAGTCCCGTCAGGATCCAGTTCAAATTGTAAGTCTCCATCTGAACAAACATAGAGACTAAATTATTACATAATTCTACAACTGGACACAGAGAATGTTAACAACTGGACATTTATAGGTTGTTACTTTATGAAGCTTAAGCATGCAGGAGATTCTCTTGTTAGGTGACAGAATCAAAACCATTGGTTGACCATCAAAATATATTCTGTGGCTATCTGTTGAACTTATTGTCTTTCTATTTGAACATAATATACTAGGATGCTGTTAACCAGTGATTCTACTTATGGTTGGGCCAGCATACATAAAAATCATTATATAAGGAGTATTAATGTGGAATTTTGTCATAATATATATGGAGTTTGTGTGTATAACATTCTAGAGTTTTAGATCCAAGCTGAATTCAAATTTTCTTTAATCTTACCTATTTCTGACAAAGATCTATCTCTGTAAGCATGTGTCGCCAACTCAAGTTGAGTCCACTGACATATATGTTTATGGAACATAAAAACATGTATGCACAAGTAGGTTGTTAAGTAATTATTATTGATATTAAAATATTAAAAACATATATGCACAAGTTGAGTCCCTTTTCTATGTTTAATATTAAAATGTGGTTGTTAAGTAATTATTATTGACATTCATAGTTAACTATAATATTCATTATTTTCATTTATTTCATATTTCTCTGTTCATATTGTGTTTTAACTAGTGTAAAGTGTTATTACTATTAGTTAGGTTCCGATAAAATTTAATTTGATTATACAATAATAGTTTAAAATAGTTTAATATTAGACATAGTTTTCAAATAATCAAATTGATGCTTGTGGTTTGCTAGTATTATGTAACACTTGTTACTACCTTAAATGGTCTCTAGTTCTTAATTGATGTTTTTTTCTTCTACAAACCGAACTTGTTACCAAAATGACCCACGTTTTGAAAGTATTTACCAAACTGACCCACTTTCGAAAGTATTTACCAAAATAACTGCGCGGTCTTTGAAAGACCGAGTTTATGCAAAAATAACTCGGTTTTTCAAAGACCGAGTGTTAGAATTCAAAAAATCCAAGACTAACACTCGGTCTTTGAAAAACCGAGTTAGTTTTAACTAAACTCGGTCTTTCAGAGACCGAGTGGGATAGTTTGGGAATTAAAAAACAAAATAGGGCAGTTTGGGAAAAACTTTCAAAAAGTGGGCCAGTTTGGGAAAAAAATCTAACTAGCTTAGCTATACTGGAAAGGTAGCCCACAACAGGAATATGAACAACTAAGGGTCTGTTTGGTTGGAGGGGAATGGAGGGAAGGGGAGGGGAGGGAAGGGGTTTGTTAATACTTTTCTTGTTTGGTTCAATTTTTAGGAGGGGAGGGGAGGGAAATGGGGGGGTGCAACACCCCTCCTAAGCCAATTTTGGCTCCCCTCCAAAAGTGGGGGGATTTGGAGGGGAGAGAAAATATGGCTAATTTTTTAAAGTGGCTAGACTAAATTGCCCTTTAAAAAATCTAAAAAAATCTCTCTCTTTCTCCTTACTAGCAGCGATTGTTTCTCTCCCAGTCTCCCGCTCAGATTTTTTTCTCCCTATCCCGTCCGTCGTTCGCACGCCGCCGTTATATATAAAATTCAAATATTTAAATTCCAATCTACTATTATATAAATCCAATATGTTTAAAGTAAATCCGTTAATTTAAAAATTATCAAAAGTTCAATTTTATATGGTGCATCTAAAGCTACATAAGTAGACGAGGTGTGTAAATAAATATCAACTGATACAAGTATGAAAAAAGAACAACTAATACATACTCCAACGGTTTCTATTACAACAATTGTTTCTTCATGACTCACGAAAAATACACAAGTAAAACCATTCTAATGAAGTCCTAGTGGGTATTTTACAATTTCAGTTACAGGTAGAGTAACTTCAGATATATAAATCCAATATGTTTAAAGTAAATCCATTAATTTAAAAATTATCAAAAGTTCAATTTTATATTGTGCATCTAAATAAGATTTTCTTAAGACTAAGTACACAAGTGGTATCAATACCATATACTTAGTCTTAAGAAAATCTTATCAATACCATATAATTTTCAAGTGAATCGAGAAAAACTGTAATAAGAACCTGACATCTTCGTGCAAGGTTAAAATATCAAGATGATCTATAGAAAATAAACTGAAAAACTGCTAGTTCATTTCAATTGCCCTTTTTTATTATATGCAAAAGGATATAAAAGTAATTTTATTAAAAAATCCATTCCCTCCCCTTGTGAACCAAACAAGAAAATTATTATTTTCCCTCCCCTCCCCTCCTTTGAACCAAACAGAGTTTTCATTAAATCCCTCCCCTCCCTTTCCCTCCCCTCCCCTCCCCTCCATTAAAATCCCTCCCCTCCCCTCCCCTCCTTTGAACCAAACACAGCCTAAGGCAACTCTATCAATTAGGCATCGTTGCCGAAACGCTATCCATCTTGTCTTTACCAACAAAGACAAAGTAGCATCTTGGATCCAATTCTTATGCTCTTCACTCAAACGAAGATAGAGAAAATAACTTCGAATCTAAGCCATTTTTAATTTCACTTAAATTCAATAACAGGCGTTTGTTTTGGAGGTAAATGTAGGACTGAGAAAATTATACAGTGACTCGTTGGCAACCGGGTCGACAGGGGCGGGTCGGGTCGAACCCGCCCGGGTTGGAAGCAACTGTAGGGCGGGTCCGAGTCGGGTCGGGTCGGTTGGTTAACCAGGTCGGGCCGGGTTGGCATAGGAAAATCTCGACCCGGCCAACCCGTGAACCCCTTTGGGTCCAACCCGGGTCGGGTCGGGTCGGGTCGGGATGCAGGTTGGCCCGTTTGTTTGAACTTTTTTTTTAAAACTTTAAAAAAATGTAGTAATAATAATAATAATAATAATTAAAGAGTGAAATTGCTAAAAAAATGTATATATTATTCATATGATTTCAACTTATACAAATTTCCAACTTTTTTATAAGAAACAAAGAATTATCATAAATTGGTTCTATACAATTACAATGTTATTCTATAAAATGACAATTTTATTCAATTTTCCAACTTATTTATAAGAAACAAAGATTTATTACAATTTTTATACATTTACAAATTTCTTGCATTTGCTGGTCTTTAATTCTTCATGTTGGTTGCTATTGTTGTTGTTCTTCTTCTTCCAGCGAGTTGTTTCCACTTGTAGACGTGTCGAACCATTTTCCTTGAGTCATATCTTTGGCCTTCATCCAGTCTTCCGTACAGACGAGCATCTCCAAAGATTGGGGTTTCAAGCGATTCCTGTAATCAGTTAGAACTCTGCCACTTGTAAAAATATACTTTCTGAAGCAACTGTAGAGACAGAAAAAATTAGTAGATCTTTAGCCATATATTTAAGAATACTATAAGTATATTCATGGTCTTTCCACCATTATAAAATATCTAGTGAAGAAGTAAAACTTTCAGAATCTTGTTGATTATACCAATCTAATTCATTTGGTTAATTAGTCCTATCTTTTTTTGATTGAATTTATGCAAGTAAATTAAATGTGGCATCATCTAATTTATTCTTACCCTTACCTGTAGAAATAGCAGAAGAAAAAATAACTAAAGTAGTAGTACTACTAGATGAAAAACTTCTATCATAAAAATCATACAAGTTATTTAATGTTACTTCAAATTTAGCTAAAAATGTTCCCAAATCAATTTCAGATTCAATTTCCCCAAGTAAATTAAAAAATATTTCAATCAAATTCTTCATACCTTCTAATTTAATACGAGGATCCATCATAGTAGCAATCCTATACAACATAGGAGGATGATTAAGATACTTCAAAAATTTGGTGTATGCAGGTTTCACAATATGACCAATAAAAACATCATCGATCATTTCTTTGAAAGTTTGCATCATAGTAACTATTGAAATAAAAATGCTACTAGAAGTAGATTCATAAGATTTTAAAAATTTTATAGTTGCGGTTTTATAAGGTTCTAAAAATTTTAACAAAGATTCGGCATAAAACCAAGCTTGGGGAGTCATTTCAAAATTTGGCATATTTTTGTCATACTTTTGCCATACAAAAATCATTTATACATGCTTTATATTCAGTAACAACATGTAGCAAATCAAAAGTAGAGTTCCATTGGTGTTTAACATCCTTTGAAAATTTTCTAAAATGTACATTTTAAAGCCTAAACCAAGCTTTCCATTCTTGAAATATAGGGCCACTTAATGCAATAAAATGTACACAATTTCTAATGTTAACTATATATGGATCGGCTATTTTTAATGCATCTTGAACACATAAATTTAAAATATGACATGCACATCTAATATGAAAAATATTGTCAGATGGAGGGTTTAATGCCATTTGTAATATAATAATTGATGCATTGTTGTTAGATGCATTATCAAAACTTATATACATAATTTTATCACGAATATGAAAAACATCATAAATTTCTAAAATACAATTTGCAATTTCATTACCACTATGGGGATAGGACAACGCGGCAAGTGATATGATCCATTTTTTAAGAATCCAATCACTGTCGATTCAATGACAAGTTATTCTCATCATTGGAATAGTGTTGCAACCCTTCTAACAATCGGAAGTTAAAGAAACTCTACAAGTTAAACTCCATAAAATGGCAATCAAAGCTTTTCTTATTTCATTGTATATTTTAAAACAATCCGACTTCAAAGTATTCCTAGAGATTCTTTTAAAATGCGGGTTTAATGCGGTTTGATTAAAAGTTTCTAAGTCCCTACCATCGGAATAGGAAAATGGTAACTCTTCCTTAATTACTAGTCGGACCATGTCCCGACGAACAAGTTCGGAATCATAAGAGTGGCTATCAACTACACCGGTTCTAGGGTGGATTTTTTGTTGGCCGGGTAGGTTTACAAGAAGTTCTTTGTGTACATTTTGGATGTGTCGTTTTATTGCACCCGTCCCCTCACCCTTCTTCCATTTGTATGGCTTCGAACATGTTTTACAAATTTTTATTTCTACACCCGAATTTTCTTTGTCCGAAATATAATCATAAAATTTGTACCAATCACTAGTTTTCCCTCTAATTTTCCTACTACTACCCGGTTGTGTTGTTTCGGTTGCTTGTGTTTGTGGTTCCTTTTCTATTTCTATGTCTTGTGGGAACACATCGTGTGTACCAATGTATTGGGTCATAGGGTACTCTTCGTCGGACTCATTTTGTGGGATAATAGGAGGCCTACGAGAAGTGCCGGTGGAAACTTTTCCACTTCGGCTACGTCCACTACCTCGTGATCTAGACATATTGATGTAGTAGTCTATGTGAAAAAATTGAAATCAATTTAGGCAATAAAAGTTTTTTTTAAAAATATCTAGAAAACAATAGGAGGGTTGTCAGAGAGAAGATCAAAAAACCAACAAACTAATATGATACAAAAAATTTAAACTACAAAAAAATATAAAGACAATAAGAGAGTTGTGAAATTTTGATACCGTACTTCGCGGATGCTCGTCTATATAATGAGATTGAAAATAAAAGTACAAGTACAAGTGGAAGTCCAGACTCGTATATAAATAAAAAGAGAGCTTCTTTGTTGGAACCTTGGAGGAGTTGAAGACTTGAAGTAGACGTAGTTGAATGTTGAATTCAGTACAATCGGAATTTGTTGCTTCTATGTCGTTAGCTTCTTTGATGAAAAAATTTGAATCAATTGAGATTGAATTGAGTAGTAGTAGTAGAGAGAGTCGGGTGTGAATTTTTAAAGTGGTTTAAGGGGTATTTATAGAGGGGGGACCCAAACAAATGGCTAAAACAGTCGTTGGCTGTCTTTTTTGGCCGTTGGACCCGCGAGTCGAACGGTCAACCCGTCCGGGCCGAACGTTTGGCTCGTACGGGTCAAACTGTTCGAAACCCGCAGTCAACTCGTGGGTTCGTGGGTGGATTGGGCACTATTCACCGGGTTCGCGGGTCGGGTTCAACTGGTTCGAAACCCATTTTAGACGACTCGGGTCGACCCTCTTAGGTTCGCGGGTTCGACCCGGACCCGAACTGTAAGTTAATGGGCCGGGTTTGGCGAGCAGGTCGCGGGTCAGCCCGGTCCAGTTGCCAACCCCACTCCCGTCTAACTGGAGACATTTTTGACATTGCTAGCGGTGGAATATTGTATCTTTATCTCTATCTCTACTACTATAATGGGAGAAGGCTTTAGTGTATTTTGTCCATCTACCAAGCCGTGCAACGCACGTGCATAACTATTGTAAATGAGGTTTTTGATCAAATCCAGACTACATCTGGATTTTTACTTTTAAAAAAACTATATTTATTAAGACGTACATTGCACGTGTAAACTACTATATATATATATATATATATATATATATATATATATATATATATATATATAGTGAGAGAGAGAGAGAGTGATCTTTGGTTGCAAACGGGCCGGAACGGGTCGGTTCGCACGGACCCGTGCGAACTTCGATCTGGACCATTGGATCAAATCAGATTTTTTTTTATCAGATCTTGCCTTAACCCGTCGTTGGGAAGAACGGGTCAAGGAAAAATTTTATTTAAAAAAATAGCCTTAACCCGTCCTTCCCAAGAACGGGTTAAGGCTATCTTTTTTCATTTTCGTTGACATACAGTTCGTCTTCTTCCGCCCTCTTCTTCTTTCTTCGACGAACCCAAACCCAACGACGAAAAAAAAACCCTAAAAAATCCTAACTCCGACGATCGAAACGTCCGCTCTCCCTCTTCTCTCCCAACTCCGAAGATCGAAACCCTCGAACTCCGACGATCGAAACCCTAGCTTCTCTTCCCCTCTTCGGTACGAAATCGGAACCCTAGTTCTCTTCCAAAACCGATTGCTTGGCTTGATTTCGACCTATTCCGTAAGGTATACACTATTTCTTTAACCCAATAATCTACATTTGTATTTTTTTTTGAATTTGTGTGTAGTAATTTATTTAGAAATTGGAAAAAAATTTAAATGCGTTAGTAGATTTTAGATGTAGAATCGGGTTGACCTCAAGTATATTCAATTGCCGAATTATATTGCTTGCATCAGTATCTTGTAGAATTAGAATTGTATATACGAAATTAGTTAGAAACTTTTCAGTGCGGTTATGGTTGAAAACCCTGCGAACGACCGTAAAAAAATACGAAACTTTCCGAGTAGGTTCGTCTCACGTAGTACACGCCACACCAACTTGTAGCAGTGAGTTTCGACTCACGGTTCGAGAGATACGGCCGCGTATCGCTTTCGGTTGGAAAAACCAAGTATAGCGGTGCACGGCCGTATATCGCAAACCGTGACTCGAAACTCGCTTCTACAAGTTCGGGTGGCTTGCCCTACGTGAATTCGACCAAGTTGAAAAGTTTTAAAATTTTCGGATGCCGTTTGTGCGGTTTTCCTCAACTTCCCTGCATGTGAATTTTTGACTTAGAATTTTGTAAGTGCGTTTAGAGTTTAAAACACTTCAAATCACCTCCAAAAATTACGAAACTTTGTGAGTTGGTTGGTGTCCCCTAGGAGAAGCCAACCCAACTTGTAGAAGTGAGTTTCGACTCACGGTTCGAGAGATATGGCCGCGTATCGCTTTCGTTTGAAAAAAATCATTACAAAGCGGTATACGGTCGTATCTCGCAAACCGGGAGTCGAAACTCACTTCTACAAGTTCGGGTAGCTTGCCCTATGTGAATTCGACCAAGTCGGGAAGTTTTAAAATTTTCGGATGCCGTTTGTGCGGTTTTCTCAACGTCCTCGCATTTTAAGTTTTAGACTTAGAATTTTCTAAGTGCAGGTAGATTAGAAAACTCTTCAAACGACCTCCAAAAAATACGAAACTTTGCGAGTTGGTTGGTGTCCCCTAAGAGAAGCCAAACCAAGTTGTAAAAGTGAGTTTCGACTCATGGTTCGAGAGATACGGCCGCGTATCGCTTACGGTTGGGAAAAAACCAAGTAAAGCGGTAGACGGCCGTATCTCGCAAACCGTGACTCGAAACTCGCTTCTACAAGTTCGGGTGGCTTGCCCTACATGAATTCTACCAAGTCGGAAAGTTTTATAATTTTCGGATGCCGTTTGTGCGGTTTTCTCAACTTCCTCGCATTACAAGTTTTAGACTTAGAATTTTGTAAGTGCAGTTAGATTAGAAAACCCTTCAAACGACCTCCAAATAATACGAAACTTTGCGAGTTGGTTGGTGTCTGCAAGGAGAAGCCACCCGAACTTGTAGAAGTGAGTTTCGACTCACGATTCGAGAGATACAGCCGCGTATCGCTTTCGGTTGAAAAAAACTATTATAAAGCGGTATACGGTCGTATCTCGCAAACCGTGAGTCGAAACTTCCTTTTACAAGTTTGGGTGGCTTGCCCTACGTGAATTCCACCTAGACGGAAAGTTTTATAATTTTCGAATGCCGTTTGTACGGTTTTGCTTCAATTCCTCAAATGAGAAGTTTTTGACTTAGAATTTTTTAAAAACGGGCCGATTAGAAAACACTTCGAACCACCTCCAAAAGATACGAAACTTTGCGAGTTGGTTGGTGTCCCCTATGATTAGCCAACCCAAGTTGTAGAAGCGAGTTTCGATTCACGGTTCGAGAGATACGGCCGCGTATCGTTTTCGGTTGAAAAAAACCTAATAAAGCGGTATACGGTCGTATCTCGCAAACCGTGAGTCGAAACTCACTTGTACAAGTTCGGGTGGCTTGCCCTACGTGAATCCGACCTAGTCGGAAAGTTTTATAGATTTTTTTGTTTTCATTCGTGCGTTTTTCAGTATAATCTCGGTATGTTTGTTTTGTTGTCATCTTTATCAACCACATTTTAAATTTTTTGTCAGATAGCTAAATGGCTAGAACAAGGCAACCGAGAAGTCCGTCCGGTAACACTAGTGGCGCACCAACTACTGAGGTAAGATTGATTACTATTATTAGTTTTAAATACGAACATGTAACATTATCTCAATAATAACACTTGTTATATTTATTCGTGTAGGTTGGTGGCCGTCAATCCACATCGGCTGAGGCAGGTCCGTCGTCCTCGGTTACATCACCCGGACCCGTGGACACAAGCGTACTCACCCTGCAACCCAAACACCGATCGGAAGCCGTGTGGAATGGGTCCGATAAAAAATTTAATTTCCGGAAGCACACAGTTCTTCCTTTTGATGACTGTATCACGCCGTATGTGGTGGAGGCCGGTTTCTACGGAGCAAGATTCATTCACTCTGTGAAGCTAGATCGGCCACTCCTTACAGCTCTAGTCGAGCGATGGAGGCCGGAGATCCACACATTCCACCTACCAGTGGGTGAGATGACTGTGACCCTACAGGATGTGGCAATGATAACAAGACTACCAGTCGATGGGGTTGCCGTGACGGAGAACATGGACTTCGATCGAGTTGAGGTTGTACGGAACTTACTCGGTATCGACCTGCAGTTGGTAGTTCTCCAAAGGAAAGAGGCCGCCGAAAAAGATATCCGCGAAAATGCCCCCCGCAGATTCTGATGAAGATGTATTGAATGAACAAATAGAAGCTGCGAAAGATAAAGCGGAGGAAGAAGTGATGGATGACGCTTTCGATGGTAAATCATTGTACATCACCTGGTTAAAATTTCAGTTCGAGGAGGATTATTTGGACGCCAATTCGGACGAGGAGACCCTGACGTACTATGCACGTGCATACATTTTTAGTTTGATAGGGGGACTTATCTTCCCAAACTCATTCGGATCAACCGTGCCGCTAATGTACCTACGGCTGTTGGAGGATTTCCGGTATGCGGGTCGCTTTAGTTGGGGGAGTGCGGCACTGGCGCTACTATACAGGAATTTGTGCACATGTTCTTTAGGTGGCGTACAGATGGGTGGCCGAATGGTGCTACTGCAAATATGGAGTTGGGAACGCATCTACATCGGACGTCCCCGTATTGTTGAGCCTACAGAGCAATGGTTGGCCGACCCGGGGGCAGCGGAGTTGTTACCTCCTCTAGGAGCATATTGGGCCGGCCGGCACACGTGGGCCGATAACCCACGCCATTCGCTAACCTACTACAGAGATGAGTTGGACAACCTGCGGGACGAGTTCGTCAATTGGGAACCGTACTCGGCCGACAGGTTACAACGGGTTCCTCCAGTCTGCCTAGACAGATCCCTTTGGTTGACGGCTGCACCTCTTGTGAACTTTGGAGTCGTGGAGTTCCAGTATCCTGATAGGGTCTTGCGGCAATTCGGATATCAACAGCGGATTCTCGAGGTCAGGTCTTATGATAAAAAGTTGCACGAGGTCAGGGAAACGGGACGGGTGCCCAACTTCGATTGGGCTGATTATCATCGTTACCATGTAGCCAACTAGAACACCATGCGGCGGCAAATGACACCGAATAATATGTACGTCGCGATACCATACGATGGCTCCCTCCAGCAGGCATACATGATGTGGTACAAGCGAATAACCCGGTTGTACGTTTCTCCAATGGCCGCCGTACCAGCTGGTGTGCAACTTCCGATTCCCCCTACCCAGGTAGAACCACCTCCAGCATATTCCTCCTCCCAGTCGATGTACCAACCAAGGGCTGAGACATATCGAAAAACGGTCAGTCAAATTTCATATAGTTTGTACGCATGTATTGTATTTAATTGATGCCGCTAATTATGAATGATGTTTAAATTGGAATTTTTCACCAACTGTAGATTGAAAACGCATGGGAGATTGTTCGAACAGCTGCTCGCGTCCTGAAGACTAGGCTACCCGACAGCTTCAAGGCGGTAATCCGGGAGATGTTAGCCCCGTGCCGTCGTACTCTGGAGGACGCGGATGAAGGTCCACAGGTTGAGGCCTATTTGTGAGCTAACTTGCCGCCAACAGGTTTCAGGCGAAAACAAACTGTGAGTAGGGGAATTCGAATCGGCGAGCCACAACAAGAACAAGTGCCGCCAAATCCCGAAAATGTTGATGAGGAACAGTCGTCGGATGATCCTGATTCTCCCCAGACACATGGCGCACGGCGAAATCCTGAAAGGAAGCGGCGACCTCCCAATCAATTCACACCAAGCGGTGACAAGCGGCGTGGTCGTAGACGGTAATCTCTAATACTCTGTAATAGCGTATCTTTTGGTTGGTGATTTTGTTATTGCAGTAACTAACGTATTGTTTGTTTCTACGTTGATAAACTGTTGTAGGTGAATTTGTGGGCATGGTGTGCAAGGCAAAGTCGAGAACGCCTTCTTTTGTAATTAATTGTCTTTTGGCCATGTGCAACCTGATATGTATAATTTTGGTGTAAATATTTGAATATTGAATTTTTTTCAAGTAATTAAGTAGTTTGGTTGACACCGTACATTTGTACGCCTTCAGTTTTCTTATGAAGATATCTGTTGTATTATTTAATTTGATGTGCCTTCATTTGTGAATTTGTGAACAACATATGATGAAGTCGTTTCTGTATCAGGAAAAATGTACACAGCCCAAAACAAACAAAAGTTCTGCACAAATATCTATACTTAACCCGTTATTGACGATAACGGGTTACTTAGCTTAACCCGTTGTCAGTAAAGACGGGTTAGGTAGAGAAATATTGACAGTCCTTTGGAAGCCTACAAACCATGTCTTGGTAATGTTCTGCTAATATGGATCTTCTTAACCCGTCACTGTGAACAACGGGTTAAGTGAACTTAACCCGTTCTTCACGACAACGGCTTAGGTAGAGCGATATTGGCAGTCATTTAATTCCTACAGACCAAAATACTGCCAATATCGCTGTCTTTAAGCCGTTCTTGGGAATAACGGGTTAGGTGTAATTAACCCGTCGTTCACGAGAACGGGTTAGGTAGAGAGTTATTGCCAGGACCCTATCCAAGTTTTCAAATTATTCTCTGCCAAAATCTACTTACCTAACCCGTTCTTATAAATAACGGGTTAGGGTTACTTAACCCGTGATTATGAATAACGGTTTAGGGCGTTTGAAATTTTGGGTTTTCTACAAATTTCTCTTCACTCTTTGCGAGAACTGTCTCCAGAAGTGTGCAAGGTGACATTAATATGCCCATAAATTGTTTATAATTTTTATTAATTTCCATTTATTCTCTCGTAACTAACCACTATAAATTTGTTACCATAATAAGTTTTGTGAAAGTAAAAAAATTAAATTACGAGATTTTTGTACCAAGGGTTAGGGTTAGTGTCGGGTTAGGGTTAGGGTTAGCTTAAGATAGGGTTATTGGTGAGCGTATGTTTTTTTGTTTTGGTTAATTAGGTTCATATTTGTGGATCCCCACTTCTATATTTGACTTTGTAACACGTGGAACCACATGCAAAATATGGCAAGTATCTTAATTTATGGTACGAGTCGTTAACTTGTAGTACATTAACAGGCCGTTCTAAATTTCCACACTAATGAATCCATCGATCCATCAGTCAATCAAATTTGAAGGTTCAAATCATGGCTAATCAAATATATCTTCTCCCACATGTCTTTATTGTGCTACTACATGTGAACTTGTGCGCCCACATGTGATCTGATCCAGTTCTTGTTAGCTAAGTAATTAGATCTGGTGGCATTGCGCTCTAATAACACAGAGGTACTTTTCCATTAGGAATACCCTCATCATCACAGTTGATCCAAACCCGTTATTGGTCTTTTTGTACGTGGATGTGGGGATCTACATGTGGTATGTCCCTGCCATATAGGCTACATGTGGGGATCTACATGTGGTTTTTCCCCCATATAGGCTATATGTGGGATCTACATGTGGTTTTTTTCCTATATAGGCTACATGTGGGGATATACATGTGGTTTTTCTCCCATATAGGCTACATGTGGGGATATACATGTGGTTTTTCTCCATATAGGGTACATGTGGGGATCTACATGTGGTTTTTTCCCCATATAGGCTACATGTGGGATCTACATGTGGTTTTTTCCCTATATATGCTACATGTGGGGATCTACATGTGGTTTTCCCCCATATAGGCTACATGAAGGATCTACATGTGGTTTTTTCCCTATATAGGCTACATGTGGAATTCTACATGTGGGATTCCCTATATAGGCTACATGTGGGATCCCATGTACAGATCCAGTTCTTGATCGCCAATTAATCTATCTGATGACGAGATGCGGATCACGTGATGTAGCCAATATACTTGCTACATGTGGGATCTACATTTGGCTATGTACTTTAGGTTTTTCTCATATTGAACTTGTTCTACTATGAAGAGAAGCAGAGGGGAGAGTCTAACGCTACATTTACCCTAACGCTAACCCCTAACCCTAACCTACTAACCCTATACTAACCCTAATCCTAACATACAACATTTTTTTTTATTGTTTTTTAGGTTTTTTTATTGTTTTTTAGGGTTTTGTATTGTTTTTTAGGTTTTTTTATTGTTTTTTAGATTATTATGTACAGATCCAGTTCTTGATGGCCAATTAATCTCATCTGATGACGAGATGCGGATCACGTGACGCATCTGGTTAGGCTTTTCCATTAGGGATCTCAGCATGTGAGGATGTACATGTGTTCTATCAACGGCAAATTAGAATGAGGACCAGCAAGAAAGTCTAAAATGATTCTTATCAGTCCTTCCACAATAAGTGCATCCCTCATGTACCCACATTAGGGAATCTACATATGGTTTTTCTCATACATAGGCTACATGTGGGGATCTACATGTGGTTTTTCTCCATATAGACTACATGTGGGATCTACATGTGGTTTTTCCCCTATATAGGGTACATGTGGGATCTACATGTGGTTTTTCTCCCATATAGGGTACATGTGGGATCTACATGTGGTTTTTCTCCCATAAATTTGCTAAACAAGTAGAACTCAATCTCAAAGCAGACACTTCGATCAGTCAAAAGAGTGGAGACTCTACATTTGGGGATCTACATGTGGATGTAGCCAATATATAGGCTACATGTGGGGATCTACATTTGGCTATGTACTTTAGATTTTTCCCATATTAAAGTGTCTGCTACGAAGAGAAAAAGAGTAGAGACTCCAACCCTAACCCTAACCCCTAACCCTAACCCTATTAACCCTAGACTAACCCTAACCCTAACCTACAACATTTTTTTTATTGTTTTTTATGAACCAAAATACAAATTAATTTGTGTTAATTTTAATATTCGTTTGATGATATCAATTTTATATTGGTTAGTTATGTGGCTAGGAATGGAATTAAAAAAATATAAAAAAACAAAGAACATACATATGACTGTCTATTTTGTAGAGTTCAGAAGGCAATGTACATAAAGAGTGGAGAGGTGTATGTGATTAATGATAGAACTTAAATATCTATAAACTCAACATTGGAAACTTATTACCTATCACCTCCTAGCTACAAATATTAACGTATTTAATATTTGTAGTTTATCATAATTTTTTTTTTACATTCAGTGAACTATAAGTTATATTGACATACTTGTTTACACATTTTTTTTACATGTGATTTAATAATTATCAGTACAATTGATTTAGGTACACTTAACCCGTTACTGACGATCACGGGTACAAGTACTTAACCCGTTATCATCATTAACAGGTTAAGTTAAAGTATATTTGCAGAATTTCGCAAATAGTTAAAGTGCACTTAACCCGTTCTTGGCAACGACGGGTTAGGTGTACTTAACCCGTTGTCACCAAGAACGGGTTAACCAGGTGTAATTTACAGACACTGTACAAGTTGAGATGTGTATCAATTTGGTGGGGACAATTGTTGTCCTTGCTGCCATTTTTTCGAATAATGTGTCATAACTTGGTTGACTAACAAGTTTATCCTCATTGTCTTCTTCTTCTTTATGTTTAATCCCTCTTTGTCTTCTCCATTTTGTGTTGATCTATCAAACTATTGATGAGCAGCCTTCTCTACAATCTTATATCTTATCATGCTCCCCTCCTTTTTTCTAGCCTATATGTGAGAGAGTTGAACCCATCCCGTAAAGAATGAGTCTCATCTTCTTCTCTTCAAGAGAACTCAAGTGGGGTCTCCTCAATCTTCATAAATGTTCTCTTCTTCTCTTCTTCTCTTCAAGACCAGGTGTAATCAATGTTCTCTTATTCTCTTCAAGACCCCTCTTTTCTTCCCAATAGGAAAGACAAAGTTTGAGTTGTAGAAGAAAATTGAGTTCAAGGATGGTCGCCTACAATTGTTCTTGTGTATGAAGATTGGCAAGAGTAGATTGTGTATGAATAAATTGAGTTCAAGGATGGTTTCTCTCAAGGGGTAGGAAGGGCTGCCGGCCCTGCCTTTTTTTTCCACAGTGTTTCTCTTAGTCTTCTATTTTTTTAGCTTGTAAATGTGTTTGCATAAGTAGCAATTGTCCACCTTTCATACACATTCGTTCTCTATTGTTACACAGAATGTAAAAATTCTCTGCTTTCGTCGGACGGAGTAGTGGTGGGTGTCACAGTGTATTCATGGTACTTTTCAACTTCTTGGCATGCACACCTCACAATCGTGCAACACATAGTATGAATATGAGGAGTGTGTGTCAAGAAGTTGTCAAGTACTTTGAATATACGGTTACACCCACTACTACTCCGTCCGACGAAGCGGAGAATTTTTACATTCTGTATAACAATAGAGAACGAAATTGTATGCAGGAGTAGAGAGACTTGTTTCAGTGTACAAGTGCATGCTCGGTTTCTCTCGAGGGGTAGGAAGGGCCGCTGGCTCTGCCTTTTTTTTTCCACAGTGTTTTTCTTAGTCTTCTATTTTTTTAGCTTTTAGATGTGTTTGCATAAGTAGCAATTGTACGCCTTTCATACACATTCGTTCTCTATTGTTACACAGAGTGTAAAAATTCTCGGCTTTCGTCGGACGGAGTAGTGGTGGGTGTCACGGTGTATTCATGGTACTTTTCGACTTCTTGGCATGCACACCTCACAATCGTGCAACAAATAGTACGAATATGAGGAGTGCGTGTCAAGAAGTCGTTAAGTACTTTGAATATACGGTTACACCCACTACTACTCTATCCGACGAAGCCGAGAATTTTTACCTCTGTGTAATAGTAGTGAACGAAATTGTATGCAGGGGGTACAACTGGCTACATATGCATTCAAAAAAAGGCAGAGTCAGCAGTCCTTCCTTCCAATTCGAGAAGAAAGCGAGCATGTACTTGTATACTAAATTAATTTCAATTTAAAAGTAGAGTATCAAAGGATGACTTTGTAATGTCAACTAGCATGCGGATCATGTACAATTTTCTATGTTTCTTCAAACAATATGTTATTGCCAGTTTGTAATGTTTCTTTATATGAATAAATTTTGTTTTGCAAATGGCTTGTTGTGAATGAATAGATTTGTATATGTATCCACTACATGAATATATGTCCCACACCCGTGAAAGTTATTCGGCATATTTTTAAGCGGAGAATGCACAAATATGTATATGTATCAACAAAAGAAGATATAGTCCACAGAGTTGAAAGCAATGTAAGGAATTCTTAACCATAACCCGTTATCCCCAACTGCGGTTTATGGGATATAAATCGTCAACTCCAATGACGGGTAAAGGCTAGAGATATTGGCCGAGCTTCATCCCCTACATGTGAAGTATTGGACCAAAGTACTGCCAATATCTATCTCCTTAACCTGTTATTCCCAATAACGGGTTAGGTTATATTAAACCGTCAACGTCAATAACGGTTTAAGTGGAGAGATATTGGCCGAACTAAAATCCCTATATGTGAAGTATTGGTTAAGGGCTGCCTACAAGTTTCTCCTTAACCCGTTATTGCAGATAACGGGTTAGGTTATATTAAACCGTTAACGCCAATAACGATTTAAGTAGAGAGATATTGGCCGAACTCAAACCCCTATATGTGAAGTATTGGTTGAGGACTGCCAATATCTATCTCCTTAACCCGTTATTGGGGAAAACATGTTAAGGTATCATAATCCGTTATCCCCAATGACGGGCTAAAGTATAAAATATCTGGCAGCATCTCTTCTTCTGAATACTGCATACATTTCACAATTTTCCACAATATAGATATATCATCCACAAAATACACAATCTCCAATACAAATAACAAATTTGTTCACATCGGCATGCAGATAATTTTCGTTAACACAAAATTCACAGACAGAACGAGTTTCCCAAATTGCACACATCTACCAATTTCACATTTTTCGACATCAATAAGCATTCGCAACCAAAATGCCTGGTCAAAATCCATAGTAACATATTTTTGTTCACAAATACACAAAATAAACTGACATACAGAAATTACATTATGATTAAAAACATCATTAATTTACTTGTACCAAACAAGCCTACGGCAATTATCCACACAAATATACAATCCAAAAGCAACACAATTTTTCAACGCATTGCTTCTTTCCATTGGGCGCGTTTTTCTTGTTTCATTCCGGACCTATACCAGAAAATTAAAAAAAAAACAAAGTTAACAATCCAGTCGAAATTAATAAATATCTGCACGAATAAATATAAAATTCAGCAATTATTCGGTGATTATTTTGAAAGTTTGATATGACATACATATTAATAAATTTCTTAAAACTCCCTTAGCACGAACCTTCGCCTTCGTCATCATCACTCTCTACAGCGTTTGGAGCTTCTTCATTCCCCACCGATCCACTAAAAAAGGAAGAAGAATGAGTTAGTACCGACCAAATTAACATTTATTGAGTCCAATTAACAAATACAAAATCTCTGATATAATACCTTGCAACATTTTTTGGGCAATTCCGTGAATCGTGGCCTACGACATGAAGACATGTCCTGCAAAGTCTTGGCCTCTTCGTTTTTTGACCTTCTCTTACCGACTTCAACTGTTTCCCTTTAGGCCTCCCCTTTGTGGTGCACTGTACAGGGTCACCTACATGTGCTTGTGCATGTGCTTGTCTACCACTCTCAGGTTGTGCGCTACCGTCGTGTGGTGTGCTGTTCACTGACTCAATCTTAGCAAAGCCTTCAATTCCCTTCAGCATGTGGTCGAGCATGTACTTGTATCCTCGCTCTGAAGAACAACCAAGATCGACCAAATGTCTTGAGTGCATACTCAGTTCACAATAACGCGAAGCAAAATTGTCGCACATATTATTGGGAACCGGTATACTGCTTCTCCTCATTTGATTCCTGGTCCATCGCCTACAAATATATTGTTCGGGTAGTGCGGTGTGATCTGTGAACCGAATAACTGCAAGTAGATGTTTGCAGGGAATGCCTACGAAGTAGTACATGGAACAAGGGCATTTAGCAATTTTAGTGATTTTACAATAAAAAATCACCCTCCCCGGTTCTGAATTTCCACAAACTGTTACAGAATAAGCTGCACTATCCGGTGTATCCATACTTGCAATTAAACTCACATTAAGTAATAAGCTTTTGACAACTTCTTGTTGAAATTTGTAGAAAATCTTCAAAGTGTATGTCCCTGCCATTTGTGACTCCAATGCCCACTCGGTCTTCAATTTTGGCCGCTCCTCGCGATTACGATGTGTTTCTTTAAGTTCATCGTGTCTTTGTTTTACTAAGAGTCGGTCAAAGATGATGGCAAATTCATGTAGTGAGTACTTTTTATGAGTATGGTGCTTCAAGGATGAATGTAGCGATTCGCTACGTTGGGTACTCAACATGCCCCCCAAAATGAGTCTTTTGCGTACACAGGGGCCCATTTTTCGCGGATCTCAAATTTTTCCTTCAACCATTTGTTATTTTCTAGTTTGTACTGAGAGATCAAATTTTTCCACTTCTGTTCGAATTTTGTTTTGAATTCCGCCGTATAAATGATAGTCTTCAAAGCATCCCTGAACTCATCAACGTTATTCGACATTCGAACTTCATGCGGTAGCTTATCCAAAATATGCCAAATGCAATATCTATGTGACGTGATTGAGAAAACTTTGGAAATTGTAGAAGTTATCCCGCGATCCTCATCTGTCACGATGTTGATCGGATCACATGGCATTGCAGCACGCCACTTTTGAAAGAACCATTCAAATGAGGATGTCGTCTCATTGGGGATGAACCCACAACCTAGGAATATTGATTGCCAATGATGGTTGAATCCAACAAATGGTACGAACAACATCCCGTATCGGTTTGTGTTGTAGGTAGCGTCAAAGCAGAGAACATCCCCAAATACTTTGTAATTCTTTCTAGCGATACCGTCCACCCAGACACAATGTGTCAATCGCCCTTCGGGGTCACATTGGTAATCAAAATAGAATAAGGGATCGGTCGCCTTTTTGGATTCAAAAAACTCAAGTAGCATTTGTCCGTCGTGTCCTTTTAAACCCTCCATCTCGTCTCTCTTGAGATTTCTTACATCGGTTTCAGTGAATCCAATTTTCTCATTACCTCCACTTGCACCTTCAAAGAATAGCATTTGTTTGCATACAGGGGCATTAGCTTCGGTAAGTTGACCAATTACATTTTTATCTGTCTTAGTCAATTCACGGTTTCGAGGTAGCAAGTGACGTCTACCGGGTGAAGTAAATTCGTGATTGTGTGCTTCATTTAACGAATAAAGAATCCACGAATTACTTTGTGAATTACTATGTGGGTTTAGTTTGACACGGACGAAAGCTTTGCAACCCGTTCTAGAAGTTGTACCTCGTCTAGTTTCATTATGGCTATTCGGTGACTCCCCAGCTTTATTACAAACGTATGATTTATCCACTACATCGTTTCCCTTATATTTATTTCCACCCTTACGCATAGAGAATCCCGCACATTTGCAATATGATGAATAAAATTTTTCCGCATCCTCAAGGGTGGGAAATGTCATACCAATCTTCGGTTTTAGGTGCTCGTCAACATGAGGAAGATACTCGCCAAGTTGTTGTACACGAACAAATTTATCCCCGGCAACAGAACTTCCTTCGAAACTGTCCATACCTAAGAAACCGTGAAAAGGAGAATAGTTAGGGGTACTAAACCGTTGTATTTGGTATTTTTATAAGTGCGCAAGCCACCACAACTTGAAAAGGAGAAAAGTTTCGTATTTTTTGGAGATGGTTTGAAGTGTTTTATAATCGGCCCGCACTTAGAAAATTCTAATTCTAAAACTTATAATGCGAGGAAATGAAGCAAAACCGCACAAACAGCATCCGAAAATTATAAAACTTTCCGTCTAGGTGGAATTCACGTAAGGCAAGCCACCCGAACTTGTAGAAGGGAGTTTCGACTCACGGTTTGCGAGATACGACCGTATACCGCTTTATAATAGTTTTTTTCAACCGAAAGCGATACGCGGCCGTATCTCTCGAATCGTGAGTCGAAACTCACTTCTACAAGTTCGGGTGGCTTTTCATAGGGGACACCAACCTAATCGCAAAGTTTCGTATTTTTGGGAGGTCGTTTGAAGGGTTTTCTAATCTACCCGCACTTAGAAAATTCTAAGTCTAAAACTTGTAGTGCGAGGAAGTTGAGAAAACCACGCAAACGGCACCCGAAAATTATAAATCTTTCCGACTAGGTCGGATTCACGTAGGGCAAGCCACCCGAACTTGTAGAAGCGAGTTTCGACTCACGGTTCGTG
This sequence comes from Hemerocallis citrina, assembly GCA_017893485.1. NCBI lineage: Eukaryota > Viridiplantae > Streptophyta > Magnoliopsida > Asparagales > Asphodelaceae > Hemerocallis > Hemerocallis citrina. Next base: position 12,907,299 of record CM030361.1, read on the forward strand.
AGATACGGCCGTGTACCTGCTTTAGTTGTTTTTTTTCAACCAAAACCGATACGCGGCCGTATCTCTCGGACTGTGAGTTGAAATTCACTTCTACAACTTCGGGTCACTTCTCGTAGGTGACACCAACCAAATCGCAAAGTTTCGTATTTTTTGGAAGTCGTTTGAAGGGTTTTCTAACCTATCCGCACTTAGAAAATTCTAAGTCTAAAACTTATAATGCGAGGAAGTTGAGAAAACCGCACAAACGGCATCCGAAAATTTTAAAACTTTTCGAGTTGGTCGGGTTCACGTAGGGCAAGCCACCCGAACTTGTAGAAGCGAGTTTCGACTCACGGTTTGCGAGATACGACCGTATACCGCTTTATAATAGTTTTTTTCAACCGAAAGCGATATGCGACCGTATCTCTCAAACCGTGAGTCGAAACTCACTTCTACAAGTTCGGGTGACTTCTCCTTGGGGACACCAACCAGCCCGCAAAGTTTCGTATTTTTTGGAGGTCGTTTGAAGGGTTTTCTAATCTACCCGCACTTAGAAAATTCTAAGGCTAAAACTTGTAATGCGAGGAAGTTGAGAAAACCGCGCAAACAACATCCGAAAATTATAAAACTTTCCGACTTGGTCGGATTCACGTAGCGCAAGCCACCCGAATATGTAGAAGCAAGTTTCGAGTCACGGTTTGCGAGATACGGCCGTCTACCGCTTTACTCGGTTTTTTCCCAACCGTAAGCGATACGCGGCCGTATCTCTCGGACCGTGAGTCGAAACTCACTTCTACAAGTTGGTTTGGCTTCTCGTAGGTGACACCAACCAACTCGCACGGTTTCGTATTTTTTGGAGGTCGTTTGAAGGATTTTCTAATCTAATCTAACCGCACTTACAAAATTCTAAGTCTAAAACTTGTAATGCGAGGAAGTTGAGAAAACCGCACAAACGGCATCCGAAAATTTTAAAACTTCCCGACTTGGTCGCATTCACGTAGGGCAAGCCACCCGAACTTGTAGAAGCGAGTTTCGAGTCACGGTTTGCGATATACGGCCGTGCACCGCTATACTTGGTTTTTTCCAACCGAAAGCGATACGCGGCCGTATCTCTCGAACCGTGAGTCGAAACTCGCTTCTACAAGTTGGTGTGGCTTGTACTACGTGAAACGAACCTACTCGGAAAGTTTCGTATTTTTTTACGGTCGTTCGCAGGGTTTTCAACCATAACCGCACTGAAAAGTTTCTAACTAATTTCGTATATACAATTCTAATTCTACAAGTTACTAATGCAAGCAACATAATTCGGTAATTGAATATACTTGAGGTCAACCCGATTCTACATCTAAAATCTATTAACGCATTTAAATTTTTTCCCAATTTCTAAATAAATTACTACACACAAATTCAAAAAAAAATACAAATGTAGATTATTGGGGTCAAGAAATAGTGTATACCTTACGGGATAGGTCCAAATCAAGCCAAGCAATCGGTTTTGGAAGAGAACTAGGGTTCCGATTTCGTATCGAAGAGGGAAAGAGAAGCTAGGGTTTCGATCGTCGGAGTTCGAGGGTTTCGATCTTCGGAGTTGGGAGAGAAGAGGGAGAGCGGACGTTTCGATCATCGGAGCTAGGATTTTAGGATTTTTTTTTCGTCGTTGGGTTTGGGTTCGTCAAAGAAAGAAGAAGAGGGCGGAAGAAGACGAACTGTATGTCAACGAAAATGAAAAAAGATAGCCTTAACCCGTTCTTGGGAAGGACGGGTTAAGGCTATTTTTTTTAATAAAATTTTGCCTTAACCCGTTCTTCCCAACGACGGGTTAAGGCAAGATCTGATAAAAAAAAATCTGGACCGTTAGATCAAAGATCCAACGGTCCAGATCGAAGTTCGCACGGGTCCGTGCGAACCGACCCGTTCCGGCCCGTTTGCAACCGAAGATCACTCATATATATATATATATATATATATATATATATATATATATATATATGGCATTTGTCATTTTGTCATTCTACCAACATGTGCAACGCACGTACATAACTAACATAAAGGAGGTTTCCGGTTCAAATCCTCCCTACGTTAGAGTTTTTATTTTATTTTTTTGAAATTATTAAAACGTGCATCGCACGTGTAAATTTCAAGTACTATATTAATAGGAGAGATTATCACCACAAAAAATCTCATTTGTCACAAAATAAAACCGTGCAGGGCCCGTGCAATTCCAACTCTCCCATTATAGTTTTCACATATTACTTTTAATATTTATTAACATGTGTATTGTACGTGTAAATCAGAGTTTTTTGCTTCACCACCTGTGAAATAAGTGTTGAGTTATAAAAAATTAGGGTCATCACTTATTAAAACATCTCCAAACCACTAGCTATTTTAGCTCACTAGAATAGGTAAAATGAATAACAATTGGATAATTTAGCGAGTAAAAAAAGTTCATACTCTAACTATACTAGTTATTTTGGCTAGTTATAGATATTTCAAAGCCAAAAATTAAATCTCTACTACTATAATGGGAGAATACCTTAGTGTAATTTGTCCATATCCCAACCCGTGCAACGCATGTGCTGGTAGAATTTTCTTTTTTGCCCTTTTCATTCCCCCAATTTTCTCCACGTGCACAGCACGTGTATAATACTAGTTAAAATAAATTTCAAAGCTCACACCCACACAAAAAGGTCCACGCCCACTAAAAAAGCCCAACAAATATAATCCTCTCGCGATAATAGATCGCGAGCTCTTGCGAGTTCGTGATCTCGCGGAAGTTCACGATTGTGATTTCGCTAGCTCGCGTTCTCGAATTCGCACACGATGATCATAAATTTTGCCATCATAGATATTTCGACTTGCTTTCGATTTTTTTTTTGTGGTTTTTTATGATCATATAATTTTGCCATCATAGATATTTCGACTTTGTGGTCATCTCAATAGCATTTCGTTATTTTGCTGCAGTGACGAAATGGTACAATATAGCAAAATTTGAGAAAATTTGAATGGTCGAAACATGATGTTCCGTCAGAACATTTTTTTTTTGATTGGTTAAAGATGGTAAGTCCCTGCCTCACAAAATATATATTAATATAGGAGTAAAAACAAGTACATATACACAAGGATCAAGTTGGTTCAGCTTACAACCTCTACCGAACTCTCGATCACAAGATGAAGCACAGTAGAGTAGTTATACTGAATTAAAGTTCATTACAGTACTCAAAAATAACTTCCAAAAGACAGAAAATCCGCTAGTACAGGTGGGGGCTTAACCCGAGCAACTATCTTCTCCGCTATCCGCCAATCAAGCCTGATGAGAGCCTGTTTGAAGAGGACGTCTTGAGCACCAGCCATCTGCACCTCACGTATAAATTTCTCCTTCTTCTTGCTGCTCTCGACTCCATTTAGCCAAGATCGAAACCAAAAGATTGCATTAGAAATAATTTTCCTTGGTTGGAAAATCTTAGAAGAATTTCTAGCCAGCCAGATACTCCAACAGATTGAGATTGTGAGTAGGTGCCAGGTGTGTCTGTGTACTTGTGCCACAAAGCACCATGAAGTAAAACATCCATGTAAGTCAGTAGGCAGGGAGTGTATGTGGAAGAGTGTAGTGAAGTAGGTCCAAGTGTTAATAGCAATAGGGCATGCAAAGAAGATATGATAGGTCGTCTCAACAGGACATGCATGTCGTGTCTCCTAACCAGCCTCTGGATCGAAGGAAATCCTTCGAGTTGACTGTAACACCCCGTAGTTTTCAAAGTGTATAAGAATATATATTGAATAGTAAGTTGGCTGGTTTGGTAATATGGTAAAAATAACCAAATGAATGATATAATGGAGAGGGGGCCCACGTTGGATGTATAAAAGCACATAACGTGCTGTTGATTTCTGAGGGATGACGTCATCCAAGTGGGGGCCACCTCCGGTTTGTGAATGTGAAAGACAGAGCACTGCTCTGGAAAAAGAGAGAGAGAGATGAATAAAGTTAATCCCATGTCGGGAGTTAAAATGAGTAAAATATAATATAAATAATATAGCCTATGATCAAGAGTCACCTAATCAGTTAACCAACTTTTGAGAGGTAGCCTGTGGTGGGCAATTGTACTATATAGTATCTAAATTGTCTTATAAATTGTATAAATTGTCTGAGCTAGGGGCAGGGGCGTTACAAATGGTATCAGAGCCAACTTTCGACACTGGGTGTGGGGCATGCCTATATGGTCGGGCGGAGGATTGTGCACACGCTGATTTCTGAAGGGGAGGTGTGTGTAACACCCCGTATTTTTCAAAGTATAAAAATATATATTGAATAGTAAGTTGGCTGGTTTGGTAATATGGTAAAAATAACTAAATGAATGATATAATGGGGAGGGAGCCCACGTTGGATGTATAAAGCACACAACATGCTGTTGATTTCTGAGGGATGACGTCATCCAAGAGTCACCTAATCGGTTAACCAACTTTTGAGAGGCAGCCTGTGGTAAGCAGTTGTACTATATAGTATCCATGTAGCCGCAAAATAAGGGGATCGGAGGCCAGAGATGATAAAAAAGTTATAGGCTGACTAGGCTGACTTGACAGTGAAGGTTGCTGAGGGTGTGAGCCTCCAAGAAGGGTGGTCCCCTGAGTTTGAAGGTTAATAGTCTACAATCAGATCTAGCAGTCTCTGTTTCTCCTCACGAATGATGGGGTTAGAGACACAGTGAAGCCTTGGTTGCCAGTAGCAGGTGTTATTGATCCAAGTTCCTTGGGATAGGACATCCGCCTCCGGATTCCATGCCGCAGCAACAAGTGTAGGACATAAGGAGGTTATGCAGAACAATTTTTTAAATATTATTATTATTATTATTATTTTATTGTCAGACGAAACATGATATTTCGTCCGGACTTTTTGTATGCTTTTAGCCACGAACTCACTAATTAATAGATTAATTAGGATACTAAACTTAATTATATAATTAATTAACTAATTAATTATCTAATTAAACTAATTAACTAATTAAACAGTAACTAACCATATTATTTTTTCTCGGACGGAACATAATATTTCGTCCGTTAAATTAAAAATATTATAAAATATTTGAAACGAAATATAAATATAACTGTGGTGCTCAAAATGATATAAAATACATAATATCTATATATTGCACACCACTGTGGATGCTCTAAACAATTAAATAACTTCCATGATTAATAACTGATGAAGATTGTTTTAGATATTCTTGATATTTTTCGAGTACCAGTTACTAGTTAGAAAATTTAATTCCCAGAAGAAGAAGAAAAAATACCGATGTAGTTTCTTTTTTCATATGGAATTAGTGAGCAAAAATTGTCGGTAACCACATGCCGTAATCTCAGTGTCACAGAAGTATAATTTTTATTTAGCATTCTAAAATTTTACATGGGCCTATCTTGGAAAGTATCACTAATTACTGGGCTGGCTACCTTAAGCCGAATGATTCTAAATTGGGCTACTAATTCAAGCCCAATCAAATAACTGACATGAGCTTGCTTGCACACAACAAAAATAAATAAATTACTCTACGTGCAAAGCACGTGCATCACTAAGTAGCAGTAGAAGAAAGAAGAAGAAGAAGAAGAAGAAGAGAATGGCCGCATCTACTCCGAGTTCATGGAAATCCCTGCTCCTCGCGGCTTTAGAATCCAACTCCCATATCAAAAATTCCACTTACTTCCAACTCGTAAAGCCATCCCTGTTACTTTCAATTTCTTAATCTTTTAGATTATTTTTTTGGGGGGTGTTTTTTTTAAATAATAATTTTTAATTTTGATCTTTAGGCCACTATTGCTTCAAATGGAAGACCTTCAAATCGAACTGTGGTATTCAGGTAATACCCATTTGTTGCAAATTACAATTTGAGCTTCATTTGTTTTGCTTTTGATTTTGATTTTCTTTACCTTGTGTTTATTACAGGGGATTTCAAGAGGGTAGTGACAAGATTCAAATCAATACCGACACTCGAACCAACAAGGTCTCATGTTGATTATTTCACTTAATTTTTAAGACCCCTTTTGGTTTTTTTGGGTGCATTTAATGGTTTTTGTGTGAATTTAAACAGATTATAGAGATTAGTCATTGCCCATTTGGTGAGGTAATGATCATTAGTAGTAGATAAGGTTGTTAATTTTTGTGGGTTTATTTTCTTTTAATTGTTTTTTGATGGATTTGTTTATTTAGTAATAGTGGTGGTTTGATTTATTTAGATATGTTGGTATTTCACGGAAACCTGGGAGCAATTCAGAATTGGTGGAAGGATTGATATCATTGATGGGTTGAATCAAGATCCCTCAAAGCTAATGGTAAGAATGCATTCCATTTGTGTGAAATTATTACCAAAATGACCACTTTTTGAAAGTATTTACCAAACTGACCCACTTTTGGAAGTATTTATCAAAACGACCCACTCGCTATCTCAAATAGCAAGTTTGGTAAAAATATTTGCGCTGTTTCAAATAGCGAGTGTATGCATAGGTGTTTGTCCATAACTTGGCGAAAAAAATCCAAAGTAAGAGTCATTGTCTGAAACAGCACCACTGTTTCAGACAGTGAGTCTTACTTTGAAACAAAAAAAATATATATTTTTTTTGTTTTGTCTCTTAATCAAAACTGGTGCAAAAAATAATCTCTGCACGGAGTGGGGTTTAGATGGTCCGACATTCGTCCAGGATGTGCGGGCGCACACAAGCCTCATGTGATCAGTCTGAGATTTGCACCCCAGCGCGCACGAGATAGAGCATTCTGACTTGCTTTCTTACAATATCAAAAAAGGGTTTATTATATATACCCTTCCAATTCATATGATTTTTTCAATATTGGATTGAAGTCCCTCAACCCATTTTCAGACAAGTGTCTCACTTTAGGAGACAATTTCTTATTCACCTCTTTACCTTTTTGAGCAAGTAAATATATGATTTTGATGTACTCACGAAGGAGAACACAAATCCATAAACATCTCTCACTAATTCATAGTGAACCTTACTCAAAAAATTGCTTCAAAATCTGTTTGTAAATTGGTGTTTAAACACCTATTTTCTAACATTATTTTTTTTGATTGTTTGGTTGAGTTTCTAATTTGGTTAATGATATTGAGATGACCACAAAGAGTGTTGAAATTGTGTTGAAAATCTGAAAATGAACTATACACACACACACACACAAGGTATTTTGTAGCTGCAGGTTGCACTTGAAAATGTCATAACTAAACTCGCTATTGGAGACAGGGAGTGCCATTTGGGGGTTTTTTTTAAAATTTAAAATCACACTCTCAACTCTCACTTCCTCTTCCTCAAAGTCTCTGGAAAAATAAAAAACTTACACTCGCTATCTCAGATAGCGAGCGTCATTATACTACAGTCGCTATCTCAGATAGCGACCGTGTGTGTAGATATTTTTATTGAGATTTTGAAGTCTTGTGGAAATTTTATCAATACTAAACTCGCTATCTGAGATAGCGGACCTCTTTGAACCAAACTAGCTATCTCATATAGTGAGTTTAGTTATGATATTTTCAAGTGCAACCTGCAACTACAAAATTTTTTGTATACATATGTGGTTCATTTCCAGATTATCAACACAATTTCAATACTCTATGTGGTCATCTCAATATCATTAACCAAATTAGATACTCAACCAAACAATCAAACAAACATAATGTTAGAAAATTTGTATTTTAACACCATTTTATGAACCAATTTTGAGGTAAGTTTTTGAGTAAGATCCACTATGAATCAGGGAGAGATTTTTGTGGATTTGTGATCTCCTTTGTGAGTACATCAAAATCATATATTTACTTGCTCAAAACGGTTATAGGGTGAATGAAAAATTGTCTCCCAAAGTGAGACACTTGATGTCTGAAAATTGGTTGAGGGACTTTAGTCCCATATCGGAAAAATCATAAGAATTAGAAGGGTATATATAATAAATCATTTCTTGATATTGTACGAAAGCAAGTCAGAAGACTCTCTCGTGCCTGCATGGGTGCAAATCTCGGACCGATTACATGTGACTTGTTTGCGCCCGTACATCCTGCAGACACGAATGCCGGACTATCTGAACCCCACCCCGTGCAAGGATTATTTTTTGCACCAGTTTTGATTAAGACCAAAAAAATAAAATAAAATAAAATAAAATCAAAGTAAGGCTCGCTGTCTGAAACAGCGAGTGTGGTACAACTACGCTCGCTATTTCAGACAGCGAGTCTTACTTTGATTTTTTTTTTTTTTTCTTCTGCCAAGTTGTGGACAAACACATATACCTACACTCGCTATCTCAAATAGCGCGGACATTTTCACCAAACTCGCTATATGAGATAGTGAGTGGGTCGTTTTGGTAAATACTTTCAAAAATTGGGTCATTTTGGTTTAAAAAATTCCATTTTGGTTCTGTTTATTTGCGTGAATTGATGAAATTTGAATATTCTTATGTTTAGTTCAAGTGTTGGATTCATAGGTGCTCAATGCCTTTGTTAGATTAACTTGAGTTGTAAGGGGATTTGAATTGCTGTCATAAGTTATGAAAATCTTGAGACTGAATTTTCCAGATCCCATGGATATAGGAATAGTGAGACTGAATTCGAAACTACGGAATGAATCATGTTTTAAACCATAATTCAATCATGGTGAGAAGTGGTAACGGGTATTTTGTGTTCCTTGGCGTGACTCAATACCAGCTTGGCTTCTATAAGTAGATTGATAATGGCTAGGCTTCTATAAGTAGATTGATAATGGATGATGGTGAAGATCATGAAGGGGTTAGGTAGAACTATGTTTTATTGACACAGACGCTTGCTGTATATTGAGACTCAGACAAGATTTATCCACCATTGATATGCGAATGCATGTGGATATATGTCTCGGGCATCAGTAAAGGGTTTATGACAGCCTGTGGGATCATCCACATGAATTTTATATTGCCCATTCTGGTAAGGGTCATCTCTTGACCATATCCTTCTTAGTTGTCTCAATTGAGGTCTATTAGGTACACCTCTGTCTTTGTTCCATTCAGTAGAATCCTATAATGGAGTGCCTGACAATTGTAGATATATAAAGTAAAAATATGTATTAGGGAATGTAACATTGTAACTTCTTTCGTACATACTTATAAAACATTTATCAAACATTTATTTTTATTTTTATTAGAAGATGGCGATCCATCGAATATATTAATCAATCCGGTAAGTACAAGATCGTGCACAAGAGGCGCAGGACCAAAACCTCATGGCAAAATACATATAAGCCTGCACGCACAGCTCCGAAATTTAATAACCCAACCCGAAACATATCTATATCCAAACAGTAGAGATACAGAACAAGAGGAGGCAGGAATCCCAACTCATCGCCCAGTCCATATATCAAACCAACCCAAAACATATATCAGACGTCGATGGACACTTTATGAACTTGGATTTGTAGATGAAGTTCTAATTATTAACATTGACATAAATTGTCCTCATAACAAATAAGCATTTTTAGTACCATTAGTTGATTCAAAATCAAAATTTCCTTGTTTATATAAAGAAGTAAAGGGGCACTAAGTGACTAACAAACCAATGTTAGGTTTTGTTATTAAAGAGTAGGAACTCAGGTTAGTCTGTTCCCAGACTAAAATTAAAAATATGAATGACATGGATGGTTCCGAAAATTTTAGAGTAAAGACTAAAGCAACTTATTCGGAACTAAAACGAACAGTCCCAGGTTAGTTACTAGTTAGGCTAGTGTGGTCCCTTTTTAAGTTTAAGAGAACTTCGATTCAGTATAGTGCAAACATCACTTGAGATGTTGGATAGTAAGACAACAATGGTCTTGGAAGCTTCAGGTTATGCATAGAAAGGTATTTACAATAAAATAAATTTTTCAGAGGTTGTGGCTAATCTCCATTCTATTAGGTTCTGACTTGTTAGTGCAAACCAAATGCCAGGAGTGTATGAGGGATTGAGTTCCCCCTTTTAGGGTTCTCTCTTCAATAGTTGTGTTGTTTATTCAACAGTACTCCAATAGGCAAACATTAACTCTGTTGACACACAGAACTTAAAGCAAATGTCAGTAACGTTCTGTTTATGATCTTCAGCATTCATTATTTTTTTTTATTCATTCTACATGGTCTATATCAGCTTCCTCATTCTGACACTCTCCAAATCAAGGCATTAGTTGACACCTCTCTTTTTGCTACGTCTGAAGACTCTGAACAACTTGATGTGGCTGGTCTTATTGTCCTAGTAATCTTTGAATCAGTTAATGTACTATCATAAACACAGATATTTACTGAAAAGGGTCCTCGTTGGTCAATGAGAAGGTTTCCAAAGTAGAGTACCCTGAACTAGGGTTCTTCTCCATTGATAAGATCACGTGGGAAAAGCTAATTGGTATGAAAGATTATGCCAACGCTGATGATGAGGAAATATGTCAACAGTGGATAATGTATTGTGGTATTAGTATATGATATGGAGTAATTACTTATTTGGCTAGAAAATTGGGAGGCCTGGTGCTAAAAAGTAACACAAATAAACTCGGAAATCATCAATAATTTAGTGTAGAGTACTTATTCTAAAAGCAGAATTTGCAGGAGTAAAACAGAAACTTGAAGATGTCCAGTCTAAGGCAGTAACTTCAGTAACTAGAAAGAGCATATTCTAAAAGCAGAGGTTGAGGGGTCAAAACTTATGAGCTTTCAATCGAAGGGAATATGAAAGAGAGAAGAGTATACCAGGTAACAAAATTAAAGAACTCAATATAGGGAGTTAGCAGGGTTCTAAGATGGTAAAAATGGTATATGCATTATGCAAGATATATCATGTACTGGATATCGTAAGTATACACTTTAGCCCCAAGAGTTACTGGAGTGTCTTTAGACCCTAGCAATCTTACTACAACTTCCTCATGCTAGTATATGGTGAAAACTACTTACAGCAAGATTGGATCACACCAACCTGTGATCGAAGGGTTATGTAAAGCAATCTAATTGGTGCAGTGGAAGTTTTAGACTTTGAGTTATGCGACAACCAATTTCAATGAACAACCAAGCAACGTAGATCACACCATGCACAAAAGTAATCCTGGTTTGACGAACCTAATGCGGGAAAGAAATTACTGATATATCATTCAACTAGAGATGATACAAGAGCTACAATATTCTCACAAAAAGTCTATCTATTTCTCAAGCCTCACTAGAAAATATTATATCTCTAATCTCTAATGGGAGAGTTGGGGTTGTCGTTTGTAGACAGCATGTAATTTGTATTCATTCAACCATATAATTTCAACCATTCATTTTTAAGTGAGATTTATATTAACCATTCATTTACTCAACTGTTGTTAGTTACCATAATACCTTCAAAGTTCTAATTTATTTACAACATAATTATTTACAAAAGTGTCACTCATATAAAAAAATAAAGTTTGTGCCACTATGGGTAATTTGCAAAGAGTATGTCATGAGTAAATGGAGGTCTCAGTTGCGAGGTCAAATTACATCTTATTATTTACTATAAATATATATATATATATATATATATATATATATATATATATATATATATATATATATATATATATTATTAGAATGTGCATTGCACGTGTAGATTACTAGTTGTTTATAATGGAAAACTCTCAAATAAAATAGTAACTCTTATGGAGGTCATTGCAATAATTTATAAAGATCTAGAAAAAAAAAACCTCAGTTATAATCTTAATCTCTCACCGTCGGATTTACCCTGAATAGAAACCACACAATAGAAGTCATATGATATAACTTGAAGAACAAGTTGAGCTCAAACAATTCCCTCCCTAAAGATCTGGCCCATCTGCTTCCAACACTCTAATGTATGTTACCAATGATGCAACCTTTCAATTTTATTTTATATACTCATACCATTTCCCTCAAAAATAAAAAAAATTAAAAATAAAAAAAAATCTCGAAAAGAAAAAATAAAATTGGAGGAAAGGGCAGTCAAGACAGAGAGAGAGCAGGTGAGAGTTGGAAGATCAGTTAATGACTCAGCAAGTGATGTCATATCATAGAGTTAACAATGAGTGAAATTATAATTATTAGCAGGTGAAATTGATAGCAAAGAGTCAACAATAAATGAAACTTGATTTGATATATGACTAACAAACCAGTATATTAGGAGGATTATTAGAAATTAAGCACCTACTCATCTACTTAACCATTTAAATTTTCAAACACATAACCCTAATTTCCACACTCATCACTCTTTATAAGGTGATCACCCTCTTCAATTCTCTCAGTCTAATGTATCTCAATTAGTAGAGATTATCTCTTCTTCTATTCTTATTAGCACATTGTTAGGCCTCTTCTTTCTCTTGCTTTCATATCATATTCTCATTGCTTGGCTAAGGTTTGGCCCTCAGGGAGCCCTACTAAGTTATGTGACTTCAAGGTATAATTTTTTTTAAAAATCTCTTGATTAGAGGATACATGTTAGTCTGGTCTCAACCTCCTTTTATCTATCTCATCTCAACATTTTACCATCTGAGGTACGATTCAATATTATAACTTACATTTATTTGTTTAGTTAAAGGAAAGAGAAGGAAATTGATCAATGTTATTAAGGACATAGGAGCTAATAATATAGTCAAATGACTTGTTCATGAATGGAGGTGCAAACAACGATGATAACCGAGATTTGCAAGTGCAGTGAGATAGTCACCATCAACACCATGCTTCCGGGACCTATGGTGTATGTCAACGAAGGCTATCGTGTTATCGTCATGGTCACCAATTAGACTCCATACAATGCCCCACTATTCACTGGTTTCCTACTTAATTATCTCTACTGTTGTAACTCTGAAATGAGCATATACGATTATACAAAATGACTTTTCTGATTCTTAATGTTGGTCAAGTCTCTATGTCTGCATGAATTTGGTTCTCATTTCTAAAAAAATTGCCCATATTGTGTTTCTGCAAACAGGCAAGGAGTGTATCAAATACTATCATGTTGGGCATACGGGCCTGGATATGTAACACAGTGCCCGATCCGTGCAGACGATAGGAATCGTACGATATAACTTGGAGAACAAATTGGGCTCTAACAATCTCCCAAAGATCTGGCCCATTTGCTTTCGCCTGACACATGCGGTCGACTGCATTGCAGTCATGACCAAACAGAGACAGCCTATGGTGGTTGCGATCAACTGCAACTTTGGGCAGTCGACTGTAACTTGCTTCCTCAGCTGAACAACACTTTCTGTCTCCATTCTTCACTTTGCCTTTTTCTCTTTCCATCGAACCTAATATGCAAGGCATAAATCCTAACAATCTCCACCTTGGATTGCATACATCTGCTTTTACACTTGTGTGATTTATTACTTCTAGACTCTTATCTTTCTTCTCTTGTAAACAATATAATTCAGTGATTTCTTCTGCTAATTAAATTTACCTCTACTTATTATTTCTCCAATCGTATGCCCATCAAGGGCCATATCCGAGTAGGTGTCAACATGGAGGTGACATCCTTCACACGAACTCCACCTATCTCGAGGCATCCTCCTCTAAGCAATATTTGAACGTCGTAATCTCTCTTCAGTGATTATAGTGGTGGCAGACTAGTTGCTTTAGGAATGCTGGGCTTAAAAACACTCAGTCGAGTCTTCCCATTCCCACAAAGCTTTAGGTTGTGCTAAACACTCATCCTTCCCTTCATCACCTTACGCTGACCTTCTCAAACTGATAAACTCCACCTCGAGCTATGTACCTGCACTCTCGTGCTTCTAAAGTTTTCAAGGATATTATGTTTCACTTCAACAAAGGAACACGCATGACATTTTCCGATGTGAATCTCATTCTATCTGGCATCTCCAACTCAATTGTCTTCTCACCCACTATGTTACAATGCTCACCGGTGTGCTAAACACCCATCCTTCCCCTCATCACCTTACGCCGACCTTCCCAAACTGATAAACTCCACCTCGATCTGTGTACCTGCAGTCTCGTACTTCTAGAGTTCCCCAGGATATTAGGTTCCACTTCCACAATGGAACATGCATGATCTTTTTCGATGTGAATCTCATTCTATCTGGCATCACCAACTCAGCTGCCTTCTCATCCACTATGTCACAATGCTCACTGGTTCCCGTCCTCACAGAATGACCTGTTGTAGACTTGTAAGTAGAAAATATCTCTTTCGGAACAAATATGAGAAGAACTATCTGAATTAAGAAACCAGCCAGAATCCACATCTTTAAAATATAGATCAAGAACACAGTCTAAGTTGTCACCTGATTCAGCGGCACTAACTATGCTGTCACTCTTCTAATTCAGTAACTTGTGACAATTTTCTTTGTAATGCTCAATCCCTCTGCAACTGTGGCAACTGATCTCACCCTTACGCGCACTACCTCTTTCAATTGAAGTTCCCTTAAGCGTCATGCAATTCTAAGAAGTAGGCCCCTAATTTCTGAGTTTTCTTCCTAAGTTCATCCTCCTTCAAATTCTTGATCACACCGACTATCAAGAGCTTCTCCTTGGCATATTTTTCGTGTAACATGGTGCTATCAAATGCTCATACGATTCTGGCAATAAATATATCAAATTGAAAGCTTTATCATCTTCAGTGATATCATCTATATTTAACACCTTATTGGATTCCACTATAAGATCATGAAGAGTGGTACCTTTCTTCATTGGGAAATGAAACATCCAATCCAGTAACGACGATTCCGAATAGTCAATTGTCACTTGTAGTCGCGACCAAACAGAGTGACCCTCTGATGGTTGTGGTCGACTATCACTTTGGGCAGTTCATTGTCACCTGTTTCCTCAGCCAAACAGAAACTCTTGCCTCCATTCTTCACTCCGAACCTCTTCTCGCTTCGCCCGTTTCTATTAGTATTCACATCGAACCTAGTATGCAAGACATGCATAAAATTTAACAGGATACTGGTTAACAACTGCCCCATATTGGAACCCTTCATCTAGATTGGAGAGGTTTCTCTAGGTCCCCTCTTGCTACTTTGGCTTGAATTAAGTGCATGTTTAACATTTTACATGATCCAATTTCCTGATGAATCAAGCAAGAGACAAACATATGGAGAATGGCTTTATCTGTGCCGTACTTATGTGTTGATCCTGAATATGTGATGGTAGCAATTTCTCTGAAACCAGATTAGCCATGTCTTGTGTCAGAACCCTCCAATCTGGATTAGGGTGGTCTCTCTCGTTCCCCTCTTGCGGCTTTGGCTTGATCCAAGCCAGTTGTTAACATTATCCATGCACCAATTCCTAGTGGATCAGATGAGGGACGCATATATGGTCGAATAGCTCTACCTTTGGCGTAGTTTGTCCAAACGAATATGTGATGTTAACAGTATCTCTTGATTAAAAACTCTTGCAATTAATTAACTGCTCATAAATTGTGATTAAACGCAGCAGCGAGAGAAATCCTGGTTTGCAAATTCACTGCGGTCAAGATATCAGTACTTGGGACCTACACCTCGCCTTCCTGCAGTCAGTGAAGACCTTAGCAAAGAGAACCAACTTGCCCTATCTACCGGTCCTGTTGACATATTCTGTCTGTTAGTTTTTGACCCAGATCAGGTTAGACTGGGAATTATTATTATTATTATTATTTACCCCCCTTTTTACTACTATCTTAATGACTGTTGTACTTATTACTATTTGATTACTTTGTTTTTTGTTGCGTGGTTCTCAGGTTGATTACTTAAACCTGAAAAGCAGTGAGAGGTTTATGTTCACCTCCAGAGCTAACAGTGATGGCTGTAAATTATGGACATCTGAAAAGATCAACCCATAAAATAAATTAAGAAATGCAATCACAGTATTTGTTTTGTTTTACCTAATCTGAAGCTCTATAAAGTAAAAACCTCGTGCAATTGTGTTGGGTGATAATGGATTTTCAGTTCTGATGATTGTTGTTATGTAAAGTTCTTCTCTATGCTTTTCTCGCATTGAAGAATGTCCATATATATGATTGTGTATTACTTTTTATCTGATATCTTGTGTATTTAGTACAAACAAGTGAAGGCGTGTCTGGGAACGAAGTTGAAGTCAGATTATTGTATAGATGTCTCACATAACTTTACAAAACTGCAGTTTTCCTAACTTTGACCTGTTTAATACTCTTTCTGGAGTAAAGTTAATTACAATTATCGAAATTGCTGATAGTGCTTTCCTCTTCAGTTGGGCTGTCGAAGAACTAGAACTAGTTACGGAGGCAAAGGTATGAAAACCAGCATTAACTTGGGTTATCTTAACTATGTTTGCACTGCCTGTTAGTAGTTTGTACTGTCGGTTGTTCGAATTCAAAAGTGTGTTTTCCTTGACATCTTTTAGAGTAGAATGGCTGTAATTTTTTTTATTTTTTTTATTTTTAAGGAAAAGCCGAAAAGGTGGAATATGGCCACCTTTTTTCATTAATAAGAAACTAGTAATTTACCCGTGCGTTGTACGGCTTAATAAATACATATATTTATTTTTAAAAGTAAAAATTCAGGCACGCGTGTTGCACGGGTTGGTAGAAGGACAAATTACACTAAGCCCTTTTCCCATTATAGTAGTACAGATTAACCAAACAAACTCATCATACTGGGTCAAATTACCAACTACAGACAGGAAAAAAAAAACACGAAGTGACATGACCAGTAACATAATCAGATCTCACTCTAAACACTCTTAGATGGTGGGCCAACAAACGGCTAGGTCGAAATCGGCAGCTTGTCCCCGACCTACTCCAGTAATGTACTGGACCCCATCTTGGGCCCAGTCACAAAGCGAGGACCAACTAATTGTATGTACGTCAAGGAAGCTTCGTGCACTGCCTTCACGGCACGCGCACACCCACCTGAAATGAATCACGCGGGATTTGGAAATTCGCCGCTCCCATCCTTCTTCCTCACCAAAACATTCTCGCACTCGGCCCAATCGAAGTCACAACCAAAAGGAGAGCCGTAGAGAGGGTACTCACCTCTCTCACGCTTTAGCTCTCACAAGCGATTTCTCACCAAACAAAACTCTCGCTCACCTTAACCACGGACACAGTCAGAGAGAGAGAGCGCCGTGAAGAGGATACCTTCACCTCTCACACACTTTTACTCTCTCAAGTGATTTCTCACAAACACAAACAGACACCTGCACAGAGCAGTGAGAAGCAACATCTCCACTCTCTCACTCTCTCTCACACAAAATCCGAAACAAATCACAACTAACTGTAGTATTGCAGGTGGACGTTGTAGATTGCAGGTTCACTGATGAGGGCGTAGTGGCTGCGCTGTTGCGAAGCCTGTGGCAGTTGGTTAACGGAGGTCGAATTCAGGGTGCGACTTCCACACTGCAAACCAAAAACAGATACATCTCTAACTCTACAATTTCCCTCAGTGCACCTCATGGGGAAACCCCGTCTGCATGCCCAAGCCTCACCCTGTGCTGAAACGAGTGAGTGCACCTAGCATTGGTATAAATATCCAAAATCCGGATCCGACCCGGACCCGACATGGGACCGGAACCGATCCGGCCTATCCGGGTTCGAGTTCGGGTCCTAAAATGGGACCCATTGTACTTTCGGGTCCGGGTCTGCTCAAAAGAGGCCTGACCCGCCCAATCCGGATCCGTTAAAAAAAACCCAAAAAATCAACATAAAAATAAATATTCTATCCTCACCCCTCCCCTCCTTTCTCCTTAATTCTAAATCTTCCTTTTCCAAATTCAAACGCATGCCTTTTTCTTCTCTCGTCTATTCTAAATCTTCCACTTGTCGCCTCCGCTCGCCGCTCACACTCTCGCTCCTACCCGAACGGGTAGGAATATTTTAATAGGACCCGGATCTGGAACTGGACCCGGTCCTCACGGGTCCGGGTCCAATTTTTGGAACCGAAGGGGACCGGGTCCGGGTAGTGAAGGACTCGACCTGACTCGACCCGATACCAATGCTAAGCGCACCTCATGGGGGGACCCCGTCTTCAGGCCTTAGACCCACAACCGTGCTGCACATCATATACACCGAGTCAACACCGAACTCAGGAACCTCCTCCACTCCTCCCTCACTAATGCAAACAACACCCAAATCAATCAAACCGCTACCGTCTCTAACTCCGGCACTACCATCACACGTACTCTCTCTTCTTCACATACTCAACCAGCATCTCAACATCCAAATCGTAGTTGCAGATCACCACGATTGGCGTTGAGTGCGAAGACATGGTGGCGGCAGCGATGGCGTCGCAACCGGCGCCGAAGAAGAGGACAGCAGTGACGCACGGCGGGGGTTGGGCGATCTCCGCGATCATCCGACGCACAGCGGTGTCCCCGTCGCTCGAGCAGACCAGGTTTGCGACTGGAGACCGACGAACCTCGACCTTAGATCCAACGATGCTCGATCGGTGGAGCAACGGGAGGGAGGAGCTCGGATGGAGGAGCTCGATCGAGCGCCGGATGGTGGCGGACGAGGAGCCAGATTTGGGCCCGGTTATATGACGGCAACATCGTCAGATCCCCGTCGGTGGAGGGAGGGGGTCGATCGGGACTGGAGGAGCACGAGAAAACAGCTCGCTACTGAATTGAGGCCGTTGGTGGAGCGACGGGAGGTGGGTAGTCGCGTTGGGAAGGAGATGAACTAGGAGGGATGACGGGGCGGCGGCGACGAGCCCAAGCCGCTGCCCCCACAAAACTCAAATCTAGGGTTAGCTTTTGGGGGTTAGTTTCTCTCTCTAGATTTTTCTAGAGAGAGAAACTCTTGTCAGGTAAGTTGTAAATTGTTATCAAAGTTAGCTAGCATCCAAAGTCTATCATCATAAATTAAAGCTGTTGGGTAAAGGGACCGGTATCAAATGCCAACAGACAGCCCCACCACCTCGTTCACTTCTTCCAACATTGTGTTGTGTGCGCTGCATGGGGGTTGGAACAAACTATCAACCATAAAGTATCGTACATGTTTGCTGAATTTCATAAATGCCAGTTGTAAAGCTCTATAAGAATGGAGGACAAGCTTCATAGTTGAAGAGCAAAGAAACGCATGACCATGAGATCGAGAGAGTGAGAGGCTACCTACCCTCCCATTGGAGGACCTCTTGCTTAAGTGAGTGTTCCATTAACCAAGCTTGATCATTGTCGATCTGAGTTCTCCAAAATGGACGCTCATTGGGGCAAGATGTCTTGCATTGGGAGCAGAAACATGCATTGAATCTATATATATATATAGATTCGCTTCTTTTTTTTCGTTTCTTCTTCCTCTTTTTTATTTTATTTTTATTTTTAGTTGTTCGCTCGTCTCAAAAATTTCATGTGCCCTAATCTGGTATGGGTTGATAGCATGTCAATTTAGTTTTTGAGCTTACCGTTTGATTAGTTATGTTTCAAATTGGTATGAAATATTCATGATAATTTTGAGGGTAAAATATTCGTGATATCCATTTGGAAGAGATGATGCAAGCAGGAGTTTATTTTGGTCATGGCACTACGAAATGGAATTCTAGAATGGTTCCTTACATCTCTGCAAAACACAAAGGTATTCATATTACAAATCTTACTAAAACTGCTCATTTTTTATCAGAAGCCTGTAATTTAATTTTTGATGCAGCAAGTAGAGAAAAAAACTTCTTAATCGTTGGTACCAAAAATAAAGCTGGTAATATCAGCTGTAATAAGGACTCGATGTCATTATGTTAATAAAAAATTGTTTGGCGGTATGCTAACAAATTGCAGGCCAAGAAATGATCCCACATCAAGTCAAATCTTGTTGTTCTTTTTTTCTTCTTCTTCATGAATTCAGTATGTTAGCTGATCTCGAAACTGACTTGAACTTCGGAGGATTTTCGCCTGGAGAAAGAGAAAAAGGCATCTTTGATATGGTGATTCAAAGCCTATAAGTAAGGGTCGAACCCCCAGATGAAGGTATCTCTTGTTTGTTCCTTTTTTTTCCTTCTTGAATTCAATATTTTAGCTGATCTCGAACTCACTTGAATGGCAGAGGGTTTTCAAATCTGTTCCATTTTCAACAGCTCGAACTCGGATCGTGGGGATCGCCGGAAGACTTTGTATCAATAGATTAGATGCTCAATATATCAATATTGAATAGATCTGAAACCTACCATTGAATTGGTCATTAAATGAGCATTCTCAATATTATGCCTTGAAGAAGACTCTAAACCTCCACGCTCTTTAATTAGCACGAGATTTTGTCTACCGTTTCACCCAGGGCCGGTCCCCACCTTGAGGGCAGTGAGACGGCCGCCTCAGGCTCCCAATTTTTTTACAATTTTAGGGGTTTCAAATTTGTATTTCTCTTGTAAATATAAACACGTATTTTGTGCGTAAAAAAATTATATTATAATTGAGGGCCTTCAAAAATAATTATTTGGGCTGCTCGCTTTGGGCCCTCGGGAACTCAGGCCAACCCTGGTTTCACCATACTCAGTATAAATGTCTGAGCTCTTGTTTCTTTTGTCACAAAAAGTCATTTTTTTTTCTGTATATATGGCCTTGTTTCATTAAATTTCGTGAAACCGAAACTAAATGAGATTTACCCCTTTTTTTTTTAAGTATTTTTAAAAAAGTATTAAAAAAGGCATTAATATTTGAGTTGAGAACTGAGAAATAAAAATCAGGCCAAAAGTTGTGTAATTTATTTGTATGTTTTGTTTTGTTCAAAGACATAACTAGCAAAGAAGTTTACCATCATTAGACTATTTTAGGACATAACTAGCTTAGCTGATACTGGAAAGGTAGCCTACAGCAGGAATATGAACAACTGAGGCAACTGTATCAATTAGGCATCGTTGCCGAAACGCTATCCATCTTGTCTTACCAAAATAAGACAAAGTAGCATCTTGGATCCAATTCTTATGCTCTTCACTCAAACGAAGAAAGAGAAAATAATTTCGAATCTAAGCCATTTTCAATTTCACTTAAATTCAATAACAGGTGTTTGTTTTGGAGGTAAATGTAGGACTGAGAAAATTATACAGTGACTCGTTGGCAACCGGGTCGACCGGGCCGGGTCGGGTCGAACCCAACCGGGTTGGAAGCAACTGTAAGGTGGGTCCGGATCAGATCGGTTGGTTAACTGGGCCGGGTTGGCTTAGGAAAATCTCGACCCGGCCAACCCGTGAACCCATTTGGGTCCAACCCGGGTCGGGTCGCGGGGTTGGCCCATTTGTTTGAACTATTTTTTTAAAACTTTTAAAAAAATGTAGTAATAATAATAATAAGAAGAATTAAAGAGTGAAATTGTTAAAATTATATATATATTATTCATACGATTTCAACTTATACAAATTTCTAACTTTTTTTTTTATAAGAAACAAAGAATTATCATAAATTGGTTGTATATAATTACAATTTTCTTCTATAAAATGACAGTTTTCTTCAATTTTCCAACTTATTTATAAGAAACAAAGATTTATTACAATTTTTTGTACATTTACAAATTTCTTGCATTTGTTGGTCTTCAATTTGTTGTTGTTGTTGGTCTTCAATTCTTCATGTTGGTTGTTATTATTGTTGTTCTTCTTCTTCTGGCGAGTTGCTTCCACTTGTAGACATGACGAACTATTTTCCTTGAGTCCTATCTTCAATCTTCATCCAGTCTTCCGTACAGACGAGCATCTCCAACGATTGGGGCTTCAAATGATTCCTGTAATCGGTTAGAACCCTGCCACTTGTAAAAATATACTTTCTGAAATAACTGTAGAGACAGGAAGAGTTAGTAGATCTTTGGCCATATATTTAAGAATACTATAAGTATGATCATAGTGTTTCCACCATTATAAAATATCTAGTGAAGAAATAAAACTTTCAGAATCTTGTTGATTATACCAATGTAATTCATTTGGTTGATTAGTCCTGGCTTTTTTTTATTGAATTTTTGTAAGTAAATTAAATGTGATATCATCTAATTTATTCTTACCTTTCCCTGTAAAAGTAGCAGAAGAAGAGTAACTAAAGTAGTAGTACTACTAGCTAGATGAAAAACTTCTATCATAAAAATTATACAATTTATTTAATGTCGCTTCAAATTTAGCTAAAAATGTTTCTAAATCAATTTCAGATTCATTTTTCCCAAGTAAATTAAAAAAACATTTCATTCAAACTCTTTGTACCTTCTAATTTGATACGAGGATCCATCACAGTAGTAATACAATATAACTTAGGAGGATGATTAAAATATTTCAAAATTTTGGTGTATACAGGTTTCACAATATTACCAATAAAAATATCATCGATCATTTCTTTGAAAGTTTGCATCATAGTAACTATTGAAATAAAAATGCTACTATAAGTAGATTCATAAGATTTTGAAAATTTTAAAGTTGCGGTTTTCAAAGGTTCTAAAAATTTTAACAAAGATTCGGCATAAAATCAATCTTGGGAAGTCATTTTAAAATTTGCCATATTTTTTGTCATACAAAAATCATTTATACATGCTTTATATTTCAGTAACAACATGTAGCAAATCAAAAGTAGAGTTCCATCGGTGTTTAACATCCTTTGAAAATTTTCTAAAATGTACATTTTTAAGCCTAAATCAAGCTTTCCATTCTTGAAATGTATGGCCACTTAATGCAATAAAATGTACACAATTTCTAATGTTAACTATATATGGGTCGGCTATTTTTAATGCATCTTGAACACATAAATTTAAAATATAACATACACATCTAATATGAAAAATATTGTCAGATGAAGGGTTTGATGCGGTTTGTAATATACTAATTGATGCATTGTTGTTAGATGCAATATCAAAACTTATACACATAATTTTATCACGAATATGAAAAATATCACAAATTTCTAAAATACGATTTGCAATTTCATTACCACTATGGGGATAGGGCAATGCGGCAAGTGATATGAACCATTTTTGAATAATCCAATCACTGTCGATCCAATGACAAGTTATTCCCATCATTGAAATATTATTGCAACCCTTTCAACAATCGAAAGTTAAAGAAACTCTACAAGTTAAACTACATAAAATGGTAATCAAAGCTTCTCTCGTTTCATTGTACATTTTAAAACAATCCGACTTCAAAGTATTCATAGGGATTCTTTTAAAATGCAGGTTTAATGCGGTTTGATTAAAAGTTTCTAAGTCCCTACTTTCGGAATAGGAAAATTGTAACTCTTCCTTAATTACTAGTCGGGTCATTTTCCGATGAACAAGTTCGTAATCATATAAGTGGCTATCAACTACACCGGTCCTAGGGTGGATTTTTTGTTGGTCGGGTAGGTCTACAAGAAGTTCTATGTATACATTTTGGATGTGTCGTTTTATTATACCCGTCCCCTCACCCTTCTTCCATTTGTATGGCTTCGAACATATTTTACAAATTTTTATTTCTACACCCGGATTTTCTTCGTCCAGAATATATTCATAAAATTTGTGTCAATCACTAGTTTTCCCTCTAGTTTTTCTACTACTACCCGGTTGTGTTATTTCGGTTGTTTGTGTTTGTGGTTCCTCTTCTATTTCTATGTCTTGTGGGAACACATCGTGTGTACCAATGTGTTGGGTCATAGGGTACTCTTCGTCGTGCTCATTTTGTGGGATAATAGGAGACCTACGAGAAGTGCCGGTGAAATCTTGTCCACTTCGTCTACGGCCACTACCTCGTGATCTAGACATATTGATGTAGTAGTCTATGTGAAAATATTAAAATCAATCTAGGCAATAAAAGTTTAAAAAAATATCTAGAAAACAATAGGAGGGTTGTGAGAGACAAGATAAAAAAAACCAACAAACTAATATGATACAAAAAATTTAAACTACAAAAAAATATAAAGACAATAAGAGGGTTGTGAAATTTTGATACCGTACTTCGCGGATACTCGTCTATATAATGAGATTGAAAATAAAAGTAGAAGTACAAGTAGAAGTCCAGACTCATATATAGATAAAAAGAGGGTTTCTTTGTTGGAGCCTTAGAGGAGTTGAAGACTTGAAGTAGACGTAGTTCAATGTTGAATTCGATACAATCGGAATTTGTCGCTTTTATGTTGTTAGCTTCTTTGTTGAAAAATTTTGAACCAATTGAGATTAAATTGAGCAGTAGTAGTAGAGAGTAAGAGAGTAAGGAGTGAAATTTTTTGAGTGGTTTAAGGGGTATTTATAGGGGAAAGAAAAAATACCAAAAAATACCACACAAAAAAAACGGCTAAAACAGCCGTTGGATCCGCGGATCGAACGTTTGGCCCGTACAGGTCGAACAAACGGTTTGAAACCCGCGATCGACCCACGGGTTCGTGGATGGGTTGGGCACTATTCACCGGATTCGTGGGTCGGGTTCAACGGGTTCAAAACCCATTTTAGACGACCCGGATCGACCCTCTTAGGTTCGCGGGTTCAACCCGAACTCGAATCGTAAGTTAACGGGTTGGGTTTGGCTAGCGGGTCGCGGGCGGGTTGCGGGTCAGCCCGGCCCGGTTGCCAACCCTACTCCCGTCTAACTGGAGACATTTTTGACATTGCTAGCAGTGGAATATTGTATCTTTATTATTAAAATCTGAGGAACTTGAAATTGTAATTGTCAGGGATGCCGACAGTCGCTCCGTCACCGCCGGCACCGTAGGAAGCTGTGGACCATCGTCATATTGTATCGAGTCTGTAATGGGTTCATTGTCATTGTATCAGTTTTAGTGTCTGTTTGTTTGTTTGGGTTTTACGTGCTTTGAGCATTGTTTCCTTTCTTTTTTAAATTGAGAAGTGGCGGGAGTGGTGGCGGGGAAGGAGAGTGCGTTCAGCACGTGCTCTTTTCAAACTTTGTCGTATGTGTAACCGCCTCCATCTCCAGCTACTTAAGCCTCATTTGTAACAAACTCAGATTCAATGAATAAAGAGTAATTTCTTCTGCCTCAATCCACTTCATCTTCTTCCTCCCTCAATCTCAATCCCCAATTTCCCTGCCATGGCCAGATCGCGAGCTCAGCACAACCCCACTCCTGACAATCTGGTATCAGAGCCAGGTACCGCCGAAGATGATGGCCACACTGAGGGAAGTACGGATCTAGAAGGAGAGGTGGCGAATTTGAGAAGTAGATTGACGGAGAACCAGTTGCAGACGGGGTTCCTTACGGAGAGAGTGGAGGCCATCGCGACCAGCATCGGAGAGAGATTTGCAACGATGGAGTCCCGAATGGAGACGATGATGAGAATGATGCAGCAGATCTCACAACCTCCTTCCAATCTGCAGCAACTCAGATCTCAACAACCCCCGTTGCTTCCCAACCCACCGCATCAGCAGTCCTTTAGGGAGGTAAGTCACGCCAACTCCCACTCAGTAATGTTCACAGGCCAGAGTGATTTGGGAAATTTGATTAAAACCCCATTCAAAGTCGAATTCCCAATCTTCCAAGAGGGAGATCCAACAGAATGGATCTGTGGCGTGGAGCAATTTCTTGAGTTCTATGAGATTCCAGAAGCACAGAAATTGAAGTATGCGTCCTTGAATCTGAGGGGGAGAGCGGTGCAGTGGTTCCACAGGCATCTTAAGCCTCGAGTGCATGAAATCACTTGGACGAAGTTTTTGGAAGAGCTGCTCACTCGATTTGGGCCTACTGAGTTCAACGATTACAGCGGAGTCTTGTCCAAATTGCAGCAAAAGGGAGATATCGAAGTGTACATACAGGAGTTTGATAAACTTTCAAACTATGTGGAAGATTGGACGGAGGCTCATTACTTGAGCACGTTCATTAGCGGTTTAAGAGATGAAATCAGATGGGATGTTAAATCTCAGCGTCCCAAGAATGTAAATGAGGCCATAGGATTGGCTCGTGGGTTTGAAGAGAAGATGTCCTGTTTGAGAAGAAGCTATAAAACTCCTTTTGCTACCAAGACTCAGTTACCTATGTCTAATCCTACTCCTGCAGAAACTTCCTCCACATCATCTAATTCCATCAACCAGTATACTCCTCACAATCCTGCAAACAACCTTAGTCCCTCTAATCCTACAACCAGTTTTAATCCTCGACGTCTTAGCATCCAGGAGATGAGAGAAAGAAGACCAAGGGGTTATGTTTTAATTGTGACGAGAGGTATTCTCAGGGTCATATATGCAAAACTCAGAAGTTTTATTATCTTGAAGCATTGGAGGAGGAGGAAGAGAGCTCAGATGATGTAGTACTAGAAAGTGAAGAACAACAGCTTATCTCCAATTCCACAGTTCCTAATTCTACAAATGTAGCTCTAGAGATTTCCTTCCATGCTTTGGTAGGAGCGCAGGTTTATCCTCAAACGATGAGGGTGAAGGGGAAGATTAATGGTAGAGAAGTCAGTATATTGATTGATACGGGGTCTACTCACAACTACTTAGACCCTCAAACTGCCATTAAGGCTAATTTGCTGATCAAAACTGAACCCAAGTTTAAGGTCACAGTAGCTAATGGACAAGCGATGTATAGTGAAGGGAATGTAGAGAAGATCAACTTCACCGTACAAGGAATTAGTCTACAGGCTGATTTATTGTTGCTTCTATTAGGACCAACTCAAATGGTGTTGGGAGCGCATTGGCTGAGGTCGCTTGGGCCAATGACTATGGATTTTGAAGAAATGACAATGCAATTTCAAAGTGAGGGCAAATGGCATAAACTACAGGGTATTATCAATCCGCAGTTGCAGTTCCTTGAGGGGGAAGAGCTAGCTAAAATCAGCAGCTGCGTGTGCCAAGCTTACATGATACAGCTGCAAGGGGAATTATCTGAAGTGGAAGCATTAGAAGAGGCAATGTGTGAGCAAAACTTCCAAGGAAATGAGAAATTAGTGGTACAAAGTGAAGCTGATATACTTCATGTTTTACGAAGATTTCCAGAAGTTTTCACTGAGGAACTGAGTTTGCCGCCTCCAAGGTCCATCGACCACCACATACCCATGATCGAAGGGCATACACATGTATGCATCAGGCCGTATAAACACCCACACTTCTATAAAAATGAGATTGAGCAGCAGATTAAGGGGTACAATACTTGTTGGCATGTATCGACGGGATGCACTCCATTTGAAGGTGTTTATGGGAGACCACCGCTGTCGTTATTGCACTATGTTCCTGATCGAAGGAGGACTAAGAGGAGTTTTGAAGTGGGGGATCTCGTACTGTCAAAATTGCAACCATACAAACAGGTGTCCCTGCGGAATGCCACTCCTCAGAAGCTGTCATCGAAGTACTTTGGGCCGTATCGAATACTGGAGAAGATTGGGTCAGCTGCCTATCGCTTGGAGCTTCCACCGTCTACTACTTTGCACCCTGTGTTCCATGTGTCAAAGTTAAAGAAATGTCATGGAGATCACCTCCCTAACATAGCAACGGAATTACCCCATTGGTGGGTTAAAGAATCTCAAGATGAGGAACCAGAATCCATACTGGAGAGGAGAGTGTTCAAGAAAAATAATAGAGTGGGTATTCAGCTGTTAGTGAAATGGAAGAATGAGGATTTGAGTGATGCATCCTGGATCGATATTGACGAATTCAAACTCAAATACCCAAACTTCGAGCTTGGGACAAGCTCGATTCTATGGGGGGAGGAGTTGTCAGGGATGCCGACAGTCGCTCCGTCACCGCCGGCACCGTAGGAAGCTGTGGACCATCGTCATATTGTATCGAGTCTGTAATGGGTTCATTGTCATTGTATCAGTTTTAGTGTCTGTTTGTTTGTTTGGGTTTTACATGCTTTGAGCACTGTTTCCTTTCTTTTTTAAATTGAGAAGTGGCGGGAGTGGTGGCGGGGAAGGAGAGTGCGTTCAGCACGTGCTCTTTTCAAACTTTGTCATTTGTGTAACCGCCTCCATCTCCAGCTACTTAAGCCTCATTTGTAACAAACTCAGATTCAATGAATAAAGAGTAATTTCTTCTGCCTCAATCTACTTCATCTTCTTCCTCCCTCAATCTCAATCCCCAATTTCCCTGCCATGGCCAGATCGCGAGCTCAGCACAACCCCACTCCTGACAGTAATTTAGGTGCGCGCGCATGTGAAGCCAACTTAATCAAACCTAACAACAACATAAGGCACTTTCATTTTTTTTTTTTAAATATGGGTAACAACACTCTAATTAATATATGTTACCAATGATAATATGTCTTACCAATGATGCAACCTTTCAATTTTATTTTATTAGTATTTTTCACATGCGATGCACGTTTTGATAAGAGTTAGAGGATTGTCACATGCGATTTACGTATTAAGAAATAGTTTTGGAGTTGGACGTGCATTGCACGTAATTGGTAAAAATATTTTGAAGGAAAAAACTACAATTTGTATGCACGTGTTTATACGTAGAATTTGAGTTGTACATGCAACATATGTATATGTTTAGTGATAAAAAAAAATATTGTAAAATTGTTTTGCACGTGCGTTGCACGTTTTAAATAGGTGAATTTTTTTTATTTATTTGTTTTTGTTGTAATTAATGAGAGAGCTGGAGTTGCACGTGCAGCGCACGAGTTTGTATGTTGACAACATTACAACTCCAACTCTCCCATTATAATATTAGAGATATACTCATACCATTTCCCTTAAAAAAAATATTTAAAAAATCAAAATAAATAAATAAATCTCTAACAAATAAAATAAATTTGGAGGAAAGGGCAGTCGAGAGAGAGAAGAGAGAGAGAGAGAGAGAGCAGGTGAGAGTTGGAAGATCAGTGAATGAGTCAGCAAGTGAAGCCATAGCATAGATAGAGTCATCAATGAGTGAAATCTACAAGTATTAGCAGATGAAATTGTCAATTTGATATCAAAGAGTAAACATTTTATAATTATTAGCAGGTGAAATTGTGAAATTTATGTTCAAAGAGTCAACAATAAATGGAATTTGATTTTATATTAGGAGGATTATTACAATTAAATTAAGCACCTACTCATGTAGTTGACCATTTAAATTTTCATGCACATATCCCTCATTTCCACATTCATCACTCTTTAAAAGGTGATCATCCTCTTCAAACAAATTAGTATCTCAAGTAGTAGAGATAATGTCTTCTTCTATTCTTATCAGCACACTGTTAGGCCTCTTCTTTCTCTTGCTTTCATATCATGAATCCCATTGCTTGGCTAAGGTTTGGCCCTCAGGGAGCTCTACTAAGTTCTATGACTTCAAGGTACAATTTTTTTTTTTTTTTTCATCTTTCAATTAGAGGGAGGGATACGTGGTAGTCAGGTCTCGACCTCCTTTTATCTATCCCAGCTCAGCTTGTTATCATCTTAGCTACGACTTAATATTATAACTTACATGTATTTGTTTAGTTAAAAGAAAGAGAAGGAAACTGATCAATGTTATTAAGGATATAGGGGCTAATAATACAGTTAATGACTTGTTCATGAATGAAGGTGCAAACGACGAGGATAACCAAGATTTGCAAGAGCAATGAGATAGTCACCATCAACGGCATGCTTCCGGGACCGGTGGTGTATGTCAACGAAGGCGATCGTGTTATCGTCAAGGTCACCAATGAGACTCCATACAATGCTACTATTCACTGGTACCCTACTTAGTTATCTCTACTGTTGTAACTATAAAATGGCATATACGAATTATAGAAAATGACTTATCTAATTCATAATGTTGGCCAATTCTCTATGCAGTCTGCATGAATTTGGTTCTCATTTCTAAAGAAAATTACACATATTGTGTTTCTGCGAACAGGCACGGAGTGTATCAGCTACTATCGTGTTGGGCAGACGGGCCTGTGTATGTAACGCAGTGCCCGATCCGAGCAGGCGAGAGCTACACCTATGAGTTTACCATCGTAGAGCAAAGAGGCACGCTCTTCTGGCACGCTCACATTTCTTGGCTTCGGGCTACCGTCCATGGTGCCCTAGTTATTTACCCGAACAAAGGAGTCCCCTATCCTTTCCCTGAACCTTACGACGAGAATGTCCTCGTCTTCGGTAATTACTGATCAATTGTACAATTTTGTCTAAAGCTAATATGTATACTGATATGTGAGTATTAATTCATGTACGAGTATTTGTGATTGTACAGCTGAGTACTACTTCAAAGATGCGGTGAAGCTCGAACAAGCTATACTTCAAAGTGGGGGTGCAGAACCAGCGGCTGATGCGTATCTCATCAACGGGCATCCAGGGCCTCGCTACAACTGTTCCGCTTCTGGTAATTAATTACAGTGATATGATATTTACAGAGTTGAACTACAAAGTTTTCAATAATGTTAAAATCAATTTTTAGATGCTTCACAATGTGCTAAGTTTTGCTTTGCCAGATGCTTAATATATCACTAGTAATTTACACGTGCGATGCACGTCTTAATAAATATAGTTTTTTAAAATAAAAATTTAGACATAATTTTGATTTGAACGTAGAACCTCCTTTATAATAGTTATGCAGGTGTATTGCACGGGTTGGTAGATTGACAAAATATTTACAAATGACACTAAGGCCTTCTCCCATTATAATATTAGATTAGATATTAGAGATAGGAGTATTTCTTAGTTTTTAAAAATAGTGGGGGTATATGCTAGATTTCACATTTTAAATGAGAGCATTTACTAAAATATTCCTTTTTTGGGGACTGCACGTGCATACAAGGGTATGTTTAGTGAATTTAGTTTGGCCGTATATTGCACGGGTTTGCTCAGTTACAAAATTAGGGTTGGTTTGTTTACAATCCCAACTCTCTCATTAAAATAGTAGAGATTTGTTGTCAGATGTGTACAAGATTGATGTTGTTCCGGGCAAGACCTACCTTCTCCGACTCATTAACGCGGGCCTGAACCGAGAACTTTTCTTCTCAATCGCCAGCCACAAACTCACCGTTGTCGAGTCTGATGCAGACTACAACAAGCCCTTCACTCGGGACCACATCATGATCGCCCCAGGACAGACCATCAACGCCCTTGTCACTGCTGACCAACCCATCGCCAACTATGAGATGGCCATCGGCCCCTATGTCTCTGCCCAGAATGTTTCGTTCCAAAACATCTCAGCAGTAGCCCACTTCCAGTACTCCGGCGCAAAACTTGCCACTCTATCTCAACCAGCGATCCTACCCGCCTTCAACAACAACCTCGTGGTTCGATCCCACATGGACGGTCTTCGTAGTCTCAACTCCAGTTCTCTACCTCTAGACATCGACACGAATTTGTTCGTTACGATCGGGCTCAATGTGGACCCGTGCACTCGACCCAACCCTAACAAGACTTGTCAATCACCAAATGGAGGAATTTTTGCAGCTTCCATGAATAACGTTAGCTTCATCAGGCCTAGTCTCTCAGTTCTACAAGCTTACTATTACGGCATTCAGGGCTACTACAAGCCGAACTTCCCAAAATCACCGATGAAAATATATGATTTTGTCAACGGGGCACCGAACAATTTGACAAACAATACAGCGGCAGTGCATGACACTAGAGTTTTTGTGCTGGAGTATGGAGCCAAAGTGGAGCTCATAATGCAGGATACAGGGACGGTGACTACAGAGAACCACCCTATGCATTTGCATGGGCATAGCTTCTATGTCATCGGATACGGAACAGGGAACTACAATCCGAAAACAGCCGAGTTCAATTTGGTCGACCCGCCTTTCCTGAACACTATTGGTGTACCAGTTGGGGGCTGGGCTGCGATAAGATTCGTTGCGAACAATCCAGGTACGTCGTATTTACACTACTTTGTTACATACAAGTTTCGATGGGGGGTTACAACCCAATGACGTCCAATGCTAATTGATGCAGGGGTGTGGTTTATGCATTGCCATCTCGACATGCATTTGAGCTGGGGATTCTCGATGGCTTTCGTCACCAAGAATGGGGCAGGACCATTGGAGACTCTTCCTCCTCCACCAGCCGATTTGCCTAAGTGTTGAAGTTGTTAAAATAATTATAAGAGCAAGTGAGCTTTCAACTAGACTAGATTCATAGTTGATTGGATTCATGATTGGGGTTCTAGTTTAAAACCATTCATGTTTAGATATTGTATTCCTTTGCTCTGTTTTTGTTCTGTTATAGTGTTTAAGCATCCAACCGAGATGCAAGTAAGAAACATATGTAATTGCCTGGGTTATTATAAAGATAAAATCCCTGTTCTCTTCGGTTAACTTTTTTGTCTTAAAAATGATTATTATTGCGTTATTTGTGTTGTTAAGAAAAGCTTGCGTTGGACGAATTTCAAGTTCCTAAGGAGCAAATCCGAATTGGGTTTAAGAGTTCTCAAGACTAGAAAACACACCAACAGCATCACAAGAAGAACATACATGCCAAAGTAATTGTGAACCTCAGATTGCACACTGAATTCGTGGTAGAGTTCGCAGTAGGCTACTAATGATATACCACCATTTAATTTTAAATAAGAAAAAGTCACAAGTACAAAAAGATAAATTCATGTGATTTGCCTAAGTATGTCAGTGCTGAACCTTGAGATCAATTACAGCCACGAAAATATTAGATAGTAAACAGATCCCATCACTCATCATCCATTCTAACTACCAGAATACAACTTCTTGAGAAATGATAAAATTAAGTTGTCCAGTAATTTGATTTTAAGAAATACAAGTCCAAACTGACAAAAAAAACAAAAAACAAAAAACAAAAACAAAAACAAAAAAATATATCTTCAGCAATGCATTGAGATACGAGGTATAGATCAAGTGGCGTGCGTTTAACAAATGGTGAATGATAGTGAAGTACTGTTTGGCAGCCCACCTTTATTAAGGCCATCTCCAATCGATCACTATTTTGGCGTCAAAACGCCAAAAATGGCACGTTTTTTGGCACGGGAGTGTTATGATCCAAATTTAGTCACACATCGGTTATATGGAAAATCAATGTTGGGTAGTTATAAACTTGGGTTCCCTCGCTTTAACAACTAGCTTTTAAGAGTGAGTTCTCCAATTGTATCAGAGCCAACCCCATGCTTCTTAATTCGCTCTAGAGGCTATATTAACATTACTAATAGACCCAAATTGGACCAATGTCGCTAGGGTGAAAGCCGCCGAGAGTCGGTAGTCGCTAGAGTGAATACCGCCGAGGGCGGCAGGTTGCGGAAGCGTGGTGGAATGTTATGATCCAAATTTAGTCCCACATCGGTTACATGAAAAACTAATGTTGGGTAGTTATAAACTTGAGTTCCCTTCCTTCAACAGCTAACTTTTAAGGGTGAGTTTTCCTGAATTCCTAACAGGGAGATGCTCCAATGGAGCGCCATTTCCAGCAATTTTGGTGCTAATGAACAGTGGCGCGCCATTTCTGGCGTGCCACTGTTCATAACGCTATTTTTAACTTGTACATTTTTATAATAATAATAAAACTATAGTTTTGTATTTTTGTTCTTTAAACCCCAAATGTATTATTTAAGACTTATTTTAATTTATTTTAATTATGATTTTGGACGTTATTTAATTAGTGTTCTATATTCTACAATGTATTGATAGATAATAAAATAAAATTTATTCATATGATATTCCCGATCGCTTGATAAGCGATCAAATTATGAAACGTATCATATGATCAATACATAATAAAAATTTGCATATAAGAAATTGGTAAAAAGGATAAGAAATGGAAATTTTAGTAAAAAGTCATATAAAAAGTAGGTAGAGAAGAATATGCAGGAAATTTTTCTTTTAATTTTAGAAATGGTGTTGTGGGTTTGAGATTACTATTTGATGTAACTTTCACACCATTTTAGTATAAAAGTTACACCAAAATAGTGTTGTGGGTTGGAGATGGTCCAGGAGATTCTGTCTGTTAGAAGAAGATCATATACAGTAATAAATTACTTTGTTCTCTGAAAAAACAAACAAGTCAACTTGAGCGGGTGACCTAAAACTGATGCGTATCTAGAGTTAAAAATCAAACAAATTATAAATCAAATTTGTTCTCTAAAAAACTAGTAAGTCAACTTGAACTGGTGAACTAATACTGATGATGCGGCGTATCTATAGTCAAAATCAATCCAATTAAGTTGAAAATGAACTGCAATAAATATTGGCTAGTCCCTACTCCATGCCTATCAATGCAACATCACCAACTGCACTTGGAATCTAACTTCATGACGAAATGTAATGAATTAAGATATCCGGAACGAACCGATATACTGGAAAAATAAGTAATATCTAGCGACAGTTAGGAGTTTGGTAGCAATTGGAAATTGACTTCGGTCTATCTTTTGCCATCACACCAAATATGTGATGTAACTAATTCATATGAATATTATTATCAAATAGAAGAAGAAATAAAAAGTAATTCAAATGAATATGCTGAAAATGAAATTTGTTAGTTCCCTGTCATTTCAATACAATAATAACCTGTTATTGTATTAGGCCAAAAACAAAAACAAAAACATGTGATTCATCACTGACTAAATGAAACATTACTAGTTTATATTCAAAGGTAGGAACATTGAGACCATGCCTCTGTTGTAGTAAAAATAGTTGTTCAAGTTAAGCTATGAGCTCTGTAGATAATCAAATTCCATCGTAGTTAGTTCCCCACATGTGAAATCAAATAGATCAGGGTTAGTTGAACTCCCACTTCTGTGCTCCTGCGAGCTACCCAGTGAAAAGATTGGAAAATTCGATCAAAGGGTTTGGATCCCAGCCAGAAGGGTATCGCTATATTCAAATATGCAATACGACTATTACATGTAATGCTTTTCTATCGAGTTCTATATTCAAATAATGTTTGATTGAACTTCAAAAGGTTCTAACACTTAAAATAGCAATGGACTCTGAATACTTGTTAAGCAATTATAAATCAGGTTGTACTTCTTTTTTTAAGGGAAAGGTGAAATATAGTCACTATGTTTCGTTAATAAACAATTAACAAAACAAACCCAAAGTATTGGGTCAAAAATACAACCTACAATACATGAAATAAAACATAGAATCTCCACTTTTACATGGAAGGGTGGGGCAATAGACAAAAGACATAAAGCCATGTGACCAATACAAACAGCAAGCGGTCCCTCCAACAAAACCCTGGAGGATGGACCATTGACCCGAAAGATGGCTATCTCCACGATACCATACTCGACCTTCAAGTGATTTCTGAGGTATCACGCTAAAGGAGCGGGCAATCCAGACCCCCTTCTTAGGCCCAAAAGATAACATCAAAACCGTACTGGACCCCATCGAGGCCCAACGGAATTTCCTATGTTAATGTGTTGGCCCCCTTCTTGGTCCAGTCACAATTTGGCCCAATAGAAAAATATATAGGTCATTTTAGTTTCGTGCGCTGCTCACGTGGTACGCAGACACCCACCTGGAGTGAACCGAGCGAGATTTTTTGTGTCCAACCGTTTTGAAATTCGAAACGCCAACTCACAGCGGAAACGTCTCTCCGGCGACGGCAATTTTCAGAAGTTGCAGGAGCAGCAGCAGATCATGATCGCTGTCGGAGGTGGGCATCTCAACCAATCGAGCCATGGATAGGATTCGGGTTTCTATAATTTGGGGGAGATCTGAGCTCTTGAAGATGAGGGTTTAGAAAAGAGGGGCGGTAGCTAATCGGAGGTGGTGGCTAAAAGGGGAAAGGAGGATGGGGATTTTGGTTTTTTTTTTTTTTTTTTTTTTTTTGGGGGGGGGGGGGGGGGGGGGGGGGGGGGGGGGGTGTCTTCACTTCTAAACCCTAGTAAAAATAGACTTCACTCACACCTCAGCGAAGGACATTATAGCTCCTCAGCCACTTTACTCGGATAAGCATGAGAAAGGATTCTAAATAACACAAGAATTTCTACAAAATTATATATGAGCAAAAATGAGCAAATACATTGCTAATATTGATTTGTTTTTGAATTTGAAGACATAGGGGTTATGATTCACAATAAAACAACAAAAGAAGATGTATCTTTTACCCATTAGAGCAGCGAGGAGGACGGACGCTTATTCTTCAGCCATGGCATCTCAATTATGCTTTTGATCACAGCATCTCAATTACACTTGTGATTTGAAGTGGGTCTCTTCTTTGCTTTCAGTCACTATCATTAAATGGCACCGACAATAAATAAATGATTCCAGGCATTGAGTAGTACAGACCAAATCCACCCCTTGTGCTGCACATTAGAATATACGTGTCAGATATACTCCACTGTACTAAAATTTCTTATTGCTTCAAATTGTAATGAGCACATTTTTTACGTGTAGTCTGAGTTGTAGAGTTGTACTTCAGTAGTACACATAATAGTACTCGAAGTTTGAAATAGTAACCCTTCTAATAATAATTGGCCACAATAATTACAGAAAATGATTGCAACAAGATAAACTTGTATGTTTAAAAATATTAACTTACTGTCGAATATAAAGATATTAAGCAACTGCAGCATTCTCAATAAGGCCAAAGATCACCCCACAGTGATTTGCGTGCTTGAAGGTGTAATGAGGGATTTTTACTCTTAGTAACCACAACACGCTCGAAAGCACCTTCAGACCCATCACGCTTGGTTGATCTGCAAACGTTCATCTGTACCTGCCTGCCCCTTCTCAATGGTGTATATATTATTCGACCCCAACCACCTCCGAGATCAGCATGTGCTTTCATTTCTTGCTCCTCTTCATCGTCACCATGGAACGTGTTGGTCTCAGCACCATCAGAAGCATAGGGAACTAGATCATCTTCAGGATGATTATCTTCATCGGTATCCAATCCTGTTTCAGTTTCAAATTGGTCCTCTGTGAAGAAATCATGCACAAACCATTAGTAATGTCTAAATATATAATGATAATGTAATTTGAATGATGGAAGTAACATAAATAAAAGAGTGAACCACTTGAGACAATAATACAAAGCATTCGGGGGGCACATCAAAATTATCACATAATATGTAATACAATTATCCCCACATCAATACCAATATTTCAGACAAGGGTCACTTAGTCTGAACTATCTCAAGTAAAGATCCCAATTGGTCCTATCAAAATAGGACTAATCGATACTGTAGTATTCAAGTTGATACCACTACATGTGTAGCTTCAATATTTCATTCAGGGGCCTAGACTTTATGTTACTAAACACATAACTAAAACAACTCGTACATTATCTCATATTAGTCCAATTACTTCATCTCATCAAGTTACTCTTGTGGATTCCACATTATCCATTTTTTGCGAAGGCATTTCTGACTTGATACCCACTTTCCTCATCCTGACTTGTTCCTAAGTCACTTTTTTTCCTGTCTTTGGAGTTGACCCAGGTCCCTTTTAACAACTTGTTCCTGGACTCCCTATATGAGAACTGGAAGACCAAAGTCCATTAGCTGAGTTATTTCCCAAGCCATTAGTTTCAAAACATTTGGGTTTTTAATTCAATTTATTACTCTTTCTTTCTCATCTCCAAAACCATTAGATTTAACTAATGAAGTATATATATGCAACGTCTTCTAAATCAAAGCAATCATTGTCTTCAACTAGCATATAAGTGTCTGCTAACAATCTTTAAACTGATTCCTCATGTAATGTAAATAATAAATGAACCATAACAGTCATACTTTTATTGTACTTACTGGAAAAATAGATGAATAGAGAACCAAACTCTATTAAATTCTTATTGCACAGATTTAGAGTTTAATGGTAAAATAAAAACATAAAATTAAAATTAAAAAAATAAAAAAGAGAAAATATCGGGCATTGTTCCGTACCAAAGTCAATAACATGATCCTCGAGATTTCGCTTAGCACGTTGCTCTTCTAGAGTTTCAAATTCCACATCATCAAGAGGCCAAGCTTCCCTACTCAAGAAAAGTAGAGCTAAAAGTTACTAGCCAATTATACACTACATAAAGCAACGTAAACAATGTTAAGTAGGGATTTGTGTTTTCCTACCCTTAATTGAGCAATAAAATCATGTGAACTTCTCCTAAAAACATAGAAAATCTTAGTGTAAAAACTCCCTAAAGATATAAAATTAATAAATTATACCTAAAAAAATACTGGAAACACATATTAGAATAGTTTGTTTACATGGGACTTCATGGGAAAACCAAACATTCAACTCTGTACATGTGACATGGAAAAGAAATCAACTATGTGCGCATATGCATATGTAAATGCATATCAATATGTATACATATATGTAATAGTATATGAATGTGTATATATTTAAGAAAACACTAGCATTCAAAATCTTATATGCACAGCCAAATTTCAATGCATGTATGCTGTTTATAAGTTTGACATGATACATATAAATTCCATAATCAAATTCTTACTGAGGTCTTTTCCCACGTCTCAAGGCAACAAAGCAAAACTTCTCATCCTCAAAACCACGTAGAGGCTCACCCTTTGATCGCTGAAATTATCAAACAAAGGAGGAAAACATCAATCAAAAGAACCAGAAGCTTTCCTGAGGAGATCGTAAACCATATCCCAGATTCAAAATGGCTGAGACCCAAACCCACACACCTTAATCACCTAAAATTATGAACTTAAGAAACTTACGAAACTAACCACACACACTAATCACCGAAACTTACGAAACTACTGGAGAAACACACACAAGCCAGAAATATATATCAAAGGGGGCCAAAACAAATACAAAATTTATGAAAGAAATATATACAAATTTTATTCACTTTAACTTTCCTTTTTAAGGAAAAAGTATAATTTGCTCAAAATTACAATAAAAGTATTATATTTTGTTAGGATAAAACCACAAAGAAGTTCAAAAATAAAATTAAAGAATTATCTTTAAATAACTTAAAAGATAAAAAATTTGATTAGTGTTGGTGTAGTCAAGTATTCGGGTTTCTCTTTCTGAAAAGAAAAAAAATACTAAAACATAAAAGAGGCCGGACAAATACCCCATATTGATTTGAACTCTTGCATGAGAAGATCAAGGCACAATTTTTGGTAAGAGCCAATGGTACAATTCTAATATTTTATATGATATCATATAAAACAGTGGACAGATGATTCTATTTCCTAAAAACAAGGACCTGCCCATGTGAGAAGGGATAGGGAGAGCAAAAGATAACTGGATATAGATTAGCCATTTTTAATGCTGGTCCCTGCCAATTAGAAATTTTCCGTTCATAACACATACCCCTTTAATCACCGGAAGTCCCTTTAATCACCGGAAGTGATTAAACTACTGAAACAACAACAACACACAAATCACCAGAACTTACGAAACTAGTGAAACAAAACCCACACACACACACACACACACACACACAGAGAGAGAAAGAGAAATAAACACAGAAACTTAAAGTGAAGAAAGACACGCATGCACGCTCATGCACACAGACACATTTAATCACATAAACTCGTCAAACTATTGAACCAACACAAACACCTTAATCACCAAAACTAATGTAACTTCTGAAACCACACACAGACACACCCTTAATCAACAAAACTCATGAAACTGCTGAAACCACCCACACACCCCTCAATCACCGAAGCTCATGAATCTATTGAAACCACACAAGCACGCGCAAGCATGCACACCCCTTAATCACTCCTTAATCGCTGAAACTTACGAAACTATTGAAACCCACACAGACACATAATCACAGAAATCTATGTAACTAATTGAAACCTAGTGCACCTTGAAAGGAAAAACAAAAACTGAGTTCTCAAACCACTGAACTCATGCAAGTATCATATACATCTTAATCACACCTAATTTACCTTGGAGTGTAAATGTATTATTTAAAGAAACTCAACTCTCAAATTTCATGTAGAACATTTAACCAAAACTTATGATTGAAACCTAATGTACCTTGGAAGGAAAAAATAAAACTGAGTTCTCAAACCACTGAACTCATTCAAGTGTCACATATATCTTAATCACACCTACTGCACCCAGGAGTGTAAATGTATTATATAAAAAAAACTCCACTCTCAAATTTCATTCAGCACATTTCGTCGAGACTTGTGAAACTAACTGAAACCTACTTTGGAAGGAAAAAGTAAACCTAAGTTCCACAGTTACCACACTAAATTCATGGAAGTTCCACATATATCTTAATCACACCCTGGAGTGTCAATGAGTTATTTAAAGAAACTCCACTCCCAAATTTCATTCAGCACATTTCCTGAGGCCTCTCTCCCTCACCCTCACCCACACACACATATTTCCTGAGGCCTCTCTCTCTCCCTCACAAAAGCAATAAGTTTGATATGATTTTAAAATATTTATACAAGTGTAATCATTGGCCTCTCTCCCTCTCCCTCACAAAAGCAATAAGTTTGATATGATTTTAAAATATTTATACAAGTGTAATCATCGGTGTATGTGTTTAACTATTAATGCATGCACCCATACACACTAAAGAACAAGAAATAACAAATCCGCATTTTTAAAACATGAAAGAAAAATTAAAATATATCATCACCAGCTTTCTTACAAATTCTAGATTTCAAAGGGATTACAAGTAAAAGTGAAATAGCTGATAAATCAAATGTAAGTAAATTGTGTTATGTTTCTAATGCAATCCCCATTCGACTTCTTGTGCAGCCTCACTACTTTTTAAAAAAACAATGAACCAACCTTACCTAATTTATATCTATGCACACCAGCTCACCCAAATCCATCTAATTACACTACCTCCTCCAATCAAACCGTAATTACAACAGAGAGATCAGAGAAATGCAAAATAAATATTATATCCATTTGTATTGGAGGCACAGCAACAAAGATCACACTTGTGTTATGAACAATGTTAGCGTTTACCCCCACCCAAATCAAATAATAAATAAATAAATAAATTGTCAAATAAACTATTAAGGCCCCGTTTGGGAATGGAGGTTAGGTAAGATAATTGGAGGTACCTGGAGATATCTAAGATACCTACAATTATCCTATCTTTAGGTCTGTTTAGAAACATTTTTAGAGGTAAGATAACTATAGGTATCTTAACTATTTGCGTCCAAAGTTATTATCTCACCTCCAATAAAACTTATGTTTATCTTGCCTCCAAAGTCAAGTGCTCTTTTCAAAAACTAACTATAGGTATCTAAAATTTGTAGGTAGAGACAAAAAATACATATAGGTTGCATACCTTACCTTCACACCTTCACTTAAAAGATACCTATAGGTATTTAGACTTTGTTTCCAAATGGGGCCTAAAAGTACCAATAGGTATCAAAAGGTTGTTCAAATTTAGCTGACAGAACCTACTATTTACACCTTTGATACTGAAAAGAATCAATATGTCATTTACTTTAGTCATATTTGATTCCGGTCTTACATAATAAACCTATTACTTACTTTCTTAAAAACTTAATTTTGTTAGATCATACAGTTATTACTTTCTCGCTTTTCTACTATGTTGAACCCCCCCCCCGCGCGCGCGCGCGCCCTTCAATGGTGAAGGTCTCCATTTGGCAGCAAACGGGATAGGAATAAGATCTATATGTACACATTTCCCGCCTAATCTTTCTTAATTAGAAACTAAAATTCTTTTGAACATATTAATAGGTAAAGGCTGATCAAAGGTCATCACTCCATGTGTTTTTATTCTTCAATAACTATGCAGAATATTTTATGCTAATAATTGTATCTTTGTCCTTAAAGTTTAATTTTATGTAATATTCCCCCTGACCCAAACCATGGTTATGCCCCTGCTGATAATGGTAATGAAATCACCATTTAAGAAGAAATAATGTGTACTTATTAGTTGTGATGACATAAAAATAGATGAGATCTCCAGTTTACTAGATAATTCACTTGACATAAAAATATATGATCACTATAACAATACCTTATATGCACGTTGTGATGACGTTCGCTCCAGGCGCTGGACAAAGTGGCAATACTTACTACTGTTCTCCAACGGGCAACGTCCATCATGAGAACACTGCAAAAGAACCAGTTAATATAATAATATTGAACCAACTCAATTTAGATGCCAACATGAAAAGGAATGTCCGCAGATATTGAACAGGAACTCACAGGAGCAACAACAAATGCACCATTTTCTAGTCTTGACGTGCGAACAGCTATATTTTTCTCTTTACTAGAATCTTCACTTGAATGTTTCTCAATCTTGCGGCATTTCTTCGAACACAATTAAAGAAAAACGAATTAATTATATACATGTATATATATATAATGGAAATTATGTAATATTGATCGAGAAAGTAGCCTACCCGCTTTTCCAACCATAGAATGTAGGAACGCATTTCTTGTATTATTTTTGATCCATGTGGAGTTCCAGGCTCCAGTAGAACCTACCCCAAAGTTTTCACCTTTTTCAGAAAAAATGATAATAAGGTGCTTAAACCATGATATTGACAACATTATGATGTTTCATTGCCTATAATAAAATGAACAACTTCTGAATGAAAATGCAAGTTAGTCAGACAATGAGAGATTTTATATATGGTCTCTTGGCTTCCAACGCACAGTCGCTTCAGCAATGGTGTATAATAGAAAGACAGCTAAATGCTTCAGTAAATCAGGGAAGAAGCCAGAAAATTTACAGCAGAGTCTTATTCTAAAAAAAAAATTGTAAATAAAATTTAAAAATCACTGATATTTCATACATAATTTTATTGACATAAGAAAACCAACAGTTGTATTTTTTGGCATTATCTATGTGAACGTTTCAAAACACCAAATGTATATGTTTCATCAAAGATTAGTGGGCCAGAAACATTGGTGGGCCAGAAACATTGTAGGCCAAATGAGGATAGATGTCATTTATAGATGAGGGGGTTTCTGAAAAATCTTTGAGGTGGCTAATGTGGTAAAACAAGCATTCTCTAGGGAGGTTTTTGAAACTTGGCGTAGCATTAGCCACCCCCTGCCCCTTAGTGGCTCCGTCCCTGAGTAAACCATGGTGATAGTTGTACAGTAATCTTCTTATTTAAATTTTTTATTATTAGTTTATGAAATAAATATTCCG
Source organism: Hemerocallis citrina (assembly GCA_017893485.1). Classification (NCBI taxonomy): domain Eukaryota; kingdom Viridiplantae; phylum Streptophyta; class Magnoliopsida; order Asparagales; family Asphodelaceae; genus Hemerocallis; species Hemerocallis citrina. The sequence continues at coordinate 12,950,054 of CM030361.1, forward strand.
CTCTTAATTAATAATCGTAGTTCGAGAAATATGTTTATTATCAATACTTTAATAATAAGAAATAATATCTACCACTGTATTTATGAACATTAGAACATAGCTGGAGAGACACTATTTAAAAAATATGTTATTATTATCTGAATGTTAGGAGTCATTTTCTACAGTAATACACTGATTTCTTACAAGCTTAGCCAAACGAAAATATGAGCTACATGGTTAACTTATACAAGCATGTGTACTAGGTAGACACTTTGTTTACATACAAAACTACTTAAACTGCGAACTAAACCTTACTACAGAAATGCACCTTCTATCCACCAAATTAAAATCTTTAATCTGGCATTCAACAAACTAAGGAATTTTTTGCCGTACTAGGCCACTTTTTGAAAGTATTTGCGATCTTGGGCCACTTTCCAAACTATTAGAATTCGTGGGCTAGTTGTCACGTCAGAAGCAGCCACTATTCCATTAGCGGCATCTTCCTTTTGGCGACCTCTTCTTTTAAAAAAAAATAAAATTTTTGTTTACTTCGCTATTCCTATTAGCAACCAAAGCACATATCGAGTCGCTAATAGAATTAGCGACCTTCAATAAACTGTATGGAGACACTAAGCAAAATTAAAAGAGTTTTTGTCCTTTGGAAAAAAAATAGTTAACTTTGGTCGCTACTAGAAATAGCGACCACAATAAACTATGGTTGCTATTCACACTATCGACCACAAGTGGGGGAGGAATTGACATAATCCAGATGAGACTGGTTGTGGGATTTCGGAGGTACAGATCAGCTAGCAGCTAGCTGGCCTACATAACTAGATTATTGAATGACCTCTCAGTTTCCACTTGCAAATGGTGCTTGGAATTATGCATTTGTGTATATCTAGGATTTTGCTGACGTCCTGCTTGGAATGATGCAAATGGTGCTTGGAATGATGCAACTCTCACTCATTAATTGCTCAGCTAGGAAAAAGTCAACAATAGTAGGTAGTGGATTACTAGTAGTAGAGTTCATGATGCACATTTTTCTTTCAAGTCATATACGAGATCATCTTTCTCTACATCTTCTTGTTATTTAGTGTTGAGTAGTAACAGTGGTCGCTAGTGGGAATAGTGACCATTGTTTATTATGGTCGCTATTTACAGTAGCAACCACAAAATTAAAAAGAAATTTAATTTTTTTCAGCTCTAAATTTCGCTAAGTACCTCCATACAGTTCATTGAAGGTCGCTAATCCTATTAGCGACTTGATATATACTTTGGTCGCTAATAGAAATAGCGACACTAAACATAAATTTTAGTTTTTTTAAAATAGACCGCTATTCCCATTAGCGACATCCAAAATGAAGATGCCGCTAAAGAGAATAGCGGGCGCAACTAGCCCATGAACACTAATAGTTTGGAAAGTGACCCAAAATCGCAAATACTTTCAAAAAGTGGCCTAGCACAGCAAAAAAATCCAAACTAAGACCATATAAAACATGTGCATTTTCCAATTAAGGCTCTCATAACACAAAACAGTAACTAACCCACCACTGTCACTCATCTCATCACAAAAAACAGTAACTACCTCCCCCCCCCCCAAAAAAAAAAAAAAATAACAAAAACAAAAACAAAAACACACATTATTAATTTTACAACAATGATCACTTTTGTATTGGATTTCGATCAGACCCAAACTAATTTAATACATAATGACAAATATCTGAAAAAACAAAGAACATTATCATGAATATGTACCACCAAAGTGCACATTAGAAGTATATAGTCAACAGCACCATTAGTAAAGTGCCAAAGAAACAAAATTGTAGTGCTTAGTAGACATACCAGAACATCACTTGTAAGGTCCCAAAGCTGACGCAGTATGGTTACCCGGTCACTCAATGAAGGTATTTCTCCTAGAGCATATGACTTCATTTGGATGTCAATAAACAATAAACCATCAAAATCAACAATAAAAGTTAAATATGGCATCTCAAAACTATAACAGATGGAGAAATGTACCAATGAAGACTTGAGAGTTAAATAAATATTGAATTAATTGCAAAATTAATGGTAATAAAATCTCAGTATAAAAAGATTAAAGATAAGAAAGATGATTCATACACACTACAAGTCTACAATAATGATAAACTATCAGAAACAATCAAACACTAAAGTGCATCTGCATATCAATACACACCAAATTGATCACCTTTACATTCAGGTATTCAAGTACTAAAAGCCACAACAGATTCTTTCTGCAACCTATGACAGCTATACATTTATACTTACTACACTACTATATAATTGTAGCAAGGGTGTATGTCATTGTCCTCCCCCCATTTCATCCCACTTTAATTTTATCTGATTAATTATCTAAATCTGAGAATGTGATTTTATTCTTTCCAAGCAACAAATAGTTAATTATGGACATCTTAATGAAGATCGCTTCTTCTTATGTGGTATTGGAATCAGGGAAAAACCCACAAGCAAAGCATGTACAAATATATCTACTATAGATGAAGCATACAATTCTTCAGACGCCACTTATGGGAACATCACCAACATTCTAGAACTTCAAAGTGGAAATAAACTTTGAAATAAATTTGAAAAGTTGTTTTTTCTATGAACACCCTCACACCCCACCCTATCCACCCACCCACTATTTTCTAGAACAATTTTAAATCAAGCTCAAAATGATTTTGAGAAGTGCAATCTATACCAGATTTCAGAATTATTTCTATTAGTTCACTGACCTAGTACCTTTCTTCCTCGTTCTTCAACATGACACTACAGCCCTGATTTCGGTGAAAGGACAGAAAACTGTAGGAAACAATGAATGTGTAGTTGCAACTCAAAAAAGAGTTGAGTCAGTAGAGCAGCACAAAAAGAAGGCTCATATATATTCGGTTTTGCTTTCCTCCCTTACTTTTCTCGCTCTCCTGTTATTTCCGTTTATGTTACTCTCATGTTTAGATAGAGTTCTGCTACTATGGGCCTTGACCAAGTCAAAAATCCGAATCTTAAAGTCATTGAGTGGTTGTTATTAGTGGACTGTTTTTTTCTTTTTATCTAATGAATTGTTGGGATGAAAGATCCAAGGGTCTTTGACTACATTTAAGGCCCATAGTAGCAAAACTCTTAAATTGACTATCAAGGAACTTTATTGATATTTGTTCTTTTAAATTGCTCGTCTATTTCAACCCAAAAGCTATTTTGACAGTGCTTTCAGTATATGCCACCTAAAAGGGCTAAAAAACTGATTCATAAAGTAGCATGTCTGACATAAAAGGATTAACTTTAAATATCCGGCACAATGAATTTGTGACAACTTTACAGAATCTAATAGAAAAAAAGATTGAAAAACGCATACCAAAAATAATTAATTTAAAAGAAAATGAACCCTCATACTTATTTCTAGGTGGTGATTTCCAAATATAGAGTGATTGTAATTACTCTTTGGGGACACATCATGGAAGATCCACACCAATGACTTTGATTTTTAGTCATAGTATGTATGATTATAAAATATAAGGGGTCTGGAAATCTTTTACCCATGTCTTTAAGCGGAAGCAAAATTAACTGTTTACAATGATGTGACAAATTAGCACCATCCAATGCATCGGTATGAAGCCTCCAGACAAATTGATTTTTTGTACAAATGCATCTTGTGATGTAAGAAACATGATGAACAGTGTGGATCATTCATATAGGGTTCCTTTCCTCATAATTTAAACAGTGAATATTTTTATGCAGGGTCTCTTCTCAAAAATGTATTATAACATGAAAATAAAACTTTTGATATCTACTCAAATCCTATATTATAGCATATAAATTGAGCATGGTATAAGAGCATCCACAACGGTTGTTCTCCAAATATGACAAAATGGCAAATGAGAAATAGCAATTTGGCAATTTCGTTGCACTGGTTCATTGCTATAATTTTCTCAGAAAAAAAAAAAAAAAAATAGCGGACGGGACAACATGTCCCGTCTGACTTCAATTTTTTTTAATGTTAACAAAATGATTAGATTAAGTCAGTTAGTAAATTAGTGTTAGATTTAGTTATTAAATTACTAAGTAATTAATTAGATTAATTAGTGATTAATTAATACAAAGGGAGAATTAGGCTTGGGAAAAGTCCCTTGGATTCATGGACGGGACATGTTGTCTAGTCCAAGCATTCTTTTGCTTCGGACAGGACAACTTGTTCCGTCCGAGAACCTTTTTTTTTTGGGGGTGGGGGGTACAACATGTACCGTCCGACCGTTTAAATAAATAAAAATTTTCAAAAAAAACTTTGGACGAAACAACTTGTTTCGTCCGATCCTCTTATAAAAAAAATTTTGGACGGAACATTTTCTGTCCCCCTATATTTTGAGAATTCACAAAAAGTTTCTCAAATATGAAAAGTTATTGTGGCAATTTTCTCAAAAAATGGCAAAATAGCAAACCGATGTGGGGCACTTTTTTGCCAAAAATGACAAAAATGGCCAAATAGAAAACCATTGTGGATGCTCTAAAGGAGCAGAGTTATCATAATTTATTTAAGCTACTATACAAATCATCTATTGAATATCCACACAATATATCCCATCAAACATGATCGGAAGTTATCTTATCTTGATTCACATGACAAGTCAAAAGTCCAAGTATGGCATAATTCACTGTGTTTAGAATAGCATAATGTATCGAGGAAAACTGTAATCAACAGAATTACTGTAAATTGACAACAAAAAAGACAGCAGTAGAAAATTATAGCAAAAACTTGATAAATTTTGAGAACTGACAGAAATTACGAGGTCATGCTCTCTATCACCCTTGTCAATTGACGAGTTCAATTGTTGAATGCTATCATAACTATGAATAACTGGCAGCTCTTTCAAACCTACAGAAAGGTCAAAATTGCAATCATATATTAAAATTAGCTCAAAAAAGCGTGCATGTATGTGATAAACAAAATCTCTAAGAAAAAATAAGAGAGAAAAACCCTTCTTAGCGCAGTCGCTCCCTCCTTTCTCTTGTATTTTCAGTTTGTAACTCCTCTGAGTTCTAAGAACTAAGCTCGTGATTGGGTGGGACCTCTCCTCCTGTCATGATCGCCACCAACAAAGCCTAATCTCCTCCCAGGGATCTCTCTTTCTCTCGTACTCTATTTTGTTTACATGCTCCATACATGTCATGCTGACTTAGGCATTGGAGGGGGGACGACTAGGGCAAAACCCTGTCCCCCTATAATGGTGTTCTTCCTCGTACTTATGCAAGAAACATAGGAAAGGAGTCCCATCACCCTTCCAACTCATGCTGCAAACACGCCCCAAGCATGAGCTACACACGTGCAACCACTCAGGTATTTGGCATCGGAACAGGTTTGATTCAAGAATCAATAAGCATGACAAATTGGTTGGAAACCCTACTTATTGTTGCTGAAGTGCAAGTCTGTTGTCACAAGAAGATTGTGGTATTCAACCTATTATTAGTTTTGAAGGACGATGTATATTTCAAAGGCTCCAACATCGTAAATCAAGTCCTAGGCATTATCACCGGTGTGTACATTATTAGGATTTCTTCTAGTGATAGGAAATTAGGAATTAACCATTAAGTTACAACATGTACTTTGAAGGATGATGTATATTTCAAACGCTCCAACATCGTTAATCAAGTCCTAGGCATTATCACCGGTGTGTACATTATTAGGATTTCTTCTAGTGATAGGAAATTAGGAATTAACCATTAAGTTACAACATGTACTTTTTATTATTTGATACAAATAAGTTTCTATATTTTGTCTGCTTCCGAATGTTTTATCAAATTCTTGTTACTGAAACACAGCATACTTCCCATCCATGGTTTCTAAAACCTAGGGACCACTAGCGTCATTCTAACATGCAGTTTTTAATTAGATAACTTCCATTGTTTTGGTTATAAAACTTCGTTGACATACCTTTCTAACACTTAAAACTTCATTGACATTGTCGTATAGAAAGACAAACAAAACTAAAATACGAATAATCATGAATATCAATACTCCAAAAAAGTACCTCCCAAAAGACTCTGAGCAGCTCTCTGCATCTCCTTTGACGGCTCCACCAAATTAACCTCCTCCACCGACCGCGGCCACACCTCCCTCATCGCCCTACAAAACATTCAGCACATCAAAAACCACCCATCAAAACATATTAAACCCAATTTAAAGACTGTCACTCACCAAAGCGCCGACCCCGGTCCCGCTCCAAAATCCAAAACCCTAGACGGCGCAAACCCTGGCAACCTCCTCCTCACCTAAAATCAAAAGCCATTAACCCAACAACAAACAAGATAACTAATTTAAGTAAACAATTTCATGAACCTAACCATACCTCTTTGAGAACCCGAAAGCAGGCCGAGTAGACAGCTGGCATACGGGAAGCCACATACGCCACCGTCTCGTCCTCCCTGTATTTCAAACCGATGTCGCCGTACGCCGACCGTATCTTCCACCGCCCCGACCGGTTGTCGACCGCTCGCAGCGGGTCCTCGATGAACTCTCGTGACGCAATCGCCGACATCTGGAGGTTCGTGTCCTTCATTTTGCTGAACGATTCCGATAATAACAGCACCTTCCGATTCATATGCGATTTCTCTCTATCTAAAAAAATTACAAAAATAATTAATTAAATTACTGAATAAAAATTAACAAAAAAATTAAGAGAAAAATTATTACCTCGGAGGTATTTTTTGATGGCGCGGCGGAGGGAGAGGGGGATGAGGTGGATGCCTTGGGACTGTTTGGCGGCGGATCGGAGGGTGGAGGATGAGTGCAAGAATTTTGAGGCGGTTTCGGGGAGGATAGAGGAGGCCGCCATTGATGAGAGTGGAGTGAGGATCGTCTTCTTCGATTTGTGCCGCCTTTTCTGTCTAATCTAATTGTTGGCACGAAATTTGGAGTGGGCCGTGAATGGGCCATATTTGAAGCCCTAAAAAAAAGGGAATTTGAGGCGTGAAGTGTATGTCGAAATTTTTTGAGGACTTAGTATTCGTATAATTTGTGGTAGCTTGGGCTTCACGCACGTCGGGGCCGTCGGGCTGGACGCGCTCCGGCCCAATGCCTAATTTGCACGCAACTGCTGATTTACGAAATTGCCCTTGCGTGGTTTTCAGGCGAAAATAAAGGCGGCGGAGACGAGGAACTCTCTAATCTCTGGTCTAATCTTCTAATCTTCTGTAAGGTTAGTCTCATTTGTAAATGTTTTGTCATTCTATCAATCCGTGTAATGCACGTGCATAACTATTATAAAGAAGGTCCTATGTTCAAATCAAGACTACGTCTAAAAAAAAATTTAAAAACTATATTTATTACACGTGCATCGCACGTGTAAACTACTATTAATATTATAATGGGAGAAGCTTTAATGTCATTTGTAAATATACCACTTTACGTGTATTTGTACGTGTAACTAAAACTCTCCTATTATACACTTAATTTGAATTTACTAATTTACGTGCATTACACGTATAACTGAAACTCTCTCATTATTTTTTTTATTTTTTTTTAACATGTATTTATTAACACGTGCTATATTATACTTTAAAAATTATATATTGATTAAAACGTGCATTGCACGTGTTAACTACTAGTATATGCTTAATGAGAAGAATATAGTCCTATAAATTTTTTAAAAGCTGTTGTAAACTGGTATTATTGATTAAAACATGGCACGTGTTAACTACTAGTATGCTTAATGAGAAGAATATAGTCCTATCAATTTATTAAAAACTATTGTAAATTGGTATTTTAAAAAAATTGAAAATATATAGTATATATGTTGGGAATATGCATTAAATCTACTACACGTGCGATGCATGTCTTAATAGATATGTACATATTTAAAGTAAAAATTTTGTAGTCTGACTCGAATCTGAAAACTCTTTTATATTAGTTATGCACGGACAATACACATCTTAATATGTAGACTAATTTAGATGTGTAGATCAATGTGAACGTGCATATTAATCATTTGAAGTTCAAATGATTTGATTTTGCATATTTAGACTAATTTAGATGTGTAGATCAATGTGAACGGTTCGGATTTTCGATATGAACGCCCGAAGGCTTAGTGTTCACGCAGTGAGCACTAGAGTAGTGCTCAACCGAAACTTTCCCCATATATATATATATATATATATATATATATATATATATATATATATATATATATATATATATAATAAAACACAAAAAAGCTATCAAGTGGCTCTCATTCAATATGGGCGAAATCAATGGTCCAGATCTAATATCATAAAATATATTTTCCTACCCAAAAGTTCCCCCCCAAAACTCAAATTCAAATCCCCCAAAAACAACTCTTTTATTTCTTTATTTATTTCTCTCTCTCTCGCTCATTCTCTCTCTCTATTTACACATAAATTTATATTTTCTGATTTCGGGTTTGTAAATTTTCAAATTTTTTTTACATTTTTTTATTGCTCATGTTACATTGAAAATAGCAACTATCTCATCAACAGTTAAATTTCATCATTTTCACACTCAAAGTTCTAAGAAGTTGGATTTTACACCTCCATTCATAATTATTTTTCAAAATATACTAATGGAAACGTGAACTTTTATTTACAACTAATTATTATTTTACAATTCGAATTTGAGCTACATATTTTTTATTTTTTTTTTGATGAAACGGATAGATCCTTACGTATCCAGCCTCAAATATATATTGAAATAAATAAGGAGTCGCATACAAAAACTTATTTTACAAGGAGTAAAACAAGGAAACAGCAGTAATGGAAGATAAACAACCAAAAAGCCCAAGGCCAAAAAACAATATTTACAAAGCCCGAACTTAACCACGAACTCGGGAAAGCCAAAGTACCACAGACAACCCCAGCCAAACAAAAGAGATCAGCAAAAAACTCATCCTCCCCCAGCAGCGCAAGCATCGGAAAGGTTAGCAAACCATCCCCAAACGACAAGCACTAAACATAGAGGAGGGCAGAACACCGCAAGCCCAACCCGGGAAAGCAGCATCCGGTGGCAAGCACGGTCTACTCCCTGTAACCATCACAAAAAAACCAAGCCAACAAGCAACCACAAAGCGCATTCAGAGCAGGGCCAAGCCCCAAGCTCAGCCAAATACTGAATCAGCAAATAGGCAAACAAAAACCCCCTCCTCACTGAATATAAGAAACACGCAAAGAACGACAGCTCACAAGCTTCCACTCTCACTGCGGTGCAAGAGATAACTTCTAAACCACAATAAAAATAGTGAGCGCACAAAAATAGCAGCAAAACCATCAGCTTATACCACAAAAGTCAAGCATCCAACATAAAAATCCACACAGGGCCCAAATCGATGAGAAGAACAGCCCCAGAGGATAGTTAACAATACACTTAGGCGACAGCCAAGGTAGAACATACATCCCAGACAACCAAAACAAAGAAAGAACAACCAAAATTCCTGTACCGCATTGGATAAGAAGTGGAGCTACATATGAACATGCCCCATTCCACCAAAAAAGGCAAAATAAAAACAGAGAGCCAACAAAGGGAAGCGCCCAACTGGGAAACAACCAGAAGCCAACAGAGGAAATCACCACCAATGAGAGTAGCCAAAGCACGTGAGTGCTCAACCATCAAAAGGCAAAATAATCAGCACTATAAGGCCAAAAGACTTAACCATGCAAAAAGAGCAAAAGTCACTGAGATTCGAAAGTATTTAAATTAAGAATAGTATTAGTAACAAAGGTAGAACGTTAAAAAACAGCAACGTCATCAAGCCTATCAAGGCTTAACCGCTCAATTTTGTGAGTAAGAGTGGAAGACCAATGCTTAGAGAAAAAAATAAAATCATCAACCATAGAGTCAATGGGCTTAACAATGTTATTAAAAATGCGATTATTTCTTTCTCTCCAAATAACCAAATAATAGCCATAGAAGAAAGAATCCAGGACTTGCGAAACTTATAGTTCACAAATTGGCAGCTCCAGCAATCAAGGAAAGCGGGGGGAAGAGAGGGGACCTGCCAAGCTAGTAAACAGATCTCCCAAAGAGGTCTGCTGAAGTTACAATGAAGAAAAAGATGAACAATGTCTTCGTGACAATGAAAGCATAAAACACATAACTGACTTAAAGCAAGATTCCTTTTATTTAGAACTTCAACAGTTAGAAGTCTATTGTTAATAGCGAGCCAAGTCAGGATTTTGGCCTTAAGTGGAGTACAGCCACTCCAAATGAAATTAGCGAAAGGGGAGAATGCACCTCGAAAGTTGAGGAAGTTATAAAAAGATTTAACCGAAAAAGAATCCGAGTTGTTCCATCGCCAAAATAAATCCTCTTTGGGATGCCACACATAATTGTTTAAGAGAGAAATGAGGTGAAGGTATTCTGATTCTAATTCGGGTGGGAGAACACTAGAGAAATGAATAGATTAGTATCTATTGTTGTCATGAACAGTAAGATAGTCCGACATTTTGGCAGAGGGGTTGAGCGCGAGGCGGAAGCCAGCTTCATGTTGCCAATCCAGAGGTGATTCCAGAATTGGGTCCTGGAACCATCAGCACAAACATGATAGATGCTACAATGGAAGGGTCCTACCACTTTCCAAACTCCTTTCTAGACCAATGATGCTCTAGACGGAAGAGTGGGATGAAACTCCCAAATGTGACGTCGGAAGCAATTATTGGAAATCAGACGGACCCAAGGAAGTTTCTCTTCTTTAAGAAACCTCCACATCCATTTAGCCAAAAGAGCTATGTTTTGAGAGCTATGTTTTGATGTCTGAGATTGAGGACACCCAGACCTCCGGCTGCCTTAGAGGTGCAGACCAACTTCCAATTACAAAGATGAGATCCAGCTATATAAGTGGCTGAGCTAGACCCGAAGAAATTCCTTCTGATTTAATCAATTTTATTGATAACCCAAGAAGGAATGTAGAAGAAGGACATCATATATAGTGGAATAGAATTGAGAACCGCATTCACTAGAACCAATCTGCCCCCATAGAAAGGTTTCTGTCGGTCCACACATTAAGTCTGGATTCCACTTTATCAATCATCAGAATCCATTCCGATTTGTGCAACTTGCCCCATCTCAAAGGGATCCCTAGATACCTAACCGAGAAGGAAGCGACATTACCATTGAAAAACTGAGCAATCTCTAATTGACGATTGTTAGATCCTCCAAGCCAGAGAACCGAAGATTTGTGGAAGTTAATAGATAAACCAGACACACTTTTGAAGAGGTATAGAAGGAACTTGAGGTTACGAAGAGAGCAGCCATTACGTTTGGCGAAGATGATAGTGTCATCAGCGTATTGAAGATTGAGAACGCCCCGGAAGCTGTGGGCTCTTGCAAGGCCTTCAATGGCATGAGCGTTCCAGGCATTCTTCAGTAATTTACTGAATACATCTGCCACAAGAGTGAACAGGAGAGAGGAAATAGGATCGCCCTGACGAAGTCCACACTTACACTTGAATTTGCGGCCTTCCGAGACATTGATAATAATGGAAGAGGTGCCAACAAATAGGCCGGACTTAATCCAAGCAATCCACTTAGGGCCAAAGCCCTTATGAAGAATTATATCGAACAGAAAATCTCAGCTAACCATATCATAGGCTTTTTCGAAGTCTAATTTTAACATAATCCCCTCCGAATTGGATTTATGACAATAGGAGATAATTTCTTGAGTCGATGCCACACTATCAAGAATAAAATGATCTTTAATAAAACCCGATTGGGCGGGATCAGTCAGAGGGGAAATGACAAGGCTCAGTCGATGAGAAAGAACTTTCATAATGATCTTGAACGTAGTGTTAAGGAGACTAATAGGTCTAAAATTGGCCACCGAATTCGCACCAATAATTTTGGGAATGAGAACAATGTGGGCGTAATTAATACGATCAAAGGAGAATGATCCTTGGTGAAGATCCGCAAACATTTGAAAGAGATCATCTTTAAGAAAATCCCAGAATTTTTGAAAAAAGAATGATGGGAACACGTCAGGACCTGGAGCAGAGTCACTTTTTAAAGAGAAAACAGCAGACTTAATCTCCTCCAAATAAAATGGAGCCTCTAGGCTAGAAAGGTCATGAGTAAAAGGACCATAAAGTTGCATCCAATCGAGATGAATGGACCTAGAATGAGAGGATCCAAGTAGATTTTTATAGAAATGGAGGAAAGTAGCGTGGAGGTCCGCATCTGAGTGCAGTTCCACACCATCGTTGATGATGGTGGATATACGATTGCAACGCTGGCGGTGCGAGGCAAAGTTATGAAAAAAGGCGATGTTACCGTCTCCCTCTTTGAGCCAGTGAACTTTGGCCTGCTGAGCCCACTTGATGTGATCATTAAGAAGGTTAGAAGCAAATTCCCTTTTGCAGGAGCTCCTCTCATTACGAAGAGCCTCAGAAATAGGAGCTAGCTCTTCAAGCTTATCAATGGCTTCAATAGAGGAGAGGAATAAAAGTTTAAGTTCATTAGCAAAGGCAAATCTTTCTTTACGCCAGATCTTGCAGCCAAATTTAATAGCATGAAGCTTGAGTAGGATGTGTCCCAGACCATGAGACCCCGTGACAGAGGAGAAGCATTCTGAAATAAGGTTGACAAAAAACCTGATGTTGCAGCCAAAATTTTTCAAAACAGATTTTGAACGGCTTAGAGAAGTTTTAATTGGAGTGAAGTGCAATGGGAAAGTGATCTGAAGAAGGATTAGGCAGAGCACAACATAAGGAATTGTGGAAGAAGGAAATCCATTCATTAGAAACGAGGAATTGATGAAGTTTGGCCATAGTCGGAGACAGGCACATATTAGACCAAGTGAAAGATCTGTCGTTAAGAGGGATGTCGGAAAGGTTGAGAGAACGAATGCACTCGTTAAAGCGGGATGAGTCCAAATTGTTGGTTCTTGATTTTGATGATTACAACACAATGCAAAGTTTGTTGTGCTATTTCTCATATATTGCAAGTTGTATCAAAGTTTATCATGTATGATATTCAAAGGCCTCAAAGCAAATTGATCAAGCAAGTCACAATGTTCTAAAGCTGAAAAATGATCAAGAAAAGCTTCATATAAAGACAATGGCTAAAGGTTCACTCAAGACTCAAGACTCAAGACTCAAGTCAAAACTGAAGCTACAATGTCTTATAGTTTGTGTCTTGTGAAATGTAATTTTTTCTCCTTGTTGAGTTTTAGATTGATGTACAGCCTTGTCACACACACACACACACACACACACACTCACACACACTCACACATATTTTTATAAATGTGTGTTTTACAAAATCTAAAGGTCAAAACAGCTTGAACTAGATCAGTTATTGAGTACCAGTCGACTACCATTAAAGATCAGTCGACTGAATCTGTACAAAACTGTCTGATCTTCTTCAAACTCTGACCGGTCGACTCATAACGGCAACCCAGACAACTGTTCAAGTCGTTTCGACAGTTTACTAATTTCAAAACTTGTTTTTCGAATTTAAAACTTTTATCCGTTATTATCCGTTGTTAAACAGTTGTAGGAAGTTTTTTTACAACGTCTAGGGATTCTATTCTATAAATAGAGCCTTAGAATCACCAAGGAAGAGCTCCAAGCATTTTTGAGAAAAAGTTCAGGTATTGTGCTTTCAAGAAAGAAAAGTTTTCAAATTCACTAAGTCTTGATTCTCTGTTTTCAGTCCAGCATAACATCGATTTCGTTTTGGATTGAATTTAGAAGTCAACCAAATAGCCACGTACAAAATCACAATCACAACAAGGCTATAGGTTGATTGTAAATAATTTTATTATTTTCTTTTCCTCTCGGTTGGAGAGTAAGGCTCTAGGGTGTAGAGTCAAGTTTTCACTCTTGGTGGAAAAGTGGGTTGCTTTCGCTAGTGGTGAGAGAGGACTACGGGTTGGATAAGGTTGTTGCCTAACGCCGTTGGGTATTCTTGTACATTTTTCAAGAATAGTGGAAAATCTCAAGTGGGTTGATTGGGAACTGGATGTAGGTCGGGAGGACCGAACCAGAATACATCGTGTGTACTCTGTGGTTGTATCTCTTTGAACTTGCATTAATTCATTTTCTTGCTTTTTAAGTTCTCTGTGAAACTTGCGTGGAGAGTCGACTGTGTCTCCTTTTAAGTCGACTAGTCAGACTTGTACTACATACTCTCTGAAAACCTGTCTGGTAAGTCGACTGGTTCTTCTATAAGTCGACTGATCAGACTCGTCTTAAAATACTCTTCTTAACTATCGCCCCAGTTGACTGGTTTCTCTTTTCAAGTTGACTGGTCAGAAGAAAAGTTCAATTCTGCAATTATTTTTTTATAAAACACTATTCCCCCTATAGTGTTTCTTGTCTTGCCTACAGGATCCAACACAATTAGACGATGCATTCCCAGATCTTTCGAAAGAGAATCTGGTGACATTAAAGTCACCACAAAAAATCCAAAACCCATGAATGTAATTATGAAAGGAATTAAACTCATTCCAGAAAAGGTTGCGCCTGTCAGCAAAGGATGGACCATACACGGAGACAACTGTGAGACCACAATTCAATTCGTGCCAATGTAGACTAACGATAAGAAAAAACGTTAGTCGCTGAATAGAAATGACAGAAAAATGGGATTCATTGACTCCAAAAAGGCTACCCCCACGAGAATCCGTTGCATTAAGGGGTATCCATTTGGTAATCAAGGATCCACCAATGATATGAGCAAGAGCGGGGAAAGAATCTAGCTTGGTTTCCTGAATGGAGACCAGATCACAATGGAAGGAGGAAATAAGGTGAAAAAGAGCTCGTTGTTTTGACGGGAAGTGAAAACCCCGAATATTCCAAGAGAGACTAATCATGAGCATTATTGAACTCGGAAGCTCTAGAGAGTTCTCGTTTGCGTATGGTCTCAAAGTCCACAAAGTGGAAGGAGTCCACCACAAAACCCATACTAGAAGCAAGGTCTAACATGTTAGGATTGGACAGAGAGTCGAAGTGAACTTGGTAGACGGATCAAAGGGGTAAAGGCATCCTATTAGGGGCAGGGGGAGGGATATCTAAGTTACGGATATGGACCGCAAGGGAGTATATCGGCTTGGAAGAATAAAGAGATTTATGTTGAGCCCTAATTCGAGCGCTGGAGAGAATGATACGAGGAGTATAGTTGAGTTTCGGAGAGTGAGGAAGACAATAAGAGATAGGATTGACTTGAGAGTTACTATCATGGACCTGACCGTCTAGAACCAACCGTTTTTTAGCACAAAAAGCATCAGAACAAGGAAGAAGAGAGGGTAGGGGAGTCGAGGTACATGAGTAATACTTCACTTTAGAGGTTATCAAAAGAGAGGAGGGTGAAACGGGGGTAGAATGTTTGAAAAGAGGAGGGGTAGTAGAAATGAAACCGGCAGAGGAGTTGAGCTTCTCCTTCAAAAGAGAATGATGATAGCAAAGAAGAGAGTGAAAATTAGGGAAACGCCAGTCTTCATGAACATCAGTAAAAGTGGCAAGACAAAAATTAAGAACAAAACTGTCAGGGAAAACAAAATAATGCATAAAACTAATATCGCAAATGCAATGAGTTGAACAAAAAGAACCATAATGAACATACAATGCAATAGGAAAATTAAAAATTACTACCTTTTGATGAGGAGAAGACTTAGTAAGTTCTGCTGCCTCCTCGGAAAAGAGATCATCCTGGTCAATCCAAGAACCAGCCCTAGACACTGACGGCGGAGCGGATTTAGTAGAAACACCCTTAGAAATTGTGGTCGCAGAAGATGACCCATACACACCTTTAACGAACATATCCCAATATGACAAGAACTTGGGATTAATCTCCCAGACAGGCCACTTAGAATCGGTCTCCTTCACTTGAGCCTCTGAATGGGCGAAGGGAAGATGAACGTCAACCGAAGGAGTAACAGGGAGAGTAAGTATAGGAGTCAGAGACGGATGGATAGAAAGGATCAGCCTAGCAGAGCTCCCCCCAGGAGCGGGCTGAGGCTTCGGAGCAGAATACGAAGTCAATTCCGGGTTGATCCAAACTAAGTTATGGGCTTTGGAGGGCAAAATTTTGGAGGAAGGGGAGAAAGCAACGTTCTTGCGCTGAAAAGGGACATTCTTTTTAGTGAACGACTTCTGATTGCCCTTGGGCTTGGCCGAAGAGGAAGACCGAAAGGAAGAACCGCCAGCAGCAACAGATAAAGAAGGAACTCCAACAGAAGCAGAGGGCACAGTAGAGCTAGCCTGGGGGAGAGTGACTCATAGATCCAGAAGGAAGATCATGGTAGCTGACAGTGATAGGCAAGAGGGACTGTCCAATGCGGAGATTATAAGCTGAAATTCTATAAGATACAGACGGGCATAGGAACTCAGCCTACACAAGCAGGCAACCAGAGGCCAGAAACGAAGTAGCAGAAGTGCAAGTCAACTCTCCGATGCAACTGGACATATCTGCTACTATGCGGGGGAGTCACAGAACAGCGGCAACCTGAGCAGGGTCACCTTAGTGGGAATCGAGTGGAGAGTCGGAGAACAGACTCGTTGATGAATCCACTTACAGATAGATAAGTTAACAGAGCCTATAGATAAAGATTTGATGGCCACCAACTCATCAAGAACCTTGGCCGATGGACAGATGATCACAACATCCCCATTAGAACATGAATTAATAGCCCAAGTCCACTCTAGGACGTTACAAGTGTTGGAGAGAAACGAATCAAGAGCGAAGTTGGAGATAAACCCACCATTGAACGAAACGACCCCATAATAGTTGAATTTGTTAAGTTTGAGAACATATCTAGAGAAGGTACATATACTAGCGTCACCTGGGAAGGAGCAGCTTTGGTAGAGGAGGGTAACAGTGAAATGGGGCCAGCAGAGAAGGGAGGATGGAGGTGGAATGAGTAGAGGGCACGGAAGGGGTAGGGGTTACCTCCGCAGAAATGCGAAGAGACACAGGTGGAGTAAGGAGAAGAGGGGAATCAGAAGAAAGCTTGGCCTTCTTCGATTTGTGGGCCTCAGGTATCTTAGACTGGAGAGAAGGAATGTCAAGCGCCGTTATGACTTGTTTGGAGATCGGAACCCCTAATGACAACCCCAGGAGTTGCTGTAAGGTGAAACACCGATTCCGAGAGTGACCAGGCTTGAGACAGAACAAACACCTCATATTGGAAGGAAAAAAGTCTTTGAAATGCCCTGGTTGAAGACACCGAAAGTAGCGGAGAACGGAGGAGGAGGGAGAGGGAGAGAGATGTGAAGATGGAGAGGTGACTGAAGGAAGTGAACAGGGAGAAGAGAAGGAGGGCTCTCGAATATTCTTGGAAGCAGGCCGCAAGCCAAAATGGCCCAAGGTCGATTGATTTGACTTGGGAGTTAATATTTTTTCTTTCTTTTTCTTTTTACCACATCAACCCAAGTAGAGCCCATTTAGAGGCCAAAAATAAGTATAAGAGATACTAACAGGAACTGTAGAAATCGAGAATCTGGGGACCAAAGCTATTCCCACAAATCAAAAGAAACGAAAACGAAGAGAACGCAGTCAAGAATAAAAACACAGAGCTTGAGAAAATCAAGTAAAAAAGAAATCCTGGATCAGAGGATAGCGGCAGCCAGGAAGAAAACAACAAAAACACAAGGGAAATGAAAAGCAATCAAGAACAACGCAGCTAAATGATAGACAAACAAACAAGAAGAGATGAAGAAAAATCTCCCACAAATCACAGAACACAAAGACAAGTGAGAGAAATCCACAAAGCACAGATGGCAACAAAAGCCACACAACCGCTCCACTGGAGGTGAGCCACAACAAGAGGCACCAAAAAATAATAACCACAGCAAAACACAAAATAGAGAGGGAGAGAGTGCTTACAGAGCTGACGAGGACCGCTAAGAACTTACGCTGTAAAAAGAAGAGCCGCTGAGAAGCCACCTAAGAGATCCAGCCAAGAGAGGGTGAGAGTCGCCCACTACAACAGTTGATGGATTTACCGGTGTATATTCCGTGATGTTTTACCAATCGCGCCGGGGTAGGATAAGCCCAGGATTGGGTCGCAAAATCCTATAGTTATAGACTGGCGGTCTGTACAAAATGCCGGTGAATTATAATATTGATCGGTGTTTTTTAAAAAAATGCCGGTGAATAGAAAGCGATAATGTGCCTTCGCAATTCCTCTCCCATTCATCGGTGTTTATTAATAAAAATGCCGGTGAATTTACTGGGATAAATCCCCATTCCTTCCGCGAAACCCTTTCATTTCGTTTGATTTTTTTCCCCAAACCCTAAATTTTTCGCGCCTCCTTTCGTCGTCGCTAGTGGGTCTCCTTTCGCGCAACGTCGGGGCCTCATCGCAAGTAATCTCTCTCTCTCTCTCTACTCCTCAGATTTTATTGTTCGGCGGTGGCGATTTGGGAGTTAGGGTCTCCGCCGCCGTCAGTGGGTCTTCTTTTGCGCGACGTCGGGGCCTCATCGCAAGTACTCTCTCTCTCTCTCTCTCTCTCTCTACTTCTTGATTTCATTGTGATGTGGTGGCGCTTTGGGGGTTAGGTCTCCGCCTTCGCCACTGGGTCGCCATTGTGAGGCAGGGTCTCCTTTTGATGTTGGGATTGTCGTTATTATTTGGGGGTTAGGGATTGTTTTCGACTAGTGATGGAAATTTTGATGTTGAAATTGTGTAGGGTTTTCAGTTGAGGTATTTGGTTAATTGTTGTTGCTGTTTTCAGTTGATGTTGAAATTGTGTAGGGTTAGGGATTGTCGTTTGTATCAAGTGTTGATGATGATTGTGGGGTAGTTAATTGCTGATTGTTGGATTTTGATATGAGGGGTTTATTTTAGTAATTGGAGACCTTGATTTTGATATGAGGGATTTATTTTTGTAGTTGGTTACAATTTAAATGTGGCGGTGAGGATGACTTTGGAATGGATTGATGTTGGGATAGCTAGGTTGGAGATGGGTTTGGAGATGACTTTGGAATCAATTATAGTATGTTACTTTCACTGGGATAAGGAGATGGGTTTGGAGATGGGTTCCGAAGTTGTATTGATGGTTAAGGGTTTAGTACTTATATTCTAATAATACCTTGAACTTAAAAAAGTATGGTCGAGATTAGTTAATGCTTTGTGGGTTGGTTGTCTATAGCTTGCACAACTTCGACTCTCTAGTTTCAGTAGCCGGGATTAGCATGTGATTTTGCTCTAGCAAGAACACTCTTCTGAAGTTGCACACTATGATTTTTTTAGGAGCGACTAGTGATGAAATTTTTTAATCTAAACTCTATATACAATTATATCATGATGTCTACATGAGTATCAGTTTCTAACGTAATGTTCATGCTTGTTGCTTGGGTTTGAAAATGAGATTGTTCTTTGCCGTATGGTTTTAAGTGATGATGAGATGGATTGTGTAACTGAAGTTGCATACTATAATTTACAGAGGAGTGACTAGTGATAAAATAATCATGTTTGAACTTATGTTGTGATTTTAATTGACAGTTATTTCACGAGTATTAGAAAAGTATAAGTTTCATTTCAGTCAGTAGAAATTTTGCCTGCATTTGGCAGTGAAAGTATTCTTTTTCACTCTTTGTCTGAATAAGAAGATGAGATGAATCATGTATCTGAAGTTGCACACTGTGAATTTTTGAGGAGCGACTAGTGATGGAAATTTTTTATCTAAACTTTATATACAATTATATCATGATGTCTACATGAGTATCAGTTTCTAACATAATGTTCATGCTTGTTGTTTGGGTTTGAAAATGAGATTGTTCTTTGCCGTATGGTTTTAAGTGATGATGATATGGATTATGTAACTGAAGTTGCATACTATGATTTACAGAGGAGTGACTAGTGATGAAATAATTCTGTTTGAACTTATGTTGTGATTTCAATTGACAGTTATTTCACGAGTATTAGAAAAGTATAAGTTTCATTTCGGTTAATAGAAATTTTGCTTGCATTTGGCAGTGAAAGTATTCTTTTCCACTTTTTGTAATTCAATAATTTGAACTCTATATTCTGGTTTTGATTGTAAGAGTGCTGCATCTTTTTATATAATTTTTTTTTTAAATTTATATACCTACACCGGCGTTTGTAAATAGAATGAATATCAGGGAGAAGAGGGCAGTCTTGAATATGCCTTACACCGGTGCTTTTGCGACCGCCGATGAATCTTACGGAATTACTGACGTTCGTAAAAATGCCGGTGTAGACCCCCCCTATACTGCGATGCCTGATTTGGCGGCATTAGCACCGGCGATTTTAAAAATGCCAGTGAATTATTCACCGGCGTTTTAAACCGCCGGTGAATATCGTAAAAAACGCCAGTCTATCCGTTGTGTTTTGTAGTGGCCACAGAGGAAAAGACCCGCACCCAAAGAGGCCTCTTGGAAGGAGCGCAGGGCCGGAGCAACACAGAGGAAGACTAAAGCGAGAGGGACCACAATCTCAAATATGGAGCCTGAAGAGGAAGATGTGAAGAATGATGGGAAAAGGATGTGAAGCCAACAACGAAATAGAGGATCTGGGTCTATAGATCTGAGAAGGATCTACAAAACAAGAGAGAGGAAGGAGGGGAGGGCTGACGGAATGGCCGGATCTGGGGAGAGCGTTCTAGAAGGAGGAGGAGATTTCCAACCAGCTGAAATAGCTTATTTTTTTCGAGCTACATAATTGTTGTTTTACTGTTTACAAGATTTTCATATGTTGTATCGTTCCGAAGATGTGCCATAGGCACGTGCCCACGGGCTAATCTAGTATATATATATGGTAAAAGGGATATGAGCAACTTGCTCATTTAGTAAATGAACAAGTGATTATGTAGCATGCATGATACATTGGACAACTAATCCTTTTAAGGACTTTTCAATCACATGCATGCCACATCATCAATTGCTTATTTACTAAATGAGCAAGTTGCTCATACCCTTTTTCCCCATATACATATATATATACATATATATATATATGTATATATATATACAGAGAGCGAGAGAGCGAGAGAGCGAGAGAGCGAGAGAGAGAGAGAGAGAGAGAGAGAGAGAATTAAATAAATAAAGGAGTGGTTTTGGGGGGATTTGAATTTGAGTTTTGGGGGGGAACTTTTGGGAGGGAAAATGTGTTTTGTGAGGTTAGATCTGAACCTTTGATTTTGGGGGAATTGAAGGAGAGCCACTTGATAGCTTTCTTTGTGTTTTATTATTATTATTGTTGTTATTATTATTATTATTATTATTATTATTATATAAACTTTGGCGTAGTGAGGATTCGAACCAGAAACCTCCTTCATATTAGTTATGTACGTGCGTCGCACGCATTGATAGATTGATTAATGACACTGAGGTCTTATCCCATTATAATAACTAGTAGTTAAGACGTGCGATGCACGTTTTAATCAATATATAATTTTTAAAGTAATATAATATAGCACGTGTTAATAAATACATATTTTTTGAAGTAATATAAAAAGTATAGTGAGAGAGTTTGAGTTATACGTGTAATGCATGCAAATTGGTATATTTAAATAAAGTGTATAATGGGAGAGTTTGACTTGCACGTGCAATACACGTAAAGTGGTAGATTTACAAATAAAGTGGTATATTTACAAATGACACTAAGGACTTCTCCCATTATAATATTAGAGATGAGAAGAATATAGTCCTATAAATTTAGTTATGCATGTGCATTGAACCTATGACATCCTTTATATTAGTTATGCATGTGCATTGCACGTGTTTGTTTGGTTACAAATGGAGTTTGTTCGGTGACAAACTCTCCCAATAAAATAGGAGATAAGTAAATATATTATATTATAGTTAGATAGATGGATAGTAATTTACACATATGATACATGTTTAATATATATATATATATATATATATATATATATATAATAAGTGAAAATTTTGACATAGTGAGACTTCGAACCTGAGTCCTCTTTCATATTAGTTATTTACGTATGATGCACGTGTTGGTAGATTGACAAATGACATAGTTTAGATTAGATTATATAATTATAAGATTATATATATATATATATATATATATATATATATATATATATATATAGAGGGAAATGATCGAGTGAGAACTCTTTTGGTGAGAACCACGTGAGAATTTTTGTTTGGGACGTGATGTGGCTAAAAATAGGAGTTTAATCGAGACCGTCCAAATTGGACACGAATCCTGAAGCCCAGGGGTAAAATAGTAATTTCATCTACAAACGGGTCTGAAGCTGGTACTGGATTTCCTTCTCACAGATCCAATAACCCGCGAACGGGTCCACCACAACTGGGTGCGGGCTTCAACCCGCAGCAAACCCGGTTCAGCAGGATAGAATTAGGGTTTCTGATTAATATTAATCAACGGCCTTGATTCATATCTATCCCTTCACTGGGGGTTAGGGATTACATTCCTTATCTATGCACAGGAATTACATGCCTAATCTGTTCCCTGAGACGCCTATAAATACCCCCCATCCATCTCCATTAAGAGGTAATCAATCTTTCTCCAGTTTTTGCGCTCTTTCATAGTCTTCCAGATTACTGACTTGAGCGTCGGAGGGTGCGTCGCCGGGAACAACCCCGGTGTCTCGCACTTTTTGCAGGTGCACGGCAGGAACGACGATCAAACCCCGGCGGAACAGGTACACAGGTTTACTATTCAGTTTCCCTAAGAATCCACAAATTCTATCTGTTTGCCCCCACACCAAAATTAGCGGCAACAGGACATCAGTTGAAATATCTGAACCTTTCATTTTGATTTGCAGGACTAAATTAGTCTATGGATGAGAAATAAAGTCATTTGAGATTTGTTTGCCCATGCATTGAAGTGTTACAAATTGTGTGGCTGAAAAATCGTTATTTTTATAGTGACATGATGCATGGACAAATGAATATCAAATGACTTGGTTTTATACTTCTAGACTAATTTAGTTATGTTAAATAATGTGAACGGTTCATATTATCCATAGGATTGATAGGCGTGATGTTTTCACGAAACTTATCGTGAGAACGGTTCTCACCGGATCGCTACCCTATATATATATTAAGCTAAACGTAAAAAAACCTCACTCAACTACTGTGCGTTTTAAAAAAACCACACCAAACACTTTCTTCAAAAAAAAATACATCACCAAACTATAGTTTCCACGCATGGATAAGTGAGTTTTTTTTATAAAAAGAAATAAAGAAATATGTTAAAAATATTGTTGGGTGAGGATTTTTTTTTTAATTGGGTTTGAGTTTTTTAAAATACACAATAATTGAGTGAGGTTTTTTACATTTAACCTATATTATATTAGAGATTAGAGATTATTATGAGCTTAAATTTTTATGATGAACGATACTTCAACAAAAAAAAAAAATTTCTCCGCCACTTGCAAGTTATAACGGTAGTAAATGCTAATAAAAACCTACATATGTAAAAGAATTCTTCCTCTACGTATATTTTCTGAGCTTCTCATTGCATTGTTTCTATTTATAATTATCAACATTATTTCCCTCAAAAAAAAATATATATATATCAACACCATGTGTTGTCTATTTTATTCACATCATCTCCTAAATAACTGTATCGATATTCCACCACAACTATTCACCTCTTTTATTAATCATTAACATGGTCTATTATATGAACTTTGTTGACTCTTAGTTTAGTGTGCACAAAACGTGCTCACTTGTACTAATAAGTTTGAATTTAGTGTATCAGATTTTCAGGATTAATTAATATCAAAAAGAGATCCAAGAATATACAAATAAGGAAAGTAATAAAGGGAGATTGCATCTACAAGATAAAGAGAAAAAAGCTCTCAATTAAATAAAGGGAGTTGCATCTACAAGCTAAAGAGGAAAGAGCTCTCAATTAATTGGCCTCCAACCAATCTATCAAGTCTGAATTTTTAGCATGATTTTCGTGAGATATTTGTTGTAATTGATTGATTAAAGAGAGATGAGTTTATGGTAAGAAACAAGGTGGATTCGATCTATACAGCCACGGTCCGGTCGACCGTACCTAATGTCGGTCGACCATTGCAGACGACCGCAACTTCTAGTGGCAAAATCAGCGGTCGACCTTTCATCTCTATAGCTACGCCAGAGAGCTGAACGGTCGACCGCACATTTTGACTGGTCGACCGCAACTTGGCTGTATATTTTTTTTGGAATGTATCGTTGCCTCTTTTGATCGATACACTTCCTATTCTATTAAATAGAACGAATCCATTGTGTCTTCTTCACCTATTCCTTCTGCAAAAATTACTTCAAACTAATGTCTTGATAATCAATCCGAGTGTGAGCGTTGAATTTGTTGTATTCTTCAGTCAATATCTCAAATGATCTTGAGTTTTATTTTATTTTCTTTTCCACTTCGGTGAGATTGACGGGACTTGGATTAGAAGTCCTGTGAGTGTAATAGGTCTCTCGGCTTGAATCCGAGAATCACTGTACTAAGGATTTTTTAGTATAGTGGAACGCTTGTAGCGGAGAATTGCTACAAGTAGGTTGTGTGGACGTAGACCAGGGGGTCGAACCACGTTATATCGCTGCGTCATCTGAGTTTGCTTTTCTTGCATCTCTTGCATTACTTTGATTTATTTTACTTTATTCGTTTTTTTTATTTCCGCACGATCACCCTATTCACCCCCCCTAAGGGTGATTAACAGTGGTATCAGAGTGAGGTGCTTATAAAAAGCTTAAAAGCTTAAGTGAAAGGTCTAATGGCCGAAATCCCTCATCTCCAAACCTTGTACTCATCGGAACCCTTCATCTCCAATGGGACAAGTCTTACACGATCACCATTTTTTGATCGAAAATGCTATAACGTCTGGAAAGTTCGTATGTCTCATTTTTTACAGATGCTCGGAGAAGAAGTGTGGAACGTATGTATCAACAAAACCGAAATCCCAGACAGTGATGGAAATACGGAGTTCACAAAAGCGGAGTTCACATACGTTTAATACACGGGTGGGGCAAAATTGTCATAATTCAATTTTGCGGAGTGTTACACAACGTTCCTCTCTCTACTATCCACATATGTTTTGAATTTAAAAAATCTAAATTGCAATTCAAAACCATTTTTGTGTGCAACATTTTGCTCATTTTGCTCATGCTATATCCCACCCGGTAACAGCACATCTCGTCGACGGCAGCCTTCAAAACCATATCGACGCAACCTTCACTTCTTCCATTGGCACAACATCCACCTCGATGCCAGCTAACTGTTGGGTTTATGTCTTACATACTATGTTAGATAAGAAGACGATGGGACGATGGAGGGATCGAGACGATTGGAGACGGAGTGGAGGCAAGAAGAAGTAGTCAGCGGCAGCAGCAGAGGAGGTTGCGGTCGACCGCAGCTCATGTGCGGTTAACCGACCCCTGCACGATGTCTTCCAGAGAGGAGGAAAGTCGACCGACTTGTTGGTGCGGTCGACCGTTCGCGGCACTGATATGTTTCAGGCTTGAATCTGGCTGATTCGTGAAAGGCCCAACTTGCTTTTCAAGTTAGATCGTGTGGCTCCTATCGTAGGGTTATCTCTTATGTACTATGCAATGGATATTGTATCAAGATATCAAACTAGGTTTCTCTAGATCTTTATATATTGTTGTTATTGGCTTCTGTTGAGAGCCAAGAGAGAGATAGTACTTCATTGAAGGAGAGATTAAGTGATATTATCTAACTGTAAACAACTAGTACTTGCTGGTGAGGCTTAAGAGATGGTCGTGATGAGAATTGTAATATTCTTTGTAACCCCAATTCTTGATGATTAGTATCTTCCGTGTATTTTCTAAAATTTGATTTTTATAATTTTATTCTGTTCCAAATTCGTTTCAAACTTGTATTAAAGTGTTTTGTGATCAAAATCTTATTAATTTTGAATTAAGGTGTATTTTAGTCTTACTTCCTATTTCTTTTTTATCGACTGTTTATATTTGAGCCTAAATCCTATATATTATTATTATTGAATTATTTCAATAAATTGATAAACCCGAATACTAAATTGTTATAAAATTTTATTTTGATTAAAATTATTAATTGTTATTTCTTGATTATTTAATTAAAGTTCATCTGTTGAATTAATTTATTATTGTACTTGATCTGATTTTCATGTTGAATTCTAATTTAATTTCAAGCCAACTTATATTGTTTTCATTATTATTATTTATCTATTTATTTGGATTTCAATTTTTGTTCATGAAGTTCTTTGTTCTTTTGATTGAGCTTTTATTGTCGATCCTATTATTCTCTTATTTATTGTGGGTGATTTTATTTGAACCCTATTTATTTTGATCTATCTCTTAATTGAACCCTAAAACCCAATTTCATGTTTTCTTTACCCAAAATCGCTATTATTGGGTCCCAAACATCTAACCCAGCATCCCAATTGTACCTTATAAATACAAGCCTAGAGCAAACCCTAAAAATTGAACAATTTTGAAATCCTAACTGTCTATTCTCTCTTATATTCTCTCTCCTCTCTGTTTCTCTCTCTTCCGCTATCATTTTTCCCACCAAAACACCTCACCCCCTTCCGATCGTCTTCCCCGGCCAGCTCCGGCCACCCTGTGCTCCGGTGACCTGCTCCTCATCGACGCGCTGCCTGAACACTCTGACCCCCCCTGACTTCTCCTCATCCATTTTGTTTGACAACAGAACCCAAACTCATCGCTGCTTTCCCTGTTCTGATCGCTCGACAACAACGCCCATTCCCCGCTCCCCCTGAGCGCCGTCGCGACTTCGTCGAACTCGCCGTCGACGCCGCCCATGGCCGATGCTTTCTCTCTTATTTGTAGTTGTTGTCTCTTGTGTGTTACCGTTGCTTCTTTGTCTCTTTGAGTGCACGTGTAATACACGTGTTCTTTTGCGTGTTCGTGGGTTCGTTGCTTCAGAATTCTTATCCTGTTACTCTTGGTATTCGTTTTCACCGTTTATAAGGCAAGTCACCGTCCTCTTGAATTATTAATTGTATCATATTCAAGTTTTGTTGAAACTCTTGCAAGTAGATTCCTTTGTTATTGTATTATCTATTGTTCATCTGTTCGTTGGGTCTTTGAGGGTTTACACAAGCTAACTCCAATATTCTTGACATTATGCCACTTTCGACTCTAAAGTTTGGATCTTTCATGGGTGCATATAGAATTAATAATACGGTTGTTCATATAATCGTCAAACAAAAAAATTATTATAAAGACAATTGATAGGTTGTATGTTGTTTGATCGATTGATGATTGATTGATGATAAATTGATGTATGAGCGTGTTCTAATTTTATTTATGATGTTTTGACACTCATCATGTTGATTATACAATTTATTGACTAAAGAATCGATACACATCATGTTTAATTAATTTATTTTCATGAAAAATACCCTAAAACTGTATCTTGGTTGATGCATGAAATTTGTATGTTGTTTTTGACCTAGTAAACGATCTTAAAATGAATTACTTTCTGAGTAAGAGTTGTAGCCTATTCTTTATAGTTTCCAGAACATCATGAATTTTTGAATTCTGAGTTTTGTAGCAAAAGTTATGTCCGTTTTACTACTACTGTGTTTTTATTTCCAGAATTATACTTTTCAAATCTTCTTGAATTAAGTATTCATATATGGTACTATTGCATGAATTAATGTATGTATGTTGCATTGCATGATCCCAATGAGTTATTGTCAACATTCTAATTGTCCTATTTCATGTTACCATCTTATTGTCCCTTATTGATACTGTAACACCCCGAATTCCAAATAAGACCGAATTCGAAGTTCCACAGGATCTTTACACTTCACTTCGTACAATTTTACAAGAAAATAAAAACTTTTGTTACATCAGAGTTACATTTTACATTTACACTTATACAACGAAAGCAATTTACAACAATTACATGAATAAAATGTACAACACTTGAATCATTCTTTAAGCAGCATGCATACTTTAATATTGTCAGTCACTTTATCCTGCATAGAAACTGTGGGCACGTCAGTTCATTAACTGACGCTAAGATATAATAAATCAATTTTCTCTTACTTGAAAAGCACAAACTTGTCACGAACAGAACTACGGGGACTATCCTATTGATGTCATGTTGTGCATGTGCACTTAGTCCTTAATGCAGTTGTTTATATTATATGACACTAATGTGCACTTGTTCAGAGCCTATGCAGCTCATACTACATAGGTCTGAGGGCAAGCCCTTAACCGTTCTTCATCTTGTAGGGTTCAATCCCTCTCCATGACTTAATCTACTACGGTAACTACGATAAGTATCCTAGGTGTTCTATGAGTTACGAGCTCACGTCCAGGTGCCCTGGAGAGAATCCCACGCACTGATACATGACTCATCATGCAGGCATCCTGTGGTCAATTCATCTTCTACCATAGACATGACACCACTCGTAGTCACTATACCATCCCATAAGCGTCGCCACCGGGACGGTACTCTGGAGTTGTATCCACGTCCTATGCATGACTCATCATGGGACATCCTGTGAATACTTTCACGCCGCCAATCCAATGACCCTCATACTCATGTTTTTCTCTTACTTTCATCACATCTCCACTATGTGTCTAGTCCTTAATTTTATTTGAATCATGAATAAAATCAATTTTCTAGAGTTAGCACTCCCACTATACCGGTCTTAACCATTTATACAACATGACCCAATCTTGGTCTTTTCATTTCAAATCTCATTTCAATAAATTTCTTTCAATATCGGTATGAGGCTTAGCTACACTCTAGTTCTCAATTTCACTTCATAATTACAAAAATTGAGTCTGCATACTCATAAGTTCTTTTTTTCACAATTTAACATGATTTCCATTCTCTTTTCTATGAATCAATCTCATATATAAAGTTCGATTTCAATTTATGCATTTCACATTCAAACTTAATTTCAATAAAAAATCCATTAAATTCTCATGCTATTGTTTCTTTCCTTTACTTGAATCAACATCACAATTTGTATTTTTTTTTTCATTTATCTTTCGAATGCATATAATACCCAAAATAGTGAATAAAAGTCCATAAACAACACACTTTAATTTTTCTTCGTACAAAATCCCCCTTTTATAAATTAGTATAATTTTATCATGGAATAAATCACTTTATATACTTATACAAATGTCAATTTCAGGGAATTCTACTCAGTTTTTACTTCTAAACCACTCTTTTTTAAAGTCAAATATTGTATAGATATTTTTCATGAGATTCATATATTTGTAGTAAAATAGACATTACTTACAATCCATAAAACGAAACTGAGATCTGTCAAAAGAGTTGGAAACTAGATAGAATTCTCTACAAATCATGTTCACAAAATATTTTCAAATACTCACCTTAATAGGGTCTACAATACTTATCAAAACGAGAAAAGGCAGCAAAGCTGAAAATACCTCATATGCACAAAATCCACTAGTTTGTCCGAAACTCATCCAAAACATAACCAAACATGAAATATGGTGTACTAGATGTCAAAGCAACATGGTATAGGATATATCACAAGTCCACAACAAGTATAGCACGAATAACACATCAAACACACGATATCACAAAATAGTATATATATATATATATATACATCCCAAAAGTGGTCATCCCTAGGTTAATTCATGTCATATGTCGTTAGGCAACTTTAGTCGAATCATCACAGTAGAGACAATATCAATAAGGGGTTTCACACACGAATTGTCTCTAGAACCCAACTACATTACAGACGGTTTTAGTACTTATATTACACAGAGAAAAGAATACAAGTTACTTGCCTGGATGACGAAGACGGGAACGGAGCAGAGAGCAAGAATAACAGGAATGGATCCCGGGCATGAACTCAACGAACGAACCACGAATGAGATCACGAACACAAAGAACAATCGATCGCGAACACGATCGGACAGATCGACACGAATCTTGATGATGATCAAGATCAAGATGATCAAATGACTAGATCCAAGAGCTGACGATGATCACGATCAGATTAGACGGTCCAGATCTCCCTGGTGATGAAGATGATGATGAAGATCAAGATCGATCGATCGAACGACTGTGATCAAAGAAAGTTGATTATCATCATGATCATGATGATCAAGAGGGGATCTGACAGCTGAGGCTCAAGGCCATGATCAAGATGATCAAGATGAGATGATGAAGAAGAAGATATGACGGTCCACATCAGGGTGATCATCAAAATGATGGATGATGATCAAGAGGAGAGATCGACGATCGGACGGCCACCGACACACTCAATCAACACCTTGATCAATAGCACACGTGCAATGGGATTCAGTTCAGACAGTGGAAAGGACAACGGCACAACGTCGGGACAGGCTGTGACTGCGGCGACGGTCGGGGTCACGGTAGTGGGCGGCATCGCCGGCCACGGGAAGCAGCACAACACCGGGGAGCTACGCTGTGAGGCTGTCGAGAGGAGGCAGGGGCGCCTGTAGTCGAAAAAGGGAGGAGCACAGGGAAGCGCGACTGGTGGCGCGTCGCTGCTGGCTATGGTGGCGACAGCGCAGGGGAGAGGGCGAAGCACAGGGGCGACAGGATGAGTAGGAGGACGGAAGACAGGGTTGAAGAGTTAGGTTTTGAAAAGTTGCAGAGGAGGGAGACAGCGGGAGGTCGGGAAAGGGGTTGGAGGTGAACGGGGCGAGGGAGATGGGGAAGACGAAGCGGCTGATGGGTTGTAAAGGTAGGGGCGACTAAGTTAGATGAAGAATAGGATACAGGGTATAGGTGACAGGTTGCATATATAAGGGGTGCAGGGTATATTAGGGTTTAAAGGATACTAACGGGTTTGGGGAAGATAACGGGTATGGGTAGTTAGTGTTAAACTGGTATATGGGTAATGGGTAGAGTTAGGTGAATAGGTAGGAGCTTAATGGGTTTGTGTATGGATGGGTATTGGGTTAATTGAATAGGAATAGGGTTTAGGGTATTAAAAACCAATAGGAGATATACAATAACCAATAAAAATATAATTAATAATAATTGTAATTTGCATTACAAAATAGAATTTATTTAAAATACTACAAATACAGTTAGTAAATAAAAGTGGATTTTTTAATAACCATTCAAAATAACAATAATAACAATATACTAATAACAACAATAATAATAAGACAATGATAAAAATAATAATAGTAATGATAACACTAACAGAAATAATGATAATAAGAGTAATAATAACAAAACAAATTCGAATTGTGTTACCATATAAAAATCATAGAAATAGTTACAAATAAAATTATTGATCGAAAAATAATTTTAATAGGAGATCCAACAATAAAATTTGACAAAAGAATTTGAAAACCGAAAAAAATAATTTGCGAAAATTTTAAATACAGAAAATATAAAAAAATACGTTTTTGGGAAAACAGGGGTTACATTTAATGCTTTTTAGCTGCTCATTATTTTATTGAACTATTGTATTGAGAATTATTACTATTGTGTTTGGGATTTATTATTGTATTGTGGGCTTTTGACCCGAATACTGCTATTTGTTTCTAGACGTTGGATTATTGTATTTGGGTATTATATATATTGTTTGTTTTTAAGTATTATTGTTCATGAGATTATTATTATTGTCAGCGTAATTGTTCAGTATTGATTATATTGTTGAGTTAATCGGATAAACAGCTTATGGGTGACGTTAGTCATTCGCTGGGCCAATGTCATGTACTCGTATTCCGTATTTTTGAAAAACGGGGCGTGACATTCTTGTATTTTTTTTAGTTGAATAACATTTTGGGTTTCTTCTCTCCCGGATTAAGGCGAAAGCCCCAACCGGGACAAATTTGTGTGCGCTTTGGTGTGTTTGGTATGATCTCATATGTACTTGGTAGTTTGTGTTGATTACATCGAATAACTCAACAAGATCCTAAGAGAGATTTTCGGTAGAAATCCCTATTAATTGGTATCATAGCTTCAGGTTCAAAGGGTTTGTTCGAGTTCCTTGGAGATGATGGCAGATCAGATCACGTAGATCAAGCGTTTCAAAGGCAAGGTCAACTATGATCTCTTGAAGGTGGACGTGCATGAAGCATCGGTTCAACAGGGCTTGGATCTAGTCCTAGAAGGAGATAAAGGGAGACCAATCAGCACAAAGAAGGAGAAGTGGAAGTAAATATGTTTAGAAGCCTTGGGTTTAATCTGGTTGTCATCGACAAGCGAAGTCAGGTATAAGAAAAGCACGACGAGTCTTTGGGCAAGATTCAGAACTGACTACTCGGGTTCGTCATTACAGGGTCGGATGTACCGGCGAAGAAAGTTGTGGGGTTTCTCAATGAAGAATGGTACCGCTCTTCTATATCATAAAGTGGAGTTTTTCATATCATGTACGATAAAGAGGGTGGAGGAGGATGCACTTAGGAAGGAGAGTCAGAAATCGGCGTCAACTTCTGTGAGTTGCTTGGAGGTGAATTGTACATTGATTGGAAGGAAAAGTGTATGTAGGGGTAAGGTCCGTGGCCACCAGTGCAAAGGGATTGAGTATTACATGAGAGACTGTTGCAGGTGGTTGAGTTAGAGGGGTGCCTTCAGTGGCGCTGAATTAAGTGATGGCTTAAACAATACTTTTGTTTCAAGTTCCTTATATGTGAATTCCGGTTGTTCTTTTGATTCGGTTAGTTCTTCTCAAGTTTGCTCCGAGAGAGAGATGATTTCTACTTACAAATTTGCATCATGTCATCGTGTGGGAACAAAGGTTGATAAGATTTGTGAAATAATGGTATCTACTTACAGGTTTGCCTCATGTCGTTGTGTGAGAACGAAGATTGACAAGACTTGTGATGTAAGAGGTGAGAAAACAAATGAGTCAAAGATAACAGATGGAAGGAGATACACACTAGAGGAGGGCATGTATATTCCTTTGATGAAGCGGAGCCTTATATCCGTGAGAATTCTAGAAGCTCGGGACTACAGGTACACAGATCCAGGTGGAGTTCGTTCAGTTCGGGAAAGTTTTCGTGAGGTGATGAAGGGTGAGAGGGGGATTGAGCACAGTCAGCACAACCTCTACCAGCTTTGAAGGAACAGAAAAACTTGTGTAGGTGTTTCGAAGCTCATTGTTCTTAAGGCATCATCTAGTATGTCGTCGCTAGAATCATCCGAGCGAGACTGCGACGTTCGAATATCGTCGGAAGGTGGAGAGAGCCTTGAGATAGGTGGAGTTCGTATGGAGGGTGGCACCTCCATGATTACATCTACTGGGGTGTGCCCTTGAGGGGGACATACAGCGTGAGAAAAACGGGTAGAGATAGATTCAACCAGCAGAGGAAGCCATTGAAACGAGTTGTTTGCAAGAAGAGAAGGGAAAAAGTCTATAAGTTTTTAAATCACACAGATGTGGATTCATGAGTATGCAATCCAAGGTGGAGATTGTTGGGTTTATGTCTTGCATACTATGTTAGATAAGAAGACGATGAGACGGTGGAGGGATCAAGACGATTGGAGACGGAGTGGAGACAAGAAGAAGTAGTCAGCGGCAGCAGCAGAGTAGGTTGCGGTCGACCGCAACTCATGTGCGGTCGCCCGACCCCTGCACGATGTCTTCCAGAGAGGAGGTTAGTCGAATGACTTGTTGGTGCGGTCTACCGTTCGCGGCGCTGATGGGTTTCGTGCTTGAGTCTGGCTGATTCGTGAAAGGCCCAACTTTCTTTTTTTGGGTTTTTTTGGGAGCTTCGCTATCTAGAATTTCTAGAGAGGGAAACTCAATTGGGAATAATGTTGTTTGTATTATTGAAATTAATCGCGTGCAAGTAAAAAAAAAGGGGAATAATGTTGTTTGTATTACTGAAATCAATCGTGTGCAAGTTCATTTTTTAAAGGAAAATGTAGAATATGGCCACATGTTTCATTAATCAGAGATTAATAAAATAACCCAAGGTACTGGGAAATGTACACACTACGAGCAGAAAATAAAACAACCGCCAAACCCGACCGTCTCCTCTTCTCCTCCCATATACCAAACCTCTCTCACTCTCCCTCACCCACAATCACCCACCCACACATTCAGAACACACATAATAATCACCTCTCACTCGCACTCACTCACAATCGGAGCCCAATACAATCCACTACCAAAGAAAAGTAGTGATCATACCATCTCCTTTCAAAGAAAAGAATCCTCATGCTGATCAAAACTATAGCCTTGCCCCGTGGCAGACATCATCGGCATCTCCTCGACATGAAACTCGATCAGTGCGCGGCGAATCATTGGTGAGAAAGCACTGGTTCGACGACGACTTCGGGGGTGTAAGAGTATTTAAGGGAATGGGCAACGGATTAGCAGTTGGTCCAAGGCGTTGCTGGGAGCACCGGTGTTGAAGCAGCTACCACGGCGAAGGCGCGATCCGAATCTAAAGTGATAGGAGCTGGAGCGGAGGTGGTGCGAGGCAACGATTCAGCTCCAAATCAACGAAATTGCTGCCGCCTCACCCCCAGCTCTGCCATCATCACACTCCCCCATTTTTTTGCTTACTCAACCAGCACCTCATCATCCAACTCGAAGCTACAGGTCGTCGCGAATGGTAACGAGGGCGTAGATATGGTGGCGGTGGCGAAGGCACCGTTCCCAGTGCCAAAGTGGGGGCCGGTGATGACTGTAACACCCAGTAGTTTTCAAAAGTATATATATATATATATATATATATATATATATTATGTGATATATAAAAAGTTGGCTTGTTTGGTAAGTATGGTGAAATAAATATAATGAATGGTGCATGAGATGGTGGGGGCCCACGTTGTTGAAACAACAGCCTAGTGCTGTGAGTGTTGAAGGTGACGTGGCCATGCCTGGGGCCCACCGCCATTTGTGAAGAGTTTCAGAACAACACGAGTACCGTTCATGATGACGTGGGAGAAAGAAAAATAGGGAGAAGGTAAGTAATATAGTCCCATATCGGGATTGAAGATGAATTAAATAATATATATATATATATATATATATATATATATATATATATATATATATATATATATATATATATATATATATATAGCCTATGATCAAGAGTCACCAATCCGGTTAACCACCTTTTTAGAGGCAGCCTGTGGTGGACAGTTGTACTATACTATAAATAATTTATATTCTAAATTGTATAAATTGTCTGAGCTAGGGGCAGAGGTGTTACAACAACGACAATGGGGTTGGCTCAGTTCTCGATGGAGGTAGCGAGGGCATCGTAGTACCTGGGACCGGATCGATGAAGATGTCGCAGCGGGGTCCACCCATCTCAGCAAGAAACTCGACGACCGGAGTGGAGCGTGCGGCGGCGGGGCGAAGCGTCCCTCGACGTGCGATCGTCTGCAGGATGGGAGGGGCGACAGGGAGAGTGACTTGATGTAGCGGCGCCGAGGTAGGAGAGGCGTGAGAGAAGGGTGGGTCGACGAGAGGCAATGGGCCCTATACGCCACCCCCACAGCTCGGATATCGCATCGACGGAGTGCGATGATATCCTCGTTGACGGCGCACGACGGGAAGAAGATCTAAAGGAAGTAGTGATGGCGGAGACCAGCGCGACGAGCCCTAGTCGTCGCCCCTCCGAACTCAGATCTATGATAAACTGTTTGGGGGGTTAGTTTCTCTCGCTAGACTTTTCTAAAGGGAGAAACTCATGTGTGTTATATGCTCATTGATGCAAGTTCACTTTTAAAAAATGGTTTATTGCATCTACTGGCGATTCACTTTTCGGTATATATAAAGCTTCATGGTGCAAGAATAACCTCCCGACTGACTGATTAATTGATTGGTTGATTGATTTATGAACTTGAATCGACTTAAAAACAATATTCTCCAAGGACGAGTCAAGAAAGAAGAACGAAAAAAAAAGAAACAAAACAAAACACATACAAATGTGAGTATTAGATATCATATAAGTCAACAAGCTTTGCAGTTTACACATACTAGTAGTTTACACGTCCGATGCACGTCTTAATAATTATAGTTTTTATAAAAGTAAAAATTCAGATGTAGTATGGATTTATCTATAAACTGATTTACAATAGTTATACACGTACGTTGCACGGGTTGGTAGATGGACAAATTGCACTAAGGCCTTCTCCCATTATAGTAGTAGAGAAGGTTTTTTAAAAGTAAAAATTCAGACGTAGTCTGAATTTGATCTAAAATCTCATTTGCAATAGTTATACACGTGCGTTG
The DNA here is from genome assembly GCA_017893485.1 of Hemerocallis citrina. NCBI lineage: Eukaryota > Viridiplantae > Streptophyta > Magnoliopsida > Asparagales > Asphodelaceae > Hemerocallis > Hemerocallis citrina. The sequence continues at coordinate 12,986,144 of CM030361.1, forward strand.
CACGGGTTGGTAGATGGACAAATTACACTAAGGCCTTCTCCCAATATAGTAGTAGAGATGATCCCCATCGTTTTATTATACGTTATTATGTATAAAGATAAATTTACACATATGATCCCCACTGTTTTATTATACGTTATTATGTATAAAGATCAATTATAAACAGAACATCCACGACCAACTGGGTCCCACCAGTCGCCAACTTGGCCCCCACCGTAACCGCGTATCGGTATCAAATCTTTTTCCTCAACGCTTATCCGATATCCACATCACACACACTCCCATACTCTTCTTCTTCTTCTTCCTCCTCCGAGTCCTATAAATTGCCTCACTTTATCCAATTTTCCCCCAAATCATTTGCACCAAAATTCCGATCGGAAAATGGGATCCGAATGCAATGCTCAGAACATTCTGGTCACCGGCGGCGCCGGCTTCATCGGGACCCACACCGTCCTCCAGCTTCTCAACGACGGCTTCCACGTCACCATCATCGACAACCTTGATAACTCCGTACAAGAGGCCGTCGATCGCGTCCGCGATATCGCCGGTCCCGATCTCTCCTCAAACCTCAGCTTCTATCTGGTAATTCATCAATCTCTAAACTGAGCGTTTATTGAAAAATAATAATAATAATAATAATAATAATTTTGATTGTTAATTTAAATTAATTTTAATGATTTGTAGGGGGATCTTCGGAACAAGAATGATCTCGAGAAGCTGTTCTCGGAGAATCGGTAAGTGTTTCGTCTAATCATTAGTTAAGTCGTTGATTATTTATTAAGATAATTTTAGTGAATTAGAGAATTACTGGGATTGGAATTCGCACGCGTCGAAATTGAAATCTGATTTTGTTAAGTTGTATTTGCATGTTTAACAGCTAGAATTGGATCTATGGTTGGAGAAACTTATTTTCGGTAGTTGGTGTTTTATTATCATCTAGTATTTATTAGTGGAGTAGGGTGGCCTAGTTGGTAACAAACTTCATAGCTAATGTGTTATATATATTCTCAATTTTAGGTTGGTAAGAAAAAGGACCTTTGGTTTGCTATGAATTACTATATTGTAAGAGCATCTACTAGTTTACTAAAAAGTCAAGAAACCATTTTTGGCAATTTCCTCTTCACTATCGTTGCTAAAAACACATTTTTTTAGAGAAGTACTGAATAGTGAACTGCTAAATATAGAAGCAGATTATAACAATGGCCAAATATAGAAAATCGAAGAAGATCTTCCGTTTTTGAATTTTTTAATATTAAAAAAGGATGGACAGAAGATCATCTTCCGTTGATCTTCCGCATGCCAAATTCTTTAATATAGTTTTTTCAGAAAAAATTACTAAAATTCCATCAAAATAATTACCAAAATGCCATTTGAATAAATTTAAAATTAAAAAAAAATTGTTTGGCCAAGTGATCATCTTCCGTCGAGCAACTTTCTCTTTAAAAAATCTTTCAAAAATTACTAAATTGCCATCCAAATATTTACCAAAATGCCATTTAATCAATTATTTTTTTTAAAAAAAAATCCAAACGGAAGATCATCTTCCGTCTCACAATTTTTATAAAAAGAAAATAATAAAAATGGCCAAATGGAAGATAATCCTCCATTACACAATTTTTTAATATTAAAAAAAATGTTAGACGGAGGATGTTCTTCCATCTGAATATTTTTTTACTTTTTTTTGGCCAAATTTAGCTCTAAACGATTGCAGCGATACTCGTTCATTGCTATTTTTTAATTGCCAAATATCCATTTTTTAGCTGCAACGACAGTGGATGTTCTAAGTTGTTAAAAATGAGAAGAGTTTGAAATGCAGATTTCCACAAGGATTGACAAGAAAATTAAATGCATACCATAAACAAAATCCTGTCTATGTTAAACAGTGACTCGTCAATTATTGGATGGGACCTACTGTAATTTGGACAGTTTACCAAATTTTATGTCATTTGGATTGATAGTGATCGCTATTCAAGGGAATCTAGATTTTACTTCGCTCATGGCCAGGAAACCTAGATATTGCGATGGTGATGCGACTCCGACTCTGTATAGTATAAGCTTTTTTAATGACTGTGTGATCCAGTGGGCAATCAAGTTATATAGTTAATTGGCCTTATGTCCTTATTTTGGTAGAATAGAACTCCAAGAGGTAATTAGATAGGTAGAAATCTAAAATTTATGAATTTGAAGATGTTGGAGATCAAAAGCCGATTCTAGGGAACCTGCTGCTAAGGTATAGAAACCAGCCCTCTCTGTATGCGAAGTTACTTTAATCCTTTGGAAAATCGAAATTATTGGAACTATCTAACATATGTCATTAGCTTATGCATGCCAATTTATGAGTGTAATCAACCAATCATAAGTAAGATTTTTTATTTTTTTATTTACTTCAGTCCATCTTTCAGCTTATTTTGTGTGATGAAGTTGCTTCTTGCCTTGGAAATTTGTAGAATCTTCGGACATGTATCATTAGCTTGTCCACGAAATTTATAAATATAATCAGCCTAGCCTAAATAAGAAAACTTTCATTTATTTACATTAGATTCATCTTTCAGCTAATAATGCTCCATGGCCAAGCAAAGATAATTGTGCTATTTTAGGACGGGTGCAAAATATACCTATTAGTAAACTGGGTACAGTTTTAAAAATGATAACCAACGTACTGTAGGGGATAAACTGTGATAAAGGAAATTTCCGGACAACACTAATCTTTTTAAGTGTTTGCATACCCTGAAATCTGCATTATGAGACCTTCTTAGGTAATGATGATTAAGGTCCGTGAAATTCCACATATGACCATGACTAGAAATTAGTGCAGAGCATCTCTAACATATAGCTCGTCGATCTCACACAAAGACATTAATTGCATTTATTCATCATCAGAACATGTCGTGCATATGGCTTGTACACTAACTTCAACTCTTCATTGTGATGTTAGTGTTTTACCATTTACTTCAAATGCTTTTGTATTTCAGTTTTAACTGGTTATGGTCATTGAACTTGTGCTGACGATCAGTTAACATAACCCTTCTACTCCTTCCAAATTTTTATGGAGTTAATTGTGCCCATTCCTTTCATCATGAAGAATATCTATAGATTTTTAGCCTCCATGTATTTTTAAATTTCTTCGTGTCGGAGAAATCTACTCCCAACTCGTAGTGCTAATAGTGGAAACACACCACAAGCAATAGAAACTCCCAAAACTTAGATGAACCGAGAACAAGGCACCACAATATATGAATCTCACAAGAACACAACCAATATGCAGAGATAACCAATACTTCTTATTCCCAAAGAAATACAAAGATTACAAAAGAGATTACAACTCTCAATCTCTCTCTCTCACCTTTGAAACACTCGGCACAATCTCTCTTAAAGTTGAACAATGATCAGATCTATTGAGATTAGATTAGATAACTAAACCTTAAAGTTTACGGCCATATATATAGCCCCCAAGTAAACCCTAAAAGATAAACACAAATATAGCAATAGGGCCTTTAAACTCGTAAGCCCAAAAACAATCAGCTGCCGATGTCGGTCGACCGCACCCCAAGTGTCGGTCGACTACAACGTGTAGAACCAACCCAGAGAGCTGACCCGGTCGACTGCACCCTCTAGGTCGATCGACCGCAACCCTCCAGACTACTTCTACTTCGCTGTTTGTCTTCTCTTGCTTTTTTGTCTCCTCTTCTTCTCCAACTTCAAGTACCCCGTGTCTATGTGTATTTGAGGCCACAATTCCTAACAATCTCCCACTTGGACCAAATACACCACGCTTCAAAGTTATTGCAATCTTTCCTCGCATTATCTCTGCCATCTCCCACTTTCATTGAAGACCGAAGTACTCCCCACTCTCATGAAGAGCACCTTCGCCACTCTACCACGTGGAATGCACCAACCACCCCTCATCGCCTCATGAAGGATGTGCTCCACCAATTGCATAGAGCACGAATACCGGAGAAACAACCTCCCGTGTCGGATTCCGTGTTATGAGGTTCTCCAACTCGCAAGATCGCCATCAATACCGGACATGGTTCAAAGTCTCTCAATGCACCCTCTGCACTAGAAACCTCTGTGGACGACACATTCACAATCCGCAGACTGTTTAATCCCTACAGTCCCAATTCGGTTACCCTCATCGACATCACCCCGCATATCGATACCAGTTCTCTCTATCACACAAAAGCGACTTGAAGCTTCAACTGCCAATTCGCAAAATACCCTCATCGCAGCAACGTCATGCCCACTATGATCACTTTCATGGCCAGCAGCTCCTACTAAATTAATAACCTCCCATCCACAACTAAAAGAACTCAGTTGCACCCCACATAACCTACTACTCAATTCCGGCTGAGAGTCAACTATAGGAGAAACGCCCCTCACATCTCTAAGCGAATACAGTGTTCCCTCACGCTTCCCTTTTGCAATCACCCTTGAACCTGCAGCTATACACCACTCCCCACTACCAACTGTAGTAGATAACCCCTCCTTATCTAGCCTTCCAATTGAGATAAAATTTTCTTTTAAGTCTGGAACATGTCTTGTCTCCCGCAAGACAACACTTTGATCATCAATGGTGTTCACGCGAACAGTACCAACCCCATGTATAGGACACCGATGACCATTCCCTACGATCACAACTCCAAAAGAATCCTCCTCATAGTCATCAAATACCTCTTTTCTCGGAGTGCAATGAAAAGAAGCTCCCGAATCGATACACCAGTCTTAAATGCCCAACTCTTCTCGAACTGATAAGCATAACTCCTCAACAAGCCTTCCTTGGACTTCCTTTGGGTTATTTCTCTTCGGTTTCTCCTGCTTCTTCATATAAGTCTTACAACTGCGCATCATGTGACCCTTCTTGTGATAGTACCAGCACTCAGGTCCATGTCCCCTATCGCTGTCATCAGATCCACTCTCAGATGAACTACTCTGATCGTTTCTTCTTCGGCTGCTCTTAGATCTCCCACGTCTCTTCACAACGTACATGGCAGAATCGCTAGAAGATAATGATGGATATCCCCCGTTTCTCATCCTTCTCACCTCCTCGTTCAGAATGCTACTCACCACATCATGTAGAGTCGTCGAATCTGTCTGTTCCACCGTACCATAACTATCGGGTAAAGTAGATGGAAGTAACAATGACTGCCCCCTCTCTAAAAACTTCAAATCTGCAGCTTCCATCTGGTTGTAAACCATATAGTAATTGTTCACATGCTCTGCTACTGAACTCCCTTCCTTCAACTTCATATTAACCAATTTCTTCTGATGAAGAATTTGATTAGATGCCGACGGTTTCTCATACATATCCGTGAGAATCTCCATAGCCTCCTTTGTGGTATTTGCCTTCGAGATATGAAATAACGCCTTCCTACTCAGCTCCAACTGAATCTGCTTCAGCGCCTTCTGATCCAAACGATTCTACTCCTTCAAGACCTTCGCATCTTTGTCTGCACCTACCGGATTCTCATCAAACAACGGACCATCAAGATCTTTCTGACGAAGATACGCTATCATCTGAATCTTCCACATCGCGAAGTCACTCCCATTGAATCTCTCGATCTTCATCTTGTTATCGGCCATCGTGAACCAACTGCTCTGATACCACTTGTCGGAGAAATCTACTCCCAACTCGTAGTGTTAATAGCAGAAACACACCACAAGCAATAGAAACTCTCAAGACTTAGATGAACCAAGAACAAGCCACTACAATATATAGATCTCACAAGAACACAACTAATATGCAGAGATAACCAATACTTCTTATTCCCAAAAAAATATAAAGATTACAAAAGAGATTACAACTCTCAATCTCTCTCTCTCTCATATTTAAAATACTCTGCACAATCTCTCTTGAAGTTGAACAATGATCAGATCTATCCAGATTAGATTAGATAACTAAATTCTAGAGTTTACGGCCATATATATAGCCCTCAAGTAAACCCTAAAAGATAAACACAAATATAGCAATTGGATCTTTAAACTCGTAAGCCCAAAAACAATCAGCCGCTGATGTCGGTCGACCGCACCCCAAGTGTCGGTCGACTGCAATGTGTAGATTCATCCCAGATAGCTGACTGGTCGACTGCACCCCCTAGGTCGGTCGACCGTCCTCTCTTCTGTTGGACCTTTACACTCGAAGAACTCTCAATCTAGGGTCGGTCGACCGCAATCCTCCAGACTACTTCTACTTCGCTGCTTGTCTTCTCTTGCTTATTTGTCTCCTCCTCTTCTTCTCCAATTTCAAGTACCCCGTGCCTACGTGTATTTGAGGCCACAATTCCTAACACTTCGCTTTACATCCGAAGATGAGAAAATGTATAAATGTAGATCAATAAGATACACCCCTGTTTTGTTTTAGGTGTTGGTTGTAGTTACTAAGCAATAGATTTCATATCAACATGCATTTGTTATTTCAATTTCTTCATTGATCTGTTGTTTTTTTGCGATTACAGCTTTACACCTGTTAAACCCATGGCCATGAGCTTAATTATCATTATGTCTTTTTTAACGAGTCAGGTTTGATGCTGTTGTTCATTTTGCTGGATTGAAGGCTGTGGGGGAAAGTGTTGCTAAGCCTTTCCGTTATTTTGACAACAACTTGATTGGCACCTTGAACTTATACGAGATTATGGGAAGATATGGTTGCAAAAAGGTTTGCTCTTACAACTCTACAATTTACATGTTAGTTTCATTCTTAGCTATTAGTCTCTATGTTTCTAATGCCAGAGCCGCCTTACTTAAATTTGAAGGTTACAGGGCCGGTCCCCCACCTTGAGGCAGGTGAGGTGGCCGCCTCAGACCCCCGATTTTTTTTGCAATTTTAGGGCTCACCAAATTTGTATTCTCCTTGTAAATATAGGCACGTATTTTGCGCGCAAAAAATTATATTGTAATTAAGGGCCCCAAAAAATAATTATTTGGGCATTTTGCCTTGGGCCCCCGGGAACTCAGGGCCGGCCGAAATATAAATTTAACCGATGGGGTCAAGGGACCAAGATGTATTCTCTATTTTATACCCTTTGTAGTTTATACTTATAGCAGGAATCATGGATCATATTCATCATGAATGCCCTTAACTTTCTTTGAACATTTTGGCTACTAAATTTTTGAATTTTTGCATAGATGGTCTTTTCCTCCTCTGCCACTGTTTATGGGCAACCTGAAAAAATTCCATGTGTCGAAGATTTTGAACTAAAGGCGATGAATCCTTATGGTCGGACTAAGGTATATTGATAATTTTCGGAATTTAACGTTGTAACAGTTTTAGTTGTATACTCTGGTAAATAAGCTCTAACATCCGTATGTGTAACGTTTGGTTGATAAGCTTTTCCTTGAAGAGATAGCTCGTGATATTCAAAAGGCTGATCCAGAATGGGGAATTATGCTGTTGAGATACTTCAACCCTGTTGGGGCTCATGAAAGTGGTCAAATTGGTGAAGACCCTATTGGTATCCCAAACAATCTTATGCCTTATATTCAGCAAGTTGCTGTAGGCAGGTTGCCTGAGTTGAATGTGTATGGTCATGATTATCCAACCAAAGATGGTAGTGCCGTAAGTACTCTTTAACCTTATATACAAATTATCTATCCATCCTAATTTTCGAAGAAGTTTGAATGGTTCTATACAAAATTTATTTGGACATGTCTGTGATCTAAAAAAAATTATTTGGGGAAAGGCTGTAGCCAGTATGTGATATACTTTTATAACTATTCATGTGTATGGTATTGTTATGAAGTCAAACAGTTAAAAAGTAATTATGTTGAAATTATGGATAAAAGTATTGTAGAAAAGTCCTAGATGGAGAAGTTTTTTCATTCTCAGTTGTCCAAACCTTTCTGTAAAGCTGCAAGCTGCATCTGGCATTATATATATTGAGCTGTCTCAATATGATTATAATTTTCTTTTCTGTTTCTCCTGGGGTAAAAGCCCTGGTAAAAGCCCTGATGTTTCATTAATTACAAATTAATTAACATTCCCCAAGGGTACAATTGAAAAACAAAATACAACCAAAACATAGTTTGAATCCGCATAACTGTAGCTCGAATAACTTCTACTGAAAGTTTGAGATCAACAAGCCGATTTGGTGAGAAAAAAAACAAGACTGACCTGATACCATGATCTCCATCCTACCTATTTTAAGCAGTGTCTCCAATGATACCCAGTGAGAAGAATTACACTCACATATCCAATTTATTTCGATTCAAGTATTCCAAATGGTTATAACCGTAGGAAATTTGAACTAAAAATCTTATTGGGCAGAATAGGAAGGAAAAAAGAGGAAAACTTATTTGGACCTTGACATCACCTTGTATGATCTAGAGAAGAAAATACATGTACTTCTATACTTTTTACAGGGTTTATTGTTTCTAGCTTGTTTGGACAGCCGTAGCTTGTCAAGTTTATACTTTTGTAGCTATACTATAATGATTGGCTAAATGTGTGTCACTTATTTCATGTACCAAGACCCTTGCTTTTATTCCCCTAATTTCGTGAATCTGCTCCCAATGTTTAGTTGACCACCATTAACTCATGCAATACATGTTATCGTAACACCAAAAGATCCTTCGACTCATTTGAACATGTTCTAGTATAACTGGAGAAAATATTTCTTCTTTGTTCTTGTATAACTGGATGACTTCATTCACAATATGCTTTTCTCATTGTGTTCAGGTTCGTGATTATATTCACGTCATGGACTTGGCTGATGGTCATATAGCAGCCCTCAGAAAGCTTTTCACAACAGAAGACATTGGTAACCACTTTCTCTTCCCCCCTCTCTCCTCACTTCATTTTCCATAAAGTTTATGGCAACCTCTGTTGAACTTGATATGTATGTAACCTCCAGGCTGTGTTGCCTACAACTTGGGGACTGGATGCGGCACATCTGTGCTTGAAATGGTCGCTGCATTTGAAAAGGCTGCTGAGATGGTGCGTGAATATACTTATATGTTGTTAATTAGTTCAATATCTCATGTAATTAAAAACATATATTCAGAATATACTCATTTTCCACCTCTTACTCTTTAGAAAATCCCCATCAAGCTATGTCCGAGGAGGCCAGGTGATGCTACAGCCGTTTACGCCTCTACTGAGAAAGCTCTTAAAGAACTTGGTTGGAAGTAAATTCCTTTAACTTTAAGGATAAAACTTTTCTATCTATTTTTAGATGCAATTGATAGTTGATTAACAAAGACCTTTTACATTGTTTACAGAGCAAAGTATGGCATAGAGGAGATGTGCCGAGACCAATGGAAGTGGGCAAGCAAGAACCCATATGGTTACCGACCCAAGCAATGAACCACAAATGATTACCTGTGCAGTACTTAAATAAATGTAATTAATCCTCCCTTTTGAGATCTAAATGCGGAGCAATTCTCGCTTTTACATGTGAAATAAAGCTCAAAACTCGACTTGTGGAATGCAGCTCCTTTCTTTTTATTTCTCTTACTGGGTTTCAATTTGTGAATAAATGCTCTTTTAAGTATGAGAGCAGTCACAGTCAGGTTGCTATTTATGCATAACTATGCATATTTTAGCTAACAAAGCGCTGCAGCCGTTCGCTATTTATGCGTTCGCTATTTATGCATATTTTGACGATTTTGTGACTATATATATAAGAGCGGATATAGGAATTATGCATATTATATGGGCACACCGAAAAATTATTTTTTAAATCGTCGGACGGAATTTGAAAGTCGGTCCCACGTTTTTTAAAAAAATTTTCCAGATTAAAAATTGTTCGATAATAGGGTTACCCTCTTGGATGATCCGTGTAGGGCCCCCAATCCCCCCCCCCCCCCCCCCCCCCCCCCCCCCCCAAAAAAAAATATTTTTAATTGTCAAAAAATCTAAAAAAATATTTAAAATTATGTCAAACGATCTAACACTTTTTTGATTTTTTTTTCTTCTTCCGACGGATCTTGAAGATCCTTCTGACGAATTTTTATTATTAAATAATCGATTTCATGTACGTTTCGCCCTCCGACGAATTTTCAAAGTCCGTCTTACATTTTTTTTATTTTAAATTGCTATAATATAGCATTTGACGACTGCAGCAAATACTATATATGTTATATGTAAATATGTATTTTGCCACATTTTTTTTATTTTAAATTGCTATAATATAGCATTTGACGACTGCAGCAAATACTATATATGTTATATGTAAATATGTATTTTGCCATTTTTTGTCAATCAGGACTGTGGATGCTTTCAGTGAAATTCTAATCAAGAGTGCATATCCTCTGCCAAATTTGTTCAAATGATATGCTTCCGTTATATGTCTTTGGCTGCTTCAGAATTATTATCTTCAAGATATTTAGCTGGTCAAAAGCAAGGTCGGATTCGTTTTTCTGACTTTCGACACATTCATTCTGTTTTTGCAATGTGGTTCTTCTAGTCAATGACAGAAATTTTTGCTAGCATTTTGCTTTTTGGTAACATACTATGGGATTTTTTTCCAAAATGACCCACTTTTTGAAAGTATTTACCAAACTGAACTACTTTCGAAAATATTTAACCATTTTCAAAATGAGATACGAGTTTAGTGTAAATACTATCGCTGTTTGAGATAGCGAGTGTAGGTTTAGGTGTTTCTCCCCAATTTGGAAAAACCTTGTAGAGTGAAAAGATCTTAAACTACCCTTGCTGTCTCCAATAGTAAGCATGATTGTACTAAACTCGCTATTGGAGACATCGAGTATCGTTTGAATTTTTTTTATAATCGCACTCTCACTTCTTCTTTCTCCTTCCTCTCTCCACTCTCACTCCTAACTCCGAAACCCATTAGAGCATCCACTGTCGTTGGCTAAAAACTCAAAAATTAGAAATAGATTTAGAAATCTGCCTCGCAGTCGTTCGCTAAAAACCCATAATTTTGGATAGAAATGAACAGTAGGCTGCTAAACTTAGGAGTGCCTTTAGACAACTGCTAAATATAGGAGACGGACGATGTTCATCCGTTTGACTAAAGGGACGGATGAAGATATGCTGTCTGGTTAAATAAAAAAAAAACGGTTGAAGATCTTCCGTCTCTCGTCGATTTATAATTTATAAATAAATAATATATATTAAATATGTAAAGTTTATAAATTATATTTATTAAATGTGAAAGTGAGAGACGAATGAACTTCATCCGTCCCTTACTACCACTTTACACTATTCACCGATGTTGAAATGACCCTTTTACCCCTAAATGGTTAACGTTGTGGGAAGTACTCATATCCAACGACACATTTAATTTAAAATAATTAAAAAAAAAAAACCAATGGCACTTGATTATTTTAAAAATTATTTTTTTTAACGGTTACAATTTTCAAATACAGGGTATAAATATATGGCACTCCACTCTGCTCATGTAAAAACTGAACTTCTCTGTCTCCTTATTTCTATCAACGCGTCTCTATCTCTTTATTTCTATCTACGTTTCTCTGTCTCTATATTTCTATCTATCTTTCATTTCTATTGTTTTATTCTTTCTTCATATTTTGCTAAATACAAAACAACTTTTAGCAACGGCCACCCGTAGTAATAATAGGGGCAGGACATACACATCTAATGAAGATGTTATTCTTTTCCAAAGCTGGGTATCTATTACTCAGGATCCATGACCGGCAACGATCAATCCGGGACACAGTTTTGGGATCGAGTATTCTGCAAATTTGAAACTCTAATAGGCACTCCGACCGACCGGACAGCTGGCTCTCTTTCTAGTCGATTTTGTGCAATTGCTAAATTTGTTTCTTTGTTCATTGTGAAGTTGAGCAGTGTAACAAATAGAGTTGCAAGTGAAACAACTGAGATGGATAAGGTATGTATAATTTACCGGATTTAAATGTTTTGAATACAAGTATAATAATTTATAACCCAAATTTATTTACTATTTTTTATAGCTACGCGAAGCAAGAGTGGAATACATGCAATCATCCGGTAAAGCATTTAATTTTGAAGAATGTTATGAGATCCTTAAAGATCAATCAAACTTTTCGCTACGTACAATGCATGTCTTCGATTCAGGCCGTAGCTCTCAATCTGGTGAAGAAGGTAGCACAATACGTACGCCAACAATGCAAGACTGGGATTCAGATATACCGACCGATCTAGATTTGCCTCCAGCCCTCTCCCGACCACCCGGCTGTAAAGTGGAGAAGAGAAAAGGGAAAAGACCAATTGAATCAGCTCAATTTTTTGAAATGGTAATTGAGACTAGAACATTTAACAATATTTTTAAGGAGTCACAAGATAGGCTGACGATGGCAACGGAAAATAAGCTTGATCTCAAACAAAAAGAGCACGAAATGAAACAAGAAGAGCACGAAATGAAAAAACGAAAAGAGGAAGACCGCATAATGAGTTTGGACATGAGCAACTTACCCGAGGCTCAACGTCATTATTTCATGTGTAGACAACGTGAAATTATGCAAAGTCATGGTTACAACTAGTTTAATTTTTTTGTATCAATGTTGTTTTCATATATGTTGCAATATCCATTGTATCCGCTTATTTTCAGTTATGTTGTTGCCTTGTGGTCCACTATTTATTAAGAAGTGTCTATTTCAGTTTAAATTATTAAAGACTTAATTGATGTCTTTTCCAAGTAGATCCATACATTTTTAGTGCTGATTCTAGATTAAACAATACAGAATATAATTTTATAATAAGTTAGAATGAAAAACAGAATTACATTTTGACTGATTCTAAGTTAAACATTAAAAAATATAAATTGCTTGCAAATGACTCTAAAACAGAAATAACATATTTTTCTAAAACTCATCTCCATATTCGTTCCATATGTGCTCCACCAAATCTGCTCAAAGTTGAAGATGTTTCTGTCTATCATGTAGTTCTACATTGCGTGCTAATCTGGAGGTACTTGTTGAAGCTCCAGTTCTGCTCAGTACACTGAAGGTCGAGTCCGCACTTTGGTCGTAGTTATAATCATCAAGTGCTTCTTCCCGTTCGTCCTCTACAATCATATTGTGTAAAATAATACATGTCTTCATTATATAAGATAGACTGTCCGCATCCCAGAACTGTGCTGGACCTCTTACAATTGCAAATCGTGCCTGTAAAACACCGAATCCGCGTTCAACATCCTTTCTTGCAGCTTCTTGCATCTGGACAAATTTTTTTTTCTTTTGAGTATCCGGTGCCGAGTATGTTTTTACTATGGTAGCCAACGGGGGATAAATACCATCTGCTAAATAGTACCCCATGTTGTAGTTGTTATTGTTGATAGTGAAATTTGCAGTTGGTGCAGACCAATCAAGAAGATCATTAAATAATGTGGACCGATTGAGCACGTTAAGGTCAAAATTTGCATTCTGGAATTCCGAAAAATGAATGTCAGAAACATAGGACGTAAGATACATCTGCTTCAAGAATAATAGTTGGCTCCCGAACGTGTCTGGTATACTGGTCGTGCCATGCTGATGGACAATTTTTCCAAGTCCAGTGCATGCAATCAACACTACCTAACATACCTGGAAACCCGCGAGCTTTATTTTCTTCAAGTAGTCCTCGAATATCAGCGGCGGTTGGAGCCCGCAAATATTAAGGTCCAAACATGTTCACAATAGCCACACAAAAACGATGTTCACAATAGCCGTACGTACTCATCGATTGAATCAGCTGATAATCCGTAAGCCAAGCAACGTATAGCAGCAGTGATATTTGGTAGGGAGATAAACCAAGTGTTCTAGTTGCGTCCTATCATTGTTGGAAGAATTTATCGTAGTTAACAGTCGCTTCCAAAATACGTTGGAATAAAACTCGCCACATACGGAATCGACGTCGAAATAGGTTATCGCCGTAAATTGAATTCTCAGCAAAATAATCTCTTCGAAGATGCATGTCCCTATCTTCCCTTTCACGACGTATATATCTCTGGCAGTTTATTTGTTGACTTTGTTGAAATGCGAAGAAGAAAATTTGCATATTTTGGTGAACACATCTTCTCAACATGGCTAGTTGCGCACTTTGCTCGGATTCTTCGTTTGATGAAGTATATGAAGAAGATGAACTAAATTCAGCCATTACAAATATGAAAGAATAAATTGGATGATATTGTAGATTGTTTGTTTTTTGACAGAAGACACTCTGGTGAATATATAGGTGACGAAGAAGCCACTGTATGTCAATGTGCCGAGATAGAAAACATAAAGTGAAATGAGACACTGGGGTTGTCAGATTATATGACATAAAGTGGTGTAGGCACATTATATGAGACACTGGGCTAGTGTAGACACATTATATGACAGAAACAGAAATAACATAAAGTGATTCGAATATAAGCTAATGTAGGCTAGTGAGAGCTATATGTCCTTTCCACCTGTATAAACCAAGAGAACATTTCTTCAATGAATGCCAATTTTGACCAAAAAAATATTTCAGATTCTCCTGTCCAAAAAAGAATCACATCACATAAAGTAAACATGACATAAAGTTTTAGATAGAATGCCATTTTTGACCTTATGTACGGAACATGACATAAACACAACACGACATAAAGTAAATGTTGATTAAGCATTAAGCATGAATTAAACATTAATCAAACAATAATTAATGAATACACGTTCACATTAAACATTATTTACAGATGCTACTCCTTGTTATCAAACTGTATATTCGGCACATATTCCGGTGTCGATTGAAGACTTCTCATACCAGAAGTTGACGGTCGATCGTTAGAAACACTTCTTCATCCAGAAGTTGACGGTCGATCAGAAATACTTCTCCTGCCAGTAAATACTTAAACGGGAATAGATTCTTTCAACACAGTGTCTGTCATTATGAATCGCCTTAATTTAGATTCATTATAAGTCGACTCCTGGTACTGTTGGTATAACTCGTCCTGCAAATATTTTTCGTAAATAATAAAAAAAACATTAAAAATCCATCATAATCTAAATGAAATTTGAATATTGATTAAAAATATTATGAGGTATGCTCACATATGACATTAGACCGCGAGGCTCCAAATTGCAAGATCCCTCTTTGATAATCCTCGTTACTGTACCACCTGAATAAAGTGAAATGTCAACTACACATTCGCCATGTACTGGAGGAACATGTATGTTTGTTTCAGTTACATACTCTGCTGGTGGTAAAAAAGGAGGAGCAGGGAAGGGCAATTGAGCATTTTGATCAATAATGCTAGCTGGACCAATAAAATCCACATTCGTACCATGCGATAGAGTCGGCATAATAGCACCTATTGATACCTTTGCCCAATACTTATCGTATCTCTTTTGTGGTACAAGCTGGACCAATACTGACGCGTCAATAGGCGGACAAAAATCTTGTGGTAATTGATATGGCTAAAAATGGGGTTAAATCGGGACCGTCCAGATCGAGCACGAATCCTGAAGCACGGGGGTAAAAAGGTAATTTCACATACAGATGGATCCAAAACGGGTATTGGGCCTCCTTCTCACAGAACCAACCACCCGCGAATAGATCCACTTCAACTGGGCACGGGTCCCGACCCAATACAAGCCCGGTCCACCAAGAGGAGAATCAGGCCACTGATTTGATCAAATCAAATCAATAAACCTGATTGGCTCTCACCAGGGAATCAGGGGCTAACTTCCCAAAAACAGAATAAGAGGATTTTCCTCCTGACTGTTAGGCAGGAAATCAGGCCCCAAATCATTCCAAAGGTGACTATAAATACAGCCCCTCTGCCACCAAGACCAGGTTAATCACTTTTTCACCACTTAAGCTCTTCCTTAATCTTTTGCTGATTACTGACAAGAGCGTCGGAGGGTGCGTCGCCGGAATCAACCCCGGTGTCTCGCACTTCCTTACAGGTTGCGGCAGGAGCAAGAAGGCCGAGTCAGCTGTTCAGGTTTTCCTCGGATCCACAAATTCTATCTGTTTACCCCCACACCGAAATCAGCGGTAACAGATTGGCGCCGTCTGTGGGAAACACCACACGAACAGTCTCAGCCCATTCTCCGCCGTCCTCTGCAGCCATGCCGCCGAAGAAGAACAGATCCAGAGGGTCGAATCGAGGGGGCAACCCCGCCGACCTGGCAAATGAAGCTCCGACCAATCCTGTCCTTCAGTCCGACCTCCCTCCGCTGACCCAGCAGGTCCCACCTCCTCCTCCTCCCAAGCAGCAGCCCAACAACGGTCCGTCCGGTCATAACGGTCGGAAGGAGAAGCAGCCCCTCAATCCGGGCCACGTCTCGGTCCATAATGGGTCCTCGGACTCGATGGCTTCTCATCACCCAGACCTCCGCATCACACTCCAAAACCGCCATAAGGACGACGACCTCCGTACCCATCTTGACGAGAGGCGGGCCCGAGAGGGAGCCTCCCGCCAGCGTCAAGGTGAGCAGTCGCCATGTCGTCGGGACGGCAGAAGGTCCCCGGAACGCAGAGGCCGAGCGGCATCCCCTGAGCGCCGAAGGAGGAGGTCCCGGTCCCCCAGGGATCGCCGTCATCCGAGGGACCGGGATATACCCATCAGCCGAGCCGAGTTCCTCCAGTTTCAAGAGACCGTTCTGCAAGCCCTCAATCTCCGACAGAACGCCCAGAATGCTCAGAGGGTTCCGACGCCCCCCAGGGATCCCAGTCCCCGGCGCCGAACCCGGAGTCCTTCCCCGGCTCCCAGCCAACAGCAGCGGCAACAGAGCCCTCGGCGGTCCCAGGAGTACCGGCGCCGCAGTCCACGCTCCCCCTCCTATGAAGAGGAGTCTGGGGGGTCGTATGATTACCAGCGGAGGGACGACGCCCTCATCCGCCGCATCCACGAGGTGGAAAGACGCATCGGCCGCATGGACAGGGAGGATGAGTCCCGAGCGGGAACCTTCCGTCCTAGCCGACCGCCCTTCTCACGGTCGATCATGGAGGCCCACATACCGAGGAATTTCAAACCGCCGCAGTTTGAAACATACTCTGGGGAATCCGACCCGGTCGACCACGTCGAAAGCTTCAAGACCTTGATGCTGATCCACCAAGCTTCCGACGCGGTGCTCTGCAGGACCTTCCCTGCCACCCTCCGGGGGTCGGCTCGGGAATGGTATTCCAGGCTCGCTCCTTCGTCCATCTTCTCATTCAAACAGTTTGAGACACTGTTCATTACTCACTTCGTGAGTAGCCGACGAGCCGAGAAGACGAGTCTTTCCCTACTGAACTTGCGGCAGGAGAAGGATGAAAGGCTGCGGGACTATGTGAAGAGGTTTACCGCAGAAGTCAGGTCAATTGCCTCCTTAGACCAGTCCGTGGCCACCGTAGCGTTCCAGTCGAACGTCCTTAACGCCAACCTCCGATCATCCCTGGCCAAAAAGCCCCTCCAAGACTTCGCCGACCTCCTCCTGAGGTGCGAGAAGTACATCCGGGCAGAGGAGGCCGAAGCCCTTCCAAACTTCGGGGGGCCCTCCGCAGGGTCGAAGAGGAAGGCGACAGGGGAAGAAGGGTCCAAGAAAGCTCAGAAGGACATGGGCGGTCAGCGCCGCCCTCCCCCCAGGTTCGAGAAGTTCACTCCCCTCACCACAAATGTCTCTACTATCCTCATGGAGGTGGAGAAGGAGGGAATCATCCCTCCGGCCCCGAGGATGCACACCCAGGCGAAGAGGAGAAACAAAGATAAGTGGTGTCGTTACCACCGAGACCACGGGCACGACACGAACGACTGCCGGGCTCTGAGAGATGAGATTGAAGCCCTCATTCGGAGGGGACAGTTGGCCAAGTTCGTGAAAGCTAACGATCGGACAGATCGGAACTCTCCTCCCCCTCGGGGGGCTAACAAGCGCTCCGAGCGGCGCGAGGAGACGCCCGAGTTCGAGGAGGAACGGGTTCTGCACCTGATCCACGGAGGCCCAATGGGGGGCTCCTCTAATTCCTCCCGAAAGGCCTTCGTCCGGGAGGTCAACTCAGTCCACAGTGCCCCTCCCCCGAAGGGTCTCGGCGTCCCTGTGTCTTTCTCCGATGCCGACCTAGAAGGAGTCCGAACCCCCCATTGCGATGCCCTCGTCATCGACCTCCGCATGGCCAACTTCAAGGTGCAGAGGATTTTGGTGGACAATGGGAGTTCGGTCAACATCCTATTCCTCTCGGCCTTCCAAGGCCTGCAGCTGTCCCGAGACCGTCTCAAGCCGGCCGGTTACACTCTCCACGGGTTCACGGGGGTCTCGGTAACCGTCGAAGGGGTGATAACCCTAGACGTTACTACGGGAAGCACCCCTACTACCCGGACCGAGCCGATGGACTTCATGGTCGTCGACGTCCCGGCAGCATACAATGTCATCCTAGGCCGTCCCGGCCTAGCTGCTCTGGAGGCTGTCCCCTCGGCATACCACTTGAAGATGAAGTTCCCCACTCGCTCGGGAGTAGGGGAAGTCAGGGGGAGCCAGGAAACAGCTCGGAAGTGCTACATGACTTCCACCGGGGGGCCAGTGCTCTCGCTCGAGACACTAGAGATCCCCGAGCCGAAAGCTCGCCCAACGTCCGAGCCAGCGGACGAGTTAGAAGAAGTACTCTTCTCCGACGAGGATCCGAGCCGAAAATTCCTCGTCAGCAAGTCCTTGCCGACCGTGCTGTTCTCCGACTTGGTGAGGTGCATCCGGGATAACCGCGACCTATTTGCTTGGTCGGCCGCGGATATGCCCGGCATCTCCGAGGACTTGCTCGTCCACCGCCTAAGCGTCGAACCGGGGTGCAAACCGGTTCAGCAGAAGAGGCGAAAGTTCGCTCCCGAGCGACAGCAGGCAATCAAGGAGGAAGTGGATAAGTTGCTGAAGGCCAAGTTCATCCAGGAGGTAAATTATCCCGAGTGGCTGTCGAATGTCGTAATGGTCAAGAAGTCCAATGGCTCGTGGAGGATATGCATCGACTTCACCGACCTCAACAAGGCGTGTCCGAAGGATCCCTTCCCTCTCCCGAACATCGACACCCTTATCGACGCCACCTCGGGCCATGAGCTCCTCAGCTTCATGGATGCCTTCTTGGGGTACAATCAAATCCGGATGTTTCCTCCGGACATCCCGAAGACCTCCTTCGTCACCGACCAAGGCCTCTACTGCTACCGAGTAATGCCGTTCGGTTTGAAGAACGCAGGCACCACCTACCAGCGCCTCGTCAACAAGGTTTTCCAGCATCAGATTGGCCGAAACATGGAGGTGTACGTTGATGACATGCTCGTCAAGAGCATCCGCGGCACTGACCATGTAGCCGACCTCCAGGAGGCCTTCGGTGTGTTGAGGAAGTACAACATGCGGCTAAACCCGAACAAGTGTGCGTTCGGAGTCTCCTCTGGCAAGTTCCTCGGTTTCATGGTGAGCCAGCGGGGAATTGAAGCTAACCCCGAGAAGATTAAAGCCATATTAGACATGGCCCCGCCTCGGAACGTCAAGGAGGTGCAGAAGCTCACCGGTCGGCTCGCAGCCATCGGTCGGTTTCTCTCCAAGTCAGGGGAAAAGTGCCTCCCCTTCTTCAGAGCACTCCGGGGGGCTAAAGGATTTGAATGGGGCCAAGCACAGCAAGAATCGTTCGACCAGCTGAAAGCCTATCTGGTGAACCCCCCTCTGCTCAGTAAGCCGGTCCCGGGCGAGCCTCTCTTCATCTACCTGGCCGCTTCCGAGCAGACCTTGAGCGCTGTTTTGGTAAGAGAAGAAGACCGGACCCAAAGGCCCATTTACTACGTGAGCAAGGTGCTTCGGGACGCCGAGCTCTGCTATCCAAGGATAGAGAAGATAGCCTACGCTCTGGTCATGGCAGCAAGAAAGCTTCGGCCCTACTTCCAATCTCACTCGGTCGTTGTCCTCACTGATCAACCCCTAAAGCAGATCCTCCACAAGCCAGAGACCTCGGGTCGGCTGATGAAATGGTCCGTAGAGCTGAGTCAGCACGATATCTCCTATCAGCCTCGGACGGCAATTAAGGCACAGGCTCTCGCCGACTTCATCGTAGAGTCCACTATCCCTGAGGTAGGCCACGTCCCAAATGGGCCCCCCATTTGGACAGTCTTCGTGGACGGGTCCTCTTGCAGCGAAGGAAGCGGCGCCGGCATCATCCTGAACGGCCCTGACAGCTTCGTCCTGCAGTATGCGATCCGCATGAACTTCAAGGCCTCGAACAACGAGGCGGAGTACGAGGCTCTCATAGCTGGTCTCGGACTCGCACGAAGTGCTGGGGCGCAGCGCCTTCGGATTCACAGTGATTCCCAGCTAGTCATGAACCAGGTCTTGGGCGAGTATGAGGCCCGGGACGAGCGAATGGCGAAGTACCTCGCCAAAGTCCGGGATCTCATGGGCCGGTTCGAAGAAGCCATCATCCAATGGGTCCCCCGGGAGGAGAACTCACAAGCCGACGCTCTCTCCAAGTTAGCCTCGTCTTCTCTACAAGGTCTCGAACAGACCGTACTGATCGAAGTCCTCTCTAAACCGAGCATTGAAGACGAGACACCTAGCTCGGTGGAGTCATTACCGGTCATGCTGCAGGACAACTGGATGAAGCCACTGGTAGAATTCTTGAGGGATGGAGTTCTGCCCTCGGATCCCAAAGAAGCACGCCGAGTCAGAACTCGGGCCGAGCGCTATGTCTTGATCGAGGGCGTCTTATACAAACGCTCCTTCTCTCAAATAGATGGCCGACCTTATCTAAGGTGCCTCTCTCCGGAACAGGCCGAATATGCCCTACAGGAGCTTCATGAGGGCATCGGAGGGGCACACTCCGAATTCAGGTCTTTGGCCCGGAAAGCTTTGAACTATGGGTACTTCTGGCCGACCCTTCTTCGAGATGCCGAGCGACATGTTCGGCAGTGCAGCTCCTGCCAGAGACACTCCAGCATCCGACGCCTCCCTCAGGCCAACCTCACCTCCCTATCGAGCCCTATCCCCTTTGCGATGTGGGGAATGGACTTACTAGGGCCCTTCCCTCCAGCTCCGGGTCAGCTCAGGTTCTTAGTCGTAGCCATCGACTATTTCTCGAAGTGGATCGAGGCCGAGCCCCTCGCCACTATAACCGAGAACAAAGTGGTGCAGTTCTTCTGGAAGAGCATCATATGCAGATTCGGCATCCCTCGCGTCCTCGTGACGGACAACGGGACTCAGTTCACTGGCACAGCATTCCGAGCCCTATGCGACGACCTCGTCATTCAACAGCGCTTCTCATCCGTCTCACACCCTCAGTCGAACGGGCAGGCCGAGAATGCTAATAAGCAGATCCTCGTAGGAATCAAGAAGAGGTTGGACAAGTGCTCCAAAGGTCTGTGGGTCGACCAACTCCCTAATGTGTTGTGGAACTACCGCACGAGCAAGCGGACACCCACCGGAGAGTCCCCTTTCAACCTTACTTATGGGGCCGAGGCCGTGATACCCCTCGAGGTCGGAATACCTTCCCCTCGGCTCATGGCCTATGACGAAGCACAGAATGCCAGGGACCTCAGGGGAAACTTGGACCTGATAGATGAACTGAGGGAAAGGGCATCGATTCGGCAACAGAATTACAGAAGGAGGGTCGAGCTAGCGTACAACAAGAAGGTCCGACCCGCCAACCTTAAGCAAGGAGATTTGGTATTGAGAAAGCTAGCCATATCCCTCCCCAGTCAGAAGAGCAAGCTAGCTCCGAATTGGGAAGGGCCGTACCGGATCACAAAAGTTGTTCGGCCTGGGGCATACCAACTTGAAGACATGGATGGCAGAGAGCTTCCGAGGACCTGGAATGCCGACCACCTCCTGAAATACCAAGAGAGCGCTCCGGCGCCTCTCTAAGTAATCCGAGGTGTCGAACCATTCCTCTCCAACTTGTAACCCATTTTTTCTCAAATTGTATTATGAAAAACGGTTGGCCGTCAAGTATCAATAAAGAAAGCTCTGTTATGTTTGTGAATATGCATGTCACTCCCCCCTCTTATCACCTGCATTTTATGTTGTGATCTCAACCAATGGTTCGGAGTCCACGTTCGGCTCGGCCCCATTCCCTCAGTTCGTCTCCGGGCGGACTAGAGGCGGACCGCCGTTCCGAACTGCTCCCACAGCCGTTAAACTATACCGATGGTTCGGAGTCCAACACTCGGCTCGACTTTACCTCCTCGGCTCGTCTCCGGACGAACCAGGGGTAGATCGCCGTTCGGAATTGCTGCCGCAGCCGTTGAACTATACCGATGGTTCGGAGTCCAACACTCGGCTCGACTTTACCTCCTCGGCTCGTCTCCGGACGAACCAGGGATAGATCGCCGTTCGGAATTGCTCCCACAGCCGTTGAACTATACCGATGGTTCGGAGTCCCACACTCGGCTCGACTTTACCTCCTCGGCTCGTCTCCGGACGAACCAGGGGTAGATCGCCGTTCGGAATTGCTCCCACAGCCATTGAACTATACCGATGGTTCGGAGTCCAACACTCGGCTCGACTTTACCTCCTCGGCTCGTCTCCGGACGAACCAGGGGTAGATCGCCGTTCGGAATTGCTCCCACAGCCGTTGAACTATACCGATGGTTCGGAGTCCAACACTCGGCTCGACTTTACCTCCTCGGCTCGTCTCCGGACGAACCAGGGGTAGATCGCCGTTCGGAATTGCTCCCACAGCCGTTGAACTATACCGATGGTTCGGAGTCCAACACTCGGCTCGACTTTACCTCCTTGGCTCGTCTCCGGACGAACCAGGGGTAGATCGCCGTTCGGAATTGCTCCCACAGCCGTCGAACTCCGCGACAACCCCGAGGGCAAACACTTGGTTAAATTCCTGCCCTAAAGATTGCCTTCCGGAAATCCCCTACGTTGTGGCAAGCGCTCGGCTTACATTCAGTCCGATCCTCGTCACAGAAACGGGGGAAAATAAGGAGGATGGACCTACCCTTCGGTCGGAATCCGAGCAAGTGCCATTCCGAGCCCGTAAACGGAGAAAATTCACCTTCTCCTCAACTTTCGCGCCTGATCTCAATCAGACGGCCCAGATCTCGTCGAGAACACTACACGACAAGATAGTGTTTTCTTGGGAGCTACGCCCGTCTCAAGATGCGCGTCTTCATCCAGCGGTCCGTGTTGCGCCACGTCGCTCGGCTCATTAAAGTTCCCTACCTTCGGTCGGCAGCCGAGCAAGTGCCTTCCCGAGCTCGTAAACGGAGAAAATTCCCCTTCTCCTCAACTTTCGCGCTTGATCTCAATCAGACGGCCCAGATCTCGCCACCTGCGCAAAACGACAAGATAGCGTTTTCTCGGGAGCCGAGCCGCCTCGAGATCCGTGCTTACAATCAGCGGCTCAGATCTTGCCACCTATGCTAAACGACAGAATGACACGCGTATAGTGGCCAGTTCAGTCCAACGACCTCGCCGACGAAACCGACATGCTCGGTTCCAAGACCTCGGCGCAGAAAACACAGTCATAAATAAGACAAAAGCGCAGAGCAATAAAAAAAAATTATATTTTATTAAACAGCCAGGCCGAAATACAAAGCACATCTGTCCCATAGTTACAAAGTGTTCGCGAGCAAGATACAATTCCGACCAACAACACTTAGTGTTCAAAAAGAAATATCTTCACTGAATTCTTCGGCCGACCGCTCGTCCTCCTCGGCTGACAGCTCCTCTGCATCCCCCCGGAGCTTCGCCATTACAGCCCGCAAGTACCGCATCTCCGAGAGCAAGTCATCCCGCTCGGCAATAATCTTCGACTGAATGTGCCGAATGCTTTTAACCCGAAGAGCATTGCTGAATGCGGTCTGCGAGTCGTCATCCTCTCCTGTGGGGCTCAGCTCGACGATCTTATTCTCCAAGCGTTGGACCTCGGCTTCCCGGAGACTGAGGACCAACGAAAGGTGGTCCCACTCACTCTCGGCTCGGCGTATCTTCAGATCGGCGCTCCTGGGGCTCAGAACCACCGTTCCAGAGGTGCCCCCGGATTCGGCATCATCATTCGAACGGTCAGAGTCCGAGCTATGGATCGTCACGACGAGCTGAAAAGAAGGGAAAGAGAATAACGCAATTTCAATACGCCGCCGAAGTCCAACACACTTTCAAAACGTTCTAAGGAAACTTTCAAAATTCACATTCAGATGTAATGGTGTTACAGACGGCCGAACCGACCCTACAATTAAACTTTACAACAATCAACGGAAGTAAAAAACAACAAGGTCAAGATCTCCTCGGAAGGGGAATGCTTCGGTTTAGGGATACGCGAGAACGACGAGGTCTGCCCTCCGAACTCGATCCTAAACCAACGAAGCGCGACCCCCCTTCGCTGCTAGCCCTGACCACGGCACCTGCCGAGGCCCCACTCGACGAGACAGCCGCGCTGCTCTGCGCGTCAGCCAGACTCCGCCTGGCCATAGGCGAGCGTGTCGCAAGCTCATAAAACGTAATCCCCTTCTCACTTTCTTCGCGGGTGCACGAAGTACTGCGAACGTTAGCCCTCTCCGACGCAGGCTTGAGCGACGCGATCTCCTCCTCCAATTCGATAATCCTGTCTTTAAGAACGTCGTCCCTCACCGACTTCATCGGGCGAGATGGCCTTGACGAGCCGGAGGCATTAGCACCCTCGGCAGCGAGCCGACGGAAGTGGGTGACCTCAATTCCCCTATCTATCGTGATCCTTCTGAGCCTGTCGACGTCGGCCACTAACCTCTTGTGCTCGGCCAATGCCTTCTCCAGCTCGGAGGCCAGCTTCACTGCCTCCGCCGAGCGTTCCCTCTCCGCCAATTCCAAGTGTCGGACCTCTGCCAAAAGATCGGCATTCCTCTGCTCGGCAGCGGTTAGCTCCCCGCGAAGCCGCCCGACTTCCCCTTCGGGACAAGGAGCTTGGTAGTGCTTCCGCAGCTGATACAGCTCGCAGCACTGCCTCCGTAGAACCGCCTTCACCTCCTCCGCCTGGCCGAGCAGAAGAAACTGCCTCTGTCGGCTGTCCTTGAGCTCACGCTTCATTTTGGCCAACTCCTTCCGGAGGCAGACGAGCTCCGTGACCGGACCGAACTTCACCTGAAAAGTAGAGATAAATCCGATACCCAACACTCGGAAACATCTACGGCTAGTCACACACAAATCCGAAGCTCAACACTTGGGCAAATTTTGGCCAAACAAAATATTTTCATTTCAGAATTAAAGTGAAAGCTTTATACTAGCGGTGGCCAGTCCGCAGTTAGGCTTACAAAAGAAAAAAGACAAAAAAGAAGACAACCGAGTCAGGGGTCGACCTTTTTGCCGCTCGGGTCCGTCGACCCCTCGGTCTTGTCCTCGCCACCGCCCTCGCCTTCGCCTTCGCTCCAGCTCTCCTCCTCGGAGCCGTCCACCTTCTCCCCCTCGGCCTCGGACCCCGCAGGACCCTC
This sequence comes from Hemerocallis citrina, assembly GCA_017893485.1. NCBI lineage: Eukaryota > Viridiplantae > Streptophyta > Magnoliopsida > Asparagales > Asphodelaceae > Hemerocallis > Hemerocallis citrina. The sequence continues at coordinate 13,011,409 of CM030361.1, forward strand.
GACGACTTCCGTCTCTCCCGCAGGCCCGAGCATCCCCTCGGGCACGCCCTCCTCCCCTTCCACGGGATCGTAAAAGTGGTAGGAGGAGATGTCGAAGCCCGGGTTCCTGGCGGCTATGTGGGTCAGCGCTCGACCATAGGCTTCCTCCATGTTCTGGAGCATATGCTGAGCAGCCTCCTCCTGCACGGCCTTCTTCACCCTCTTCACCTTCTTCTGGTGCTTGGCCTGGGTCCTCTCGGCCCTCTTCTGGGCCTTCTCCGCCTCCGACCGAGCGGTGGCCAAGGCCTCCTTCAGTTCGGCGACCTCCTTCTCCGCAGCCTCAAGTTTAGCCGCCGTGTCCTTCGACAGCTGAATGGACTTGGCCAGCTGCCCCTCCAACCCCTTCACCTCGTCAGCCCTCTTCGTTGAGAGGAGCTGCTCGGCATCGAGCCGCTGCGTAACCTTGACGCGCTCCGCCCTCTCCTGTTCCTTCTCCTGCTCCTTGCTCGCCATCTCCTCGACCAGGAAGTTGAAGTGGCAGAGGGTCTGGAAAAGAGCGACGGATTAAAACCCGAACCCAAATACTTGGTACAAAAAAAAATGGGGAGAAGAACTCAAGGGAAGAAAAGCCAAAGAGAAAGAGCCCGGCCAACTTATCGACATAGTGTTCCGAGCGATCTGCATCACGGCGTCCCCTGCTTGCCCGGCCTTCAGGGTCGCTCGGTCCTTCGGGGTCGGCAGGTGCTTCACGGCCTCCATACAGATGTTGCCATCGCCCAAGAAGCCGTCGACCTGCATGACTTGCCAGTCGGGGACGAAGATCTGTTTGTGACGCTCGGTCAGGATCTTCTCCGCCTCGGCAGTCAGGGGCGGAACTTGGAGGGACAACACCTCCGTCACGCCGAACGTGCCGATCGACGGACCAGGAGCGTCCCCCTTCGGGGTCGGTGTCGGTGCATCCGGGGTGGGCGGGTCGAGGACCTGGACCTCCGCAGGGTCAGGGACCATGACCTTCGGCTGCTCGGCGGTCTTCGCGACCGAAGGCTTCTTCGCTGGCCGGCTCTCCTGAGTCTCCGCCGCCGACCTCTTCTTCTTCTCCTGCTCCGAACGACCCTTCGCCATCAGCGCCCTGTAGTCCATCTTCATCGTCTCTGCAAAAGCCGAATGAAAGAACTTAGATAAATTTTCATGAGCTTTAAACAATAAGTATAAATACCAGAAGCGTACGAGGGTCGATCGGACTGAGACCCCCACGGAACAGATCCTCCTCTGTAATATCTTTCCAACTCATGGTTGGCAAAGCGAGGAGCCTCCTCCGGACCTCGGCCTCTCCCTCATTCAGTGGCACCTCCTTCTTGGTGCGCTTGGGCAGGCCCTCCGTCTCCCAAACCGCCGGTATCACCCACGGTGTCAGGGATCGGACGAGGAAGTACTTTGTCTTCCAATGTTTGATCGAGTCCGGATTCTCGATCAGTTTCACGCCCGGCCGGGGCGACAGATAAAACCTCTGTTCATCTTTCCTCGGCTGGCAGGGTCGATAGAGATTACGAAAGAGGAACATGCTCGGCTTAGCGCCAACCTCTTGGCATCGAAGGACGAAGGCTGTAACGTGCCTCCATGTGTTCGGCGCCAGCTGAGCAGGACTCAAACCGTAGAAGACCAAGACCTCGACCACGAACGGATGGAGGGGAAAGCGGAGTCCGGCGATAAGGGAATCGACCGGGAAGATGCACACGTCTGGCGAACAGCTCGTGTTTGCTCGAAAACCCGGCCCAGGGAGAAGCAGGACATACTCTAGCGGGATCCGGAATCCCTCTCGGATCATCCGAAGGTCATCCTCGGTGAGCGACGAGATAGCATGGTCCACCTCGGAAACTTCCCTCGGCTCATTCTCCTCCACTAGTGGGGCTATACCCTGAGTCACTTTCTCCAGGACGTCATCAGCGTAGTCCCGAACGCCGCCCACACTCGACAAGACAATGGGCTGCCGACCGAACGCCCCCGCCCTCTTCGGCGTCTCCACAATGGTGACCACGGCCTTGTCCTTCCGGGACGGGGCCTCAACCTCCCTAGGCCGCTCGGCCACATCGCCTTCTCTATCCGGGCGAACGACCTCCTGCTCGCTCGGCTCCGCCACACCCTTCCCTTTATCCCCTCAGCCAACGGATTGTTCCGAGGCGGGGGTCTCAGTGATCTTAACCATTTCAAAGAGAGAAGGGATAGAAACTGACCTTGAAGTGATGTGTACGGTCGGAGAGTTCACCGGAGTCTACAAACGCTACCGCGACAGCCAGCAACACCGCCAGAGAGCAGAAAACTTCGCAGCAAAGTAAAAACTGAGGAGAGAGAGTAAAAACGAATAGTGAGACTTGGTCTAAGGGGGGGTGAAGATTTATAGTGAAAACGGGACGTCCCTTGGACTCCCAAAGCGACTTTTGGGCCGCTCTCGAAACATCGCGAAGGCCCACAACCGCTGTCTCCATCACCAAGTTAGCTAGCTCGGCACCAGGGGATCTGAATCCGAGCTGCAAGCGAAACTTACATTACGGCTACAGGGTCCGGTCGGAATCCGTGCAAGTGCCTTTCCGAGCGCGTAAACGGAGAAAACTCACTTTCTCCTCAATACTCGTGCGTGATCTCAATCAGACGGCCCAGATCTCGTCGAGAACACTACACGACAAGATAGTGTTTTCTCGAGAAACGCGCCCGTCTCGAGATACGCGCCAGCGTAGAACGGCTCTAATTACGCTGCGTCGCTCGGACGACCGAACCTTCGGATGCCTCACCTACGCCCAAGGAAGGCAGTAAAATTTTGATTCAGTTTTGAGGCGCCGCCTTCGGCAAGCGCCCCCCAGGTCCCGTGGCTCGGCTGGTATCCTACCGACCCACGGGCCCCGATCAGAAACAGATCGGCACTCCTCTCGTCTCTAACTCCCCCGGGCTGACGTCCATCAGAAGCCATCAGCCCGGAAGGAAGACAGAGATGAGAGGGGACCCATCCACACTCAGGGATCGGGAGAAACGCACCATTCCGAGCCAGTTGTTTGCAACTGGAAGGCGCGGCTTGCCAGAGAGCTCTAACCGCAGCGCCTTCACAGTTGCTAACAACAGGCTCGGACGGTCCAAAAGCCCGAGCTGCAACTCATGATGAAGCACACCATTCCGAGCAGGTTGGTTGCGACTGGAAAGTCCGGTCTGTCAGAGGGCTCTGACAGCGGCGCCTTCACAGTTGCAACAAACGGACTCGGATGGCCTGGAGATCGGCATCGGACATGGATCGTCACTCTCTCGCCAAGACCTCCGCTCGCTCCGACGCTCGCTTTGGAGCCACCAAAGAAAGCAGAAGATCTTGGTGAGAGAATGACCACCCGTCCTTCCGAAGAGGCCCACACCCCGGGTCCGGACTATTGCCGTCGACCCTACTGTCTTATTGCTCCCCGCTCCTAACACCCCCTTTCGGAGCAGTGAGGAATGGGGAAACAACAAGACAACAAGGCGACTGCCCGTCCTTCCGAAGTAAATCCTCCCTCGGATCCGAACTACGGTCGTCACCACTACTACCTCGTTCCCCCCTCGCTCCTGACATCCACTTTGGGGTCGTCAAGAACAAAGGGAAAACCAGGTAGAAGAGCGACCACCTCTCCGAACCTCAAGAGAGAAACTACCCAAGGCAAAGTACCCCCGAGGTCTGAAACCCTATGTTGATTGTGACAGAAATGGCAAAGGGAATGGAGTACTTATAGCCAACCTTCAAGAACCAGTCATTATGACCCTCGGAAGTTGAAACGCCGCGTGTTAATTAAGGGAATTATCCTTAATGACATTGGGAAGGCGGAACGCCGCGCAAGCCCCGGAGCACAATTAATACCATTGAGAACAGAACCATCCCGGATTGCCAGAAACCACAGGTCCTCGGTCGGCGTCCGAGCAAGTCCCTTTCCGAGCTCGTAAACGAGGAAAAACCACTTTCCCCTCAACTTTCACGTCTGATCTCAATCAGACGGCCCAGATTTCGCCGAGAGCACTAAAAGACAAGATAGTGTTTTCTTGGGAGCTGCGCCCGTCTCGAGATACGCGCCGGCATCCAGCAGCTCAGATAACGCCACGTCGCTCGACCTACCGAACACCACCGCCTTCGGTCGGCGTCCGAGCAAGTGCCTTTCCGAGCTCGTAAATGGAGAAAAAAAGACACCGATCAACCGCGACCGTTCGATCTCTCAGAAATTCGTGCTCCTGACGATGAATGGTCCAGATTGCGCCACGTACGCTAAAAGACAAGATAGCGTTTTCTTGGAAAACGCGCCACCATCCGATGGCTCAAATTGCGCCACGTTGCTCGGAACGCCGAACCCCCTAGTCTCCGGTCGGCAGCCGAGCAAGTGCCTTTCCGAGCTCGAAAGTGGAGAAAAACGCTGCCGAGCTACAACAGCCGTCAGATCCTTCCGAAATTTGCGCTCGCCCATGATCAACGGCTCAGATCAAGCCACGCCATTAATCGGTATTTAAATCATTTTTTATCTATTTTAATCGTTTTATTTGTTTAAAATTTGCGAAAAAATCGCTAAAAATTCGGGAAAATTAGCTAAAAATTCTGGGAAATGATTGAAAATTCGGGGACACGCTTTCGGACCCCGGAGCGAACAATTATTACCCCGAATGCACCGCTAAAGTCCCCGAACGATTAGCAAACACATCGCAAAATTAAACAATTATTTCGAAAAAAGTAGATAAAAGACCATCAGATACCCGACACAGCTCAAGAACAGCTCACCGCATCAAAGGTTACCTCATTACCCCCTTTCTAAATTCAAAATCCCACATTTGGACTCCGATACAACTCCACCAGCCACTGAGACAGCTGAACTACTCCTCAAAGTCTGATCACGCTCAGTCTTTAGGAGTGGGGGGCTCGTGATATGGCTAAAAATGGGGTTAAATCGGGACCGTCCAGATCGAGCACGAATCCTGAAGCACGGGGGTAAAAAGGTAATTTCACATACAGATGGATCCAAAACGGGTATTGGGCCTCCTTCTCACAGAACCAACCACCCGCGAATAGATCCACTTCAACTGGGCACGGGTCCTGACCCAATACAAGCCCGGTCCACCAAGAGGAGAATCAGGCCACTGATTTGATCAAATCAAATCAATAAACCTGATTGGCTCTCACCAGGGAATCAGGGGCTAACTTCCCAAAAACAGAATAAGAGGATTTTCCTCCTGACTGTTAGGCAGGAAATCAGGCCCCAAATCATTCCAAAGGCGACTATAAATACTGCCCCTCTGCCACCAAGACCAGGTTAATCACTTTTTCACCACTTAAGCTCTTCCTTAATCTTTTGCTGATTACTGACAAGAGCGTCGGAGGGTGCGTCGCCGGAATCAACCCCGGTGTCTCGCACTTCCTTGCAGGTTGCGGCAGGAGCAAGAAGGCCGAGTCAGCTGTTCAGGTTTTCCTCGGATCCACAAATTCTATCTGTTTACCCCCACACCGAAATCAGCGGTAACAGTAATATTCGTGGCACGAATTTTGGTGGGTCAATTGGGATAGTAATAAATCTCGTAATTTGGTGATAACAACGATCACCTAGATGTCATACACCCTATATCGTATACATATTTCCAAGCACACATACAACTATTTCAGGGTGATGCATTCAAAAATAAATTAAGATAAAGCAGTACTCAAAAATAACTCGATGCCGAGATAGTATGTTCGCAATCTGCACTTCACGCTCAATCTCGTACCTCGATCCCGAATAAAGCTGCCAAATAATAGATGCAGAAGAATACACCTCCAATTGATGTCTAGCTATGCCAATGTTATACCTAATTGTGTATGCTATATTAGTATCCAATTGATCTTTATTCCAACGTGTAATTTTCGGCCATTTATTGGAAGCCATTAAAATATCTGCTATATCTTCAGTTTTTGCAGTTATTGGAACACATATACTTGTATATTCATACGCCCAATACTGTAGATGAAAGAGCTATATTAGTTTACAAATAAATACTTCCAAATTGAACAAATAAGTTTAATAGAAAGCTTTCAAACACATCTAATGTTACCTCTAGTACTTGACATGGACCGTTAAAAGCCTTGACTTTAACTCTGCTGCAAGAATCTAGAGACATATATAGTAGTGCTAGTGCTTTGCCGCCCCAATCGTATGTACCTACTTTATTAAGATCTTCTAGTGCTGCAAGCCAACCAGATTTAATCAAGTAAGCAGCATTGGAGAAAAGAAACTCTGAAAGAAAGAACATAAAGAACGCTCTTGTGATCATCAACGCTAGATTATCATTAACTTGAGCTGTCTCGATCATGTTATTATGAAAATACTTCTTTAGGAATGAACTGCGTATTGCTGAAGATTTCCAATCTGCTTTAGTAATCTCAGGGAAAAAACGAGACTGTATAACTTCGAAGGGATAATCTTCATCATTGCACGGAGGGGGCTTCATCCGATCTGATCGATAACCACGTTAGCATTGTCCAATCTAACGGGGTGAATCCCAACTCACCACACGGTAAATGAAAAGTGTGTGTAGTATCCCACCATCTCTCAACCAAGGCCTCCATAAGCCTCATTGATGATTTTTCTGTATTTATTGTGAATAAATGCTGCCACCCGGTTTGATGGATTAATTGCTTCACTAATGGAACACGGGAATATCGCTCGTATGCCTTTATTGGACCACTCCAATTTCCTCTAAATTTACAAAATCCACCTGTAGGCTGATCGGTAATAAGTTGATACGGATGTTGGCGGTCATCAACCACTGATTTCCACAAACTCAGATCGGCAAAATCACGAGATTCCGTCATCGGTTCGGCCGCCGTACTGGTGTTGCCATGATCAGATCCGCCGTGAATTGTGGATTTAATTCTACCGATATATCTTCGGATAGACATGGTTTTTTATTAGATACGAAGATAGTAGTTTGAGTAAAGAGGAATTTATAATCAGAAGAAGGATGAGAAAATTTGCCGTGAGAGGTATGTATTTATATAGGAGGAGCTGAGTGGTTTTTTTTTGTAAATTAACATTTCCACTTTAAAAAAAATAAAAAATTAAACTCACCAGATGGATGAAGATATGTCGTCTGGTTGAGTTGTCGGATTTTAGAAGGGATGGGTAAATTAGTCCTTTCCTCCAACGTGAAATAAAAAAAAATTTAATAAAAAACAAACAAACAGGCCAGACTGTTCATTTGTTTTTTATTGTCTTTTTTACTGTTGTAAACGGGAAAAAATAAAAAAATTAACAAGAGACGGAGGAAGAAGCATCGTTCGACACAATTCAGATAAATTTTTTCTCTCTCTCTTAAACAGAGGATGAAGCTCCGTCCATTTTTTTTTAATAAAATTTTTTTTTAAAAAGCGTTAGACGAATGAACAAGATCCGTCCAATACATTACTTTATCAAATTTTAGAAATAACGATAGCAGCGATCGTTGCTAAAAGCTAAAATCTCATTGCTAAATATAGAATAGGTTTACAAAACGGCAATGGATGCTCTAACCCTAGCCTCCTAAATTCGACCTCTTACCCATAAAATCTCTTCTAAATCTCAAACTCTTCACTTCATCCATCCCAACCATTCTCTCCTCTCACTCTAAAAACTCTATAGTTCATTTCCCTATTCATTATACTACACTCGCTATCTCAGATAGCGACTGTGTGTGTAGATTTTTTTACGGAGACTTTGAAGTCTCGGGAAAAATAAAAAACATACACTCGCTATCTCATATAACGAGCGTCATTATACTACACTCGCTATCTGAGATAGTTTAGATAGCGACTACGTGTGTAGAGATTTTTACAGAGACTTTGAAGTCTCTGGAAAAATAAAAAACATATACTCGCTATCTCAGATAGCAAGCATCATTAAACCACACTCGCTATCCGAGATAGCGAATGCGTGTGTAGAGATTTTTACAGAGACTTTGAAGTATTTAGAAATTTTATTGATACTAAACTCGCTATCTGAGATAGCGGGCCTCTTTGAATTAAACTCGCTATCTCAGGTAGCGAGTGTAGTTATAACATTTTCAAGTGCAACCTGTAGCAACAAAATTTCATGTATACATCATATATGGTTCATTTCCAGATTTTCACCACAATTCATTATGAACAATTCAACATTTGAATGAACGTTTATCTAATAATGTAGATACTACACTAAAAAAAAGTGCATTCAACATTAAAAAAAAAACAAAGTTAGGCTGGCTATATACTCGTTATTTGAGACAACGAGTCTTACTTTGATATTTTTTCTTTAAGTTTTTTCTCTAAGTGGTGGATAAACACCTAAGTCTACACTCGCTATCTCAAACAGTGATGATATCTTCACCAAACTCGCTATCTGGCCATTTGATAAATACTTTCAAAATGACCCACTTTTTAAAAGTTTTTACAAAAATGACCCATTTTTGAAAGTTTTTACCAAAATGACCCACTCGCTAACTCAGTTAGCGACCCTAGTGAAAACATGGTCACTACCTAGTGAAAACAGGGCCGCTAACTGAGTTAGCGAGTGTATACTTGGTCTTTTTTTTTATTTTTTTTCAAATGGTGAAACTTGAAGAATAAAACCAAGTATACACTCGCTATCTCAGTTAGCGACCTTATTTTCACTAAGGTCGCTAACTGAGTTTGTGAGTGTGGTACAAACGAATTGGGTTTAGACTCGCTATCTCAGTTAGCGAGTGTGTTTTTACCACACTTGCTAACTGAGATAGCGAGTCTAAATCAAGTCAATTTGTACCACACTCGCTAACTGAGATAGCGAGTCTATATTTTTCTTCAAGTCAATACACTCGCTATCTCAGTTAGCGAGTGTGGTACAAACACACTCGATAACTGAGATAGCGACTCTAAATCCAATGATTTTTTTATAATTCAAGCCAAAATATATTTTTCCTCAATTCATTCGTACCACACTCGCTAACCGACTCTAGAAAAAATAAGGTCGCTAACTAAGGTAGCGAGTGTATACTTGACTTTTTTCTTCAGGTTTTTCTCCAAGTGCTGAAACCTGAAGAAAAATACCAAGTATACACTCGCTAACTCAGTTAACGACCCTGTTTTCATTAGGGTCGCTAACTCAGTTAGCGAGTGGATCGTTTTGGTAAAAACTTTCAAAAGTGGGTCATTTTGGTAAAATCTTTCAAAAAGTGGGTCATTTTGGTCAAAAATTCGGGAAATGAGTGGTGGGGCACACAGGGAATGAGGCCGTTAGATTCATTGTATCAGTAGGAGCATGGGGTGCGCACGTAGCTTGCGTGCCACTTGCATATTGGTAGATCAGATTATATGGGTCTTTATAATCCCAGCTGCTTGTAATGAATGATTATGTTAATGAATTGAATCAAAAGCTTTCCTTTTCTTCTTCCTCCTTCTCCTTCTTGTTCTTCTATTATCGAATCTATCAATCACAGGTAGATCGATGCCAGTGGCGAAGCAGAGTAACCGGGAACCCATTATTTTACGAATCGGAGCTGTAACAATGGTATCAGAGCCAATTGATGGCCAAATACCCACTCAGTTCGAGCGTTGCATGGTCTTTGAGTCTGGATCTCATCAGGGGCGGCCCTAGGATTTTAGGGGCCTGAAGCAAAATCTCAAAAAGGGACCCTACATATACCCAAAAAAAAAAAAAGATTCATGTATTAGTAAAAAAAATTAAAAAAATATACATGAGAAATCATGGATTTTAGGAGCCTGAAGCTAATATAAAATTTTTTAGGGGCCTGAAGCTAATATAAAATCATGAAAAAAATAAAATGATTTATAGATTTTAGGGGCCTGAAGCTAATATAATTTATTTTCTTTTCTGAAAATGGACCCCCCCTTTTTTTGGTGATTTGGGGGCCTGATGCAGTTGCATCTCTGCATCAGGCCAGGGCCGGGTCTAGATCTCATTCCGGACTTGGATCACAGGAACTGTTGACACGAGGATCCACCCCTGTGGGTGTCAAAACTCAACAGTCGACCGATCTGAATCTTCGGGTTGAGGACATTGAGATTTCAATGGGTACCTTCACCAAGAATGTAGAAGCACAGGTCACCAGCATGAGTACCCAAGGATCTAAGATGCGGGGTTAGATCGATCAGATCCAAGCCATGTTAGAGAAGATGTTACCGATGATGGAGCAGAGCGGGGGAAATGGGGCAGGCGAAGTCTCTGTTTCGCTCACCAACCCAGCTAGAACTGAGGAACACAAATGGTTGCGAAGGAGTGGGGATAGCTTTTATTGTCCTCAGTCTATTTTTCCTAAGCATACGAAGCTTGAGATTGTCACATTCGACGGAAGTGGAGATATCACTCACTGGTTTTCCAATCAAGAGCACCATTTTGATACACAGTGTATTTGTATGGGGTGGATTTCGTGTAGGAATTTCGTTCTATCCTATTTCCCAGATCACAATGATCTAATATCTAATCTAATGTCAAATAAAATAATAAAAACAGAAATCAATAAATTTTACCTTCAAACATTGATTTATTGTTTCTTTTTCCCATTCAATTATAACTATAGTTCATCCTCTCCTTTTCTTCTATATCCTGGTGGGAGTCACAAGAGAGTCCACAAGGTTTTACTATTGTTCTCATGTTTATAGAGGAGATGAAAGCCTAGGGTTAGGAACTTTAGGAAATCATAGTTGGGATAAAATTACAATATTGTCCACTATGTATTTGTATTTTGTTTCCCAACAAAAATATAAATTAATATTAGACCCCTGTCACAATATAGTTCTACAAGACACTCTCCTTTCATATATAATTTTGAAGAAAATTAAGGAAGTGAAGCATTTTTCAAATATACTTGATTGTACTCCAGATATAAGCCATGAAGAATAAATGTCACTAGTTGTAAGATGTGTGGATATTTCTTCAAATTCAATCAAAGTATAAGAATTTTTCTTAGGGTTTTTGAAAGTGCATGATACATCTGGTCTTGGCCTTTTTAAGGAGCTTGAAAGTGAATTTGAGACTAATCAACTTAATATTGATGATATTAGAGGACAAGGATATGACAATGAATCTAATATGAATGGAAAACATAAAGGTGTACAAAAAAGATTACTTGAAATTAATTCTAGAGCCTTTTACACTACATGCGGTTGTCATAGTCTTAATCTTGCTCTTTGTGATATGGCTAACTCTTGTGCTAAAGCTACATCTTTTTTTGGAATTATCCAACGCATATATTGTTTATTTTCGGCTTCTACCAAGCGTTGGAAAATTTTCAAAGATAATGTGAAGGCCTAACACTTAAACCATTGTCACAAACACGTTGGGAGAGTCATATTGAAAGTGTTGAAGTTATAAGATATCAACCTTTACAAATAAGAGATGTTTTAATTGATGTAGCCAATTCTAATGATGAGCCTAAAGTAATTAGTGAAGCTGCATCATTAGCCAAAAATGAAATGGAGAATTTTAAATTTTTATTTGGCATGGTTATTTGGCATAATTTATTATTTACAACCAACTCAGTGTGTAAAATTTTTCAAAGTGAAGATATGAATATTGATGCCGTCATAGAAGAATTAAAAGGGCTCATTTCATTTTTTGAAAAATATAGAGAAACTGACTTTGATGAAGCAATGGTTAAAGCTAAAGAAATGGTAAATGAAATGGGTATTGAGGCAATATTTTATGAAAAAAGGTTAGTCAAAAGAATAAAATAATCAGCTGAAGAATCCTTTAGAGTTAATTATTTCATATTTATTGTAGATCAAGCTTTTTCTTCTCTAAGGAGTAGGTTTGAATAATTTAAAACATATGAAAAGATATTTGGAATTCTGTTTGATTTGAAGAAGTTAAACTGTGCAAGTGATTGTAGTTTGAAGAGTGATTGTTTGAATCTTGAATTTTTTTTGAAACAAGGCGACGTCTTAGATGTGGATGGAAGAGACTTACTTTTAGAGTTGAAAATTTTAAAGGAAGTCTTACCAGATGAAGCAAAGAGACAATTTGAAGTGATAAGTTTTATGAATGAAAGAAATGACAATATTGTTTTTCCTAATGCGTGGAATAGCTTATAGAATTTTGTTAACTGTACCAGTTACAGTTGCATCGGCGGAAAGAAGCTTTTCAAAGTTGAAGTTGATCAAAACTTATCTTCGGTCAACCATGTCAAGAAAGGTTGAATGGGTTAGCCATGTTATCAATTGAGCATGATCTAATAGGAAAGCTCGACTATCAAAGTATAACCAATTATTTTGCTTCTACAATTGTGAGAAGAGTTATGTTTAAGTGATATTTTTTTTGTGTGTTTTATTTTGTAGGCAAATTTTGGATGCAAACAATGAGCTTGCTTTGGTGAACACGGATTGCGTATGCAATGTTAAAGATTTAAATGTCGCAAGTAATACTTTAAAATATTTGAGATCATACAAAAAACAGCTTCTCTCTCTAGAAATTCTAGAGAGAGAAGCTCTCCCCCAAAACCCAAAAAACTAAAAACCCAAACCCTAGATATAAGTTTGGGGAGCGGCAGCTAGGGTTGCACCGCCCCCGCTCCCGACCCCGCTCCCGCCCCCATTTTCTTCTCTCTTCCAAATCTCATCATCTCTAACCCTCTTCTGGTCTCTCCAAATCCTTATTTTGGCTGCTGAGTGGGTTCGTCGGGTGCTAGTCTTCTCTTGCGAGGCGGGATGGAAGAGATTTGGTGGTTGCGGCCACCGGTGGGGGGTTAACTCCGGTGTCGGTGTAGTACCCCGTATTTTTAAATATAATTTTATAGATTTATAAATGAATTAAAATGATTTTCTGGAGATTTAATAAATATTTTTCTAAATATTTATCTTTTCGCACGTGCAAAATACGTGCAAATATTTTAGTGTAAATAACCAATTTTATATTTTTAATAAATTATCCTACTTATCATAGAATATTTCTAAATTTTGGGATTTTTCTTAGTAAAGATACTATTTTTTATAAATACCTCGAAAGAGATGGGCTTTTATGTAAAAAAACCGTTTGGATCTCAAACAAATAATAAAAATTTGTTTTTTCTGATTTTTGGGCTTTCCATGGTCATCATTGAAATTAAAATATATTTAAATTTTATTTAAAGTCGATTTGGTAAAGATTTAAACAAATATGGTGTTTTTGCAAATATGGAATTTATGTTGGATCTTGTGCAAATATTTTTCTGGAAAGTAAAAGTCAGATATTTTTATTGGAAAATATAATATGTATTATTATATATTATTTCTGAATTTTCTGGATATTTACGAATATTTTATGATGTATTTGCAAATATTACAAAAAGAATGACTTTTGTGCAAAATTGCCACCCTGAGTACAAATCCGATTTTTTTTTTATTTCTGGGCTGTGCGGGATTGCTGGACAACTCATTAGTAAAAGGTTTTGATTTGTTTTTAATTTATTTAACTTATTTTAACTACTTTATAAATAAAGGTTTATATATGTAGAGTAATAATTTGTTAAAGGATTATTTTGCAAATGTGTTTAAAACCCTAATCCTTCAAATTCTGGCCTATTTAAAAGGTGAAGTGCAGCCGTCTTTTGCTGCACAACACAAATGTTTCATTGTTTTATTTTTCTTGGAGATTGAAAGAGAGGATCTTGGATTTCGCAAAAGAAATGCTTTCTTATCAGATTTCTTCATTTGAGGTGAGTGACTTATTTTGTTTTGCTTTGTTTATGTGGCATGTGAGTGATGTAAAATTGTTTTGTTGTTTTGTTTTATGTATGTGGCATGTGGTGTTTCATCTATTAGAAAACATGCTAGGGTTTGGTATGAATATGTATGTTGGATGGATGATAAAATTGGATCTTGAGAAGAACCCTAGTTGTTGTGAGTAGAATCGCATGTGGATGATTTTGGATTGTAGGAGAACCTAATATAAATTTTGAGTAGGCTATTTCTTTTGGATTTGTTGCTGATTTGATTTAGTATGATGAATGTTATGCATTAATTAATTAAAGATGAAAATTTTGGACTATTGGTGAGTTGGATGAATACAACTTGGCCATGTTAATGATAAATTTGTTTATGAATCAACTATTGAGAATAGTTAAGATTGAATTTGAGAAATTTTGAGAATGAGTAATGGATTAAAAGACCATGTCTTGAGGATTTGAGTTGTGATGACAAAATTTGGGGATTGATATATTTTAATTAAATTTGGGGATTTGTGATTTTGTGGAAGATTTTACTTGAATTTGGATTTACTCAATTGATAAGTTTTAAATCTGAAGATTTTGTTATTTTAGTTTATGGATTGTAAATTTCTTTTGGTGCATAAGTATGCACAAAGGTGTAACTCCTGTTCCCCCGGATTTGTATTTTATACCGTATTTTTTTCTCAATTGTACTCTTTTGTCTATTTGAGATCCCGTATTTTATTTCAGTTCGAATAAAATCATTATTCTTGTCTCAACTCGAATTGTTGGTTCTTTTATCAAATTCAATAGTGTGCCATCTTGCACCGTTCTTCATGAGAAATAGACCGATTCTTCTCGTTTATCTCTCTAATCCCCATTATTGTGCATCTTGACCATTTCTTCTGTTGGGCTCTTTTTGAAACGGATCACCAAAACCCACGAACCCGCAAACCCGCAACCCTAGTATATAAACCCCTACCCTAACCCTAATCACTCTACTGTTGTAACCCTAATCATTCTCTACCGCCGCTAATCATCTTCTCCATCTTCTCCGCATCGCCAACCCAATTCCTCCACAACTCCGACCTCCATCGCCCATACCATTCGCCTCGCCTTCAGCCGCTCCCTCACCGCCATCCTCGTCTCCCTCTCGTCTTCACAGCCACGACCAGACCACCACCATCGCCCCACTCCATCGCCTTTAAACTCCCGAACCCATCTCCGTCATCCTTCCGAACGCCTCGTCACTCCGACCGCAACTACTCGACCCCTCATCGCCTCTTCGACCCCCTCAGCACCACCTCCTCCACAACTCCATCGACGTCGCATCCCCACAGCGCCGCCGAATCCTCCATCCCAACTTCTCCCCTGTTCGAAACGACGAACAGAGCCCCTCGCCGCGCCGTCGCTTCTCGACGTCGTCGCCGCCGTCGTCGCCTCCGTCGTTGCCGTAGTCGCCGCCAGCGAAGCAGCCACGCCGTCGCTCTCTCTCGAGCTCTACTCAACCGAACGAACGAAGAAGAAGATCGAAAGAAGGAGGAAAAGGGCGGGAGCGAATCGCCGCCGTCCGATCGCGTCAAGATCTGTGCGCTTGATCGCTGTCCTGTGTTCGTTCCGCAGCAAATCCCGAAGCCGTGTTCGCTGATCTGGGATTGGATCCGGTGCACAGGAGAGATCTGATTGGGCGTTTTGCTGTTCCGTGTTCTACCCGCAGCCGATCCCACTTTGCTGTACGCTGTTTGGGCCGATCGTGTGTGCGAGGAAAGCTCGATCTCCGATCAATTTTTGCACGCGCTTTTCGAGGACATCTTCGGGGATTTTTCTTCTTAATTTGCTTCAACAAGCGGAGTTTTAATCGTCGATTTAAGGCAAGTATTCATCTTGTACATTTTATTGCTCTAGTACAAGTTTTCTTGAAAATACCACATATAGTTAGATTGTGACTCCCTTTGAAATATCATAGTAAATCAATCTTGAACCTTCAACTTACAAATCTAAGAGTCACAAAACTTCCTCGTATTAAATAATAATCAATTGGACTTTTTTATCCCCTTGAACATATGAATCACTTGGACATATGAATTAAGGACCCCTAAAATTTGTAGATACATATATATTTAGTATTTTGACGAATTTGCGACTATTATGACTTGAAAAACATTTATTAGTTGCTGTTTTGATCTCCATGATTATGTATTTATGCTACTTGATAATTTAGACACCAAATTACACATTTCCATGAAACCTACATTAGTAGATAAATTCTGAGTGTTGCTGTCTGGATTTCCTTTTGCGGTTTCGACCCTTTTATCATTGGAATTTGGGCCCGAGCCCTGAATACAAAATGTAGATCCGGATGTGTAGATGTCGATAGACTCCAAGTTGATCGAATTTGGAGCTACGGTCTAGGAGTTATGGCAGTTATACTGCAGCTGTGTCAGTGGACTCAGTTTTGCAAAACTGCTGTAATTATTTACTTTGCGAATTATTTTAGCTGTGTAAACAGCGAGCGATTGACCCCAAATTTTATATGTAGCTGCTGGACACTATATAGGACATCCCCAAATTTTCCTAGAATTAAATCACAATATATTACACTTGTATGCTTGCTTGATAAGAGTTAATAAAAATAACAAGCCGGGATTTTGGGAAAGACTATAGAATGGACAATATAGATTAGTGTACTCGGAAGGGGGCCCCACTAGTAGAAAACCTTGCAATAATAATGGATTATTTGCAAGCACCAAAAATTCCTTGTAGTTGTTACTATCAACAACAAATTACTCACAACAAACCCATTCATTGCAAATATTTTGACATCCGCAAGAGATTTTATTCAACCGTTGCAAGTGTTGACAATTACAAGGGAACAATTGCAACAAACAATACTCCATTACCAAAGTAGTAATAAAATATTTATTTTTAAAAATAAATTAGATATAAACACGTGCATTACATAGATAATTTTGCCACCCAACAATTTGATGTTAAAAAATTACCCTCACTTCTCAAATACTGAGCGGGTAAAAAAAAAAAAATCAATTAACACAATCTTCTTTCCCCTTCCAAAATCGAAAAGCGAAAAGAAATAACAAAAACCCATGACCTTCCCCCCAAAACATAAACCCCTATAAACCACGGATACTCTTTCGGGATCACGTACCAAGTAACCTGGACGTATCGGACGCGATACACATAGGATACGCGTCAGATACGTGTCTGGTACGTATCCAGGGAATTAATTTTATTTTATTTTATTTTTTTTTTGATGAATCGGATAGGGTCTTACGTAGGGATGCTCTCGGATAAGGATATAATCGATTCGATCCGCATCCGAATCCGATTTTTTAGCGGATACGGATATAAAAAATCCGTATCCGGGCGGATACGGATTCGGATTCGGATTCGGATATCCAAATCCAAAAAAATTCGGATACGGATACGAATACGGATATCCCTAAATAAAGCGGATTCGGATACGGATATCCGCTTAATTTAATATATATATACTTAATACATATATTTTTTTTTGGTAACCTAATGTTCGGGTCGGATCCACAGTTCCCACTGCCTAAAAAGAGGAAAACAAAAATTAAAAAAATTCCCCAGTTCGCTTCTTTCTTCTTCCTCCAATTCCACTCCCTTCCAAACCCTAACCCCAAAATCCTTAAATTTGAATGGCGACCATCAGCCTCCGCAAAGCGAACACCCGGCTCCCCCCGGAGGTGAACCGCGTGCTCTACGTGTGCAACCTGCCCTTTAACATCTCGAGCGAGGAGATGTACGACATCTTTGGCAAGTACGGCGCCATCCGCCAGATCCTTATCGGGAACGGGAAGGACACCAGAGGCACGTTCTTCGTCGTTTACGAGGACATTTACGATGCCAAGTCGACGGTGGATCATCTTTCGGGTTTCAATGTCGCGAATAGGTATCTGATTGTGCTCTACTACCAGCAGGCGAAGATGAGCAAGAAGTTCGATCAGAGAAAGAAGGAAGAGGAGATTCAGAAGATGCAGGACAAGTATGGGATTCCTGCCACCAAAGATAAGTAGTAGTAGTAGTAGTAGCCTCCTTTTCGGTTGTTTGGTTGCATTTGTGACCAAATTTGATTGTGTGTTGCCATGTGTGTTACTTGGATTTCAATCTATTAGTAGATTGATGGGTTTTGTCAGTTTAGAGTAACTTTATAGCAGTAACAAGACTCAAATTAACTTTCATGCAACTGAAGTCCAGACAATGGACATACAAAACATTGCAGAACTGGTTATTTCTGGGGATAACTGTATGGCGTCACTTCTGATATCATTGCTGAAGCAGGTGCACGAAGATTGTAGTGAAGAATCTGAATATGATATGCAATCTGTAGTGAATGTCATGGCAGGAATTCTAGATATATACCCTGAGGCTTCTAACCAGTTCTGCTTGCAGGGCATTTCAGATGCTTTCCACCATGTGTATTCTTCTTCACTATGCTCTTCACACATCTTTACAGAATGCTCCATTTTGATCTTCAACATCCTTTACTCGGCAAATCATACAACTCTTTCTGAAGATGGGGAGTGGTTTAAAGTTACTGTGAAGGTAATCCAGGTTTTCACAGTAAGGCAGGTCTTCTATTATTAGTTCAGTCTGATTTAATTAGTTGATGATGCATAATTTGGGTGACCAGAAATTAGAACTAGTGAAATAATATGTACTTACTTTAACTTGCTTTCAGTTTTGGGAAATATCATATATATGCCCAGTCACCAATCTGAAATCTCGCGGGAGGCCGGGTACCTCCATTTCATAAAGAAATCTTGTACAGCCCTGTTTGAGGACAAAATTTGATAGTTTCGAACAGTAGATAACTTCTAGAGTTTGAAAGATCCATTACTCTTTATTCACAGAATAACTAGCTAACTAGGTAATTGTGTTCTTCTGCAGTTACTGGAGTTTGTAAACCCCAAATTGGCATCTCACTCATTTGATGAAGAAGGATGCTTAGTAATTGGGATATTTTGCCTTATCCTATACCATTCCACCAGCCGTGTGCTAAGAGAAGCTTCTTTAGCCTTCCTGCTGAACAAATCTTTGATATGTGCAGTTGAAAACATAGTACAAATGGTTTGTGCAAAAGGTCCATCTTTAGTTGATCGAGAAGAAACAACAATGGGGGAATGCTTAATATTTGTCCTCTTGTTATACTTTTTCTCCTTGAAAAGGTTGGTATGGTAACTCATCTTTCTATGCCCTATACCAAATGCTACAAGCCTACTAACAGATATTTCCCTCAGCTTAAATGCTACTTTTCAGGAAACTTTTTATTGGCAAGATTTTCTCCAACCATCATCAGATGAAGTGCAACAACTGCCAGTTATATGCATAAAATGCCATGATTTATGTAGGTTGATACATTTTGGAACATCGTTGGTTAAGCTGGTTGCTTCACACTGCCTGGTGGAGGTGCTCTCTACAGTTTCAGACCGGAGGAAGAGACAAAATGATGATGAACTGCTAAGATGCTCCTCAACCTACTTAGAGTCCATAATATCTGTGATTGAAGGATTCGTATTTTACGATGACTGCACAGTAGCGACTAACTGTGGCATTTGTTTGTCTCTAATGATAAACTCAGAAAAGCTGGGGATGCACAGACTGAGCAATTGACTGTGATCACATATTCTATATATATCAGACACATAATTGATATCCTGTATTGGTATAAGGTGGTCTTTGTTAAGAAGAAGTGTTATTGTGTATTGTGTATGTTGACTATGTTCTGCTTTGATGCAACTGACTTTGATGCAACTGACTTTTCTTTGTGTTATTGTGTATGTTCTGCTTTGAAGGTTCATGCTGGTTTGAGGAAGTGGCTTGAAAAACATGTGAGTGATCAAGTTGCTGCATCAACTAGGATCATTTATGGAGGTATACTCATTCTTCTTATTTGCTTTGATTCTCTGTTTTTCAATTGTTCTTGCTTCTTGGTCAATTTGCTATTGTTGATATCATATTATCATGGAAGGTAGAATGTTTGTTTCATGTTGCGTTCTTAATTTGGGAGATAAGCATTCTTGCATTTGAACAACTTAGCAAGCAACTGATGGATATTTGTTTGTTTATATATTAGTTGAAATTACAAACAATTGTTCTGATATATCATATATCATATTATTAACACCTTTCAAATCATTCTATTATCTTGTTAAAAAAAAATCAAGGATATAATTCAGTTATTTTGGTCCTATTGCAAGGAATACAATTTTTGGCTTTAATAATGAAAAATACAAAACAATGTAGGCTACAAACATTATTTATTTCTTGATATAAAAATTATATTCTGAAGCGGGCAGTATTGATGCATTAGTAGTCCATGGTTGGATGTGGAGAAGAGGAGTCAAATATTTTGTTGCCTTTGTGTTCATCGATACAATAATACATCGATTTGATTTTGTAAAGCCCATCCTGCAATTGAAAGGAGGAATATCAAGGGTAAGAATTAGTAATAACAAAACAAAATGATAAAATATATAAATAAAATATATACATACATAAATAAATAAATATATAAATAATATATAAATAAAACCGCCTAGCGCCTAGCCGCTTAAGCTCCACTTACAAGGCCTAGGCGCTAGGCACCCATCGGCCGTCCGACTACCGCCTAGCGACTTTTAGAACATTGAATAACGCCACACCGTCCTGGTGAAAAAGGTTAAGAGTCAGATTAAACCAATGCAAAATAGACAGGTAAGTGCATACTGTATTCATTTTTATTCAAATGGTCACCTGATGGAGTGTTAATATTTGTCAAAGACTCGGGAAATTTTGTTTGCAAAGAGTTTTTGTGTTGTAGATGGTACTTTTATGTGACGCTATGGACTTTTTGGTACAGCTAGCTATCCATTTTGAAGTGAAAATACCTACATTGTCTGTATAAAGAAGTTTATCCAAATGAAGTTGGATAAACTTCATTTGGATACGCCAGCCAAACTAATATCTATTTGTCAGTTTATAAACGATTTAGATATCTATTTATTGGGCTAAATAACAGTGTTGAGTGTCTCTCGTCTTATATCTATTTATTTGGTTAAATATCACCTATATCTTGCAGTGAGGTGATATAGACGACTTTTTTTTGAGCTGCATCCTGATAAGATGGAAGCCTTGAAACAAAGGTTGGAAAATACTACTGTCGACTCATCCAATAGTCAAATACGACAAGAGGTAGCCATATATTTAATTGCCTCAATTGGATAATATATTATTATCTATATATATTGAATAACGAGTTCTAATTTTGTATTGTTTCTTTTTCATGTAGTCTATATGTAGTGGCGATGACTATGAGACAGTGGGTAATGAGGAACATGCAGAAGACCTTACGTGAAAAGTGAAGTTGGGGATACATGGAAGCAGTAGCGGGTTAAAAGTTATTTTGAAAACATTTTATTTTGCTTCTTGGAGTTTCACAACTTATCTTTTCTTCTAAAATGTATTGTTGTTTTGGCACTATGAAACAAACAAAAAATTTTGTAATGAGAAGGTTCTGAATTATATAATATTCAAACTTATTTTGCATTATTGTGTTTTCTTTATATAATTGTGTGAATCAATATGTGAAATAATTATATGTTCTTCATTGTCAAAATACATTGTTTTAATTTGTAAATTTGATTAAGCCATTCAAATATAATCAGTAATGAAGAAAAAATGTGTGCAATTGCATTCGCGAGGTAGCAATTGCAAGGGAATCGGTATCTTGCAAATCTCTGTAGCAATAGTTCATCAGCAACGGAAAAAATTCCTTTTAAAACACACTTGCAAGAGACGAATTTGTTGTAAATATTCTCTTGTATATGGAGATAGCAAGGTACAACTTCCATTGCAGATATTCTATTGTGGCTAATATTCGCAAGGGATATTTAAAATTCCGTTGCGAATGTGTACATTAACCAGGAGAGATTTCGCAACAGCACAATTACAAGGGAATGAAGAAAAATCCCTTGCAAATGTACACTAACCATGGAATTGTACTCTTCTACAAGGGAAATTTCTATTGCGACTGTAGCATTTTCTACTAGTGCCGTGTTTCCCAATACTTGGTTCATGAACTTGTTGTATCTTGTTCGATTCATGGAGTCGGTTACTCGGCTCATGAACTTGTTTGATTCTTGAACCCATTGTGTGGTTCTTGAACTTGCTTGTGGATTCGCGAACTTGCTTCGTGAACTTGTTATATAATTTTCGATTCATGAACCATGGCTTGCTTGATACTTGATACCTGAGTACGCCGCCCTATAAAATCCATTACTAGGTCTAAACGAAATTGCTTTGACTGTAGCAACCATGTAGTAAAAGAATGGATGCATGTCATGCTACCTAGATAGTAATCACCACTAGACTTGAACTTGATAACTTGATGCTAGATAACTTGATAACTTGAGACTAGATAACTTGATAACTTGAGCTAGACAACTTGATACTTGGACTTGACATTTGAGACCTGACATTCAAAATAACATATGACACTAGACTTGAGTTTGTCGTTTGATATTAAATACCCCTATAGGTATATCTGACATGTGATTCACAACTAGCAGTTGTTATCCAACCTAGTTATTAAGATGTTCCCTCTTGCTAGCTAGTCTTTGAATTTGCCTACTACTTCTTATAACTCTGGTTATTCTTGATTCCAATTCTTGTTTTTCCCTTACTTGTACCTGCTTTCACTATTTGTGGCCCTAGCTTGCACTAAGGGCATTTTCTCTTGTTTCCCCCTTTGTTTCCCTGTTTATGTTTACTAAGCAGACTTGGGAGACAAACTACCTGCCGGAATTGGTGAGCAGACATTTCAGGTTTTGCTTGGAGCAAGGACCTGATTAAATAGTTACTTTTCTTAAGGTATTTATTTCTTCTGCTGTATAAGACTTGTTCCCGAGTTTACACTTGATCCAGACATGAGAACTATTTGAATATTATTACTTGTTTCAATTGTTTTCTGTTGCTTTATAAATTATTCATGCATGCTTGGTTATATATAAAACTAGTTATATTCTTGATTGATGCTGAGTCGATCCTACAGCTTATGGATGATGTAAAAATCATTCGCTGGGCTTCGTCACGTGCTCGTATTCCATATTTTTGGGAAGCGGGGCGTGACAAGATTTTTAGTGGTATCAGAGCTCAGGTTTGGCTAATGTGTTGGTCCGACTAATACATTAGACAGGCTTGACTCAGTCAGGATTAACTCAACATTTAACAGGCCATGCAACCACATGAATAATTTAATAGTCAACTCGATCTGGATACAAGTCTTATCTCATTCATCTTGATCCCTTCATATTCAATTCTTTGATTCATTGTTTCCTTCCATCTATTGCATTCGTCCTGATTTGTTGATTCCTTATTGGGTACAATTTATTCTTCCGTACCCATATTCTTTTGATTCCAGTGCAAGCAATCTCTTATTTTTGCTTGCCTCGTTGAACCCTCCTTATTCCGGTTCGTGTGTCGTTTATTGCTCTTCGTGCCTTGCATTCATCTTCAATTGTTGACTCACTTTGAGTACCATGCTAGTTATTTCTCCTCTGCTATATTCTCTTCAATTCCGATTTTGCCCCTCGTCCTTTTTCCTTCGCATTCAATTCCTTAATTTTCTTTTGTCCCTTCTAGTCATCCTCCTCTTTAACTCCTTATTGGGTGTAGCTTCATTTTTCTCCTACCTATTTTCTCTTTATAATAATTTTTTCCGAATACTTTCTATATTTTGATTATTATTGGTTATATTTATTTTCAATCTTTATAAAAATGTTTCTCAACAAAGATTTTATTATTTCGAACAATGGTGTATTTTAACTTCACTTTTCATTTTTGATCGACTATATATTTCTACTGGATTATTTTGATAAGACAATTCTCATTTGTTGTATAATGCTATTATTACTACTATTATTATTGTGGCTATTATTTTCATTATCATTACTAGTATTATTATTATTGTTACTACTATTGTTATTCTTATTGTTGTTTTCATTATTTTATTATTATTGTTGATATTAAATTTCTTCCACAAAAATGTCGGGCACCAACTATAACATGTCTTGCATTATTATTTTTACTAGTGTTGTTGATATTTTGATATTATTGCTATTATTATTGTTATTATTATTATTATCATTCCTTTGCGATTACTATTATTATTACCGTTATGATCATTGTTATTATCGTTGTTATTCTTATTGTTATTAATATTGATATTTTATTATTATTATTGTTATTGGTACTATTATTTTTATCGTTGCTATTATTATTATCATTATTTTGTTTTGAGCCGAACATGCTCAAATTTTATATACATTTCACCATTTCGCTGCAACCTAATGTCGAGATGGCAAATATGCAACTCGATGTCAATGGAGGCAAATTGCAACTGGATATCGGCGAGGCAAAATGTGCAGCCGAATATTTGGATGGCAATTTGAAACCTGATGTCGTGAAGGCAAATATGCAACTTGATGTTAAGGAGGCAAGATTTTCTACCTATTGTTAATTGATATTTCAAGACTCGTTACTTATATAATGAAACTGATGGTAAAAGAATACTTTCGTTATTATTGGTATTATTAATATTACTGTCATTTCAATTGATGTTATTATTATCGTTTTCATCACCTTTATTACTGTTATTATTTTTATTGTTATTACTGTTGCTTTATTGATATTATTGTTATTTTTGATATTGTCATATTATTATTATCATTGTTGATATTATTTTTAATGCTATTATTATTATTATTACATTATTTTCATGAATGTGTTGAATTCTACTTTGTCATGTATGTATTATCGTTATCATTAGTATTGTTGATATTTTTATTTCATCATATTATTATTACCTGTATGATTATGACGATTTTTATTTCTGTTATTATTATTGTTATTATTATTATTTTGTTACTATTATTACTAATTTTGTTATTATCATTGTTATTATTAGTTTTTATTGTCATTATTATTTTCTATTACTATTAGTATTATTATCATGGATATTGTTACTGTTATTATTCCTGTTAAAGCCATTAGTTTTGATATGTATTCTATCTTTTAGTTATGAAAATTGAAGCTCAAGCCTTATATCCCTTTTTCATTATTGTCTATCTCTATTTGGAGCTCATACTCTCTTTGATCTTGGCGTCCCATTCCCTTCTTCCTGCTCGGATCGTCGCTTGGTGTCACGCTGTCTACAACGACATGTCTGGAGCTTGGAGTGTCACCAACGGAGTAGCGCAGCGGAAGCGTGGTGGGCCTATGACCCACAGGACCCAGGATCATGTTGTTGCTTCTCCTTCCTTGTATTTTGTTTTGTTCCATTCCTTGCACCATTTGCTGTCCCCTATCTCTTGCTTTTGTTCTCATCCATTGACTTATTGCGTGGTGCATCTTTCCCTTGTCGCTCCCTTCTTCGATTCCAGCTCTTTCTATTCGTTCACCTCCTTGCCTTGTTATCTTGCAAGTCTCGTGGTGTTCAGTGTTCTTCTTCGTTTTTGATATCGGTTATTCCCTTCTTGCTTTCCATCCTGCCATCATGTACTCATTCATTATTGGATTCAATTCTTTCCTGTCTTCCATCTCCTTGGTTTCAGTTCTGCCTACTCCTTCATCGTATTTATTAACTTGTGTTATTTGGATCCTTTAGATACTGTTATTCTCTTTCATGCCATCCATTTGACCATCGTTGTTATCCACCCCCTCTTATTTTGGTGTTACCACCAAGTTGACTTTTCTTTGGATCCCTTGTTTGTTACCCGCCCCTAAGTTACTTTACCCTGTCTTATGTACCGCCTAAGCAAATTTCGAGGACGAAATTTTTGTGTAAGGTGGGTAGGATTTGTAACTCCTGTTTTCCCGGATTTGTATTTTATACCGTATTTTTTTCTCAATTGTACTCTTTTGTCTATTTGAGATCCCGTATTTTATTTCAGTTCGAATAAAATCATTATTCTTGTCTCAACTCGAATTGTTGGTTCTTTTATCAAATTCAATAGTGTGCCATCTTGCACTGTTCTTCATGAGAAATAGACCGATTCTTCTCGTTTATCTCTCTAATCCCCATTATTGTGCATCTTGACCATTTCTTCTGTTGGGCTCTTTTTGAAACGGATCACCAAAACCCACGAACCCGCAAACCCGCAACCCTAGTATATAAACCCCTACCCTAACCCTAATCACTCTACTGTTGTAACCCTAATCATTCTCTACCGCCGCTAATCATCTTCTCCATCTTCTCCGCATCGCCAACCCAATTCCTCCACAACTCCGACCTCCATCGCCCATACCATTCGCCTCGCCTTCAGCCGCTCCCTCACCGCCATCCTCGTCTCCCTCTCGTCTTCACAGCCACGACCAGACCACCACCATCGCCCCACTCCATCGCCTTTAAACTCCCGAACCCATCTCCGTCATCCTTCCGAACGCCTCGTCACTCCGACCGCAACTACTCGACCCCTCATCGCCTCTTCGACCCCCTCAGCACCACCTCCTCCACAACTCCATCGACGTCGCATCCCCACAGTGCCGCCGAATCCTCCATCCCAACTTCTCCCCTGTTCGAAACGACGAACAGAGCCCCTCGCCGCGCCGTCGCTTCTCGACGTCGTCGCCGCCGTCGTTGCCGTAGTCGCCGCCAGCGAAGCAGCCACGCCGTCGCTCTCTCTCGAGCTCTACTCAACCGAACGAACGAAGAAGAAGATCGAAAGAAGAAGAAGGAGGAAAAGGGCGGGAGCGAATCGCCGCCGTCCGATCGCGTCAAGATCTGTGCGCTTGATCGCTGTCCTGTGTTCGTTCCGCAGCAAATCCCGAAGCCGTGTTCGCTGATCTGGGATTGGATCCGGTGCACAGGAGAGATCTGATTGGGCGTTTTGCTGTTCCGTGTTCTACCCGCAGCCGATCCCACTTTGCTGTACGCTGTTTGGGCCGATCGTGTGTGCGAGGAAAGCTCGATCTCCGATCAATTTTTGCACGCGCTTTTCGAGGACATCTTCGGGGATTTTTCTTCTTAATTTGCTTCAACAAGCGGAGTTTTAATCGTCGATTTAAGGCAAGTATTCATCTTGTACATTTTATTGCTCTAGTACAAGTTTTCTTGAAAATACCACATATAGTTAGATTGTGACTCCCTTTGAAATATCATAGTAAATCAATCTTGAACCTTCAACTTACAAATCTAAGAGTCACAAAACTTCCTCGTATTAAATAATAATCAATTGGACTTTTTTATCCCCTTGAACATATGAATCACTTGGACATATGAATTAAGGACCCCTAAAATTTGTAGATACATATATATTTAGTATTTTGACGAATTTGCGACTATTATGACTTGAAAAACATTTATTAGTTGCTGTTTTGATCTCCATGATTATGTATTTATGCTACTTGATAATTTAGACACCAAATTACACATTTCCATGAAACCTACATTAGTAGATAAATTCTGAGTGTTGCTGTCTGGATTTCCTTTTGCGGTTTCGACCCTTTTATCATTGGAATTTGGGCCCGAGCCCTGAATACAAAATGTAGATCCGGATGTGTAGATGTCGATAGACTCCAAGTTGATCGAATTTGGAGCTACGGTCTAGGAGTTATGGCAGTTATACTGCAGCTGTGTCAGTGGACTCAGTTTTGCAAAACTGCTGTAATTATTTACTTTGCGAATTATTTTAGCTGTGTAAACAGCGAGCGATTGACCCCAAATTTTATATGTAGCTGCTGGACACTATATAGGACATCCCCAAATTTTCCTACAATTAAATCACAATATATTACACTTGTATGCTTGCTTGATAAGAGTTAATAAAAATAACAAGCCGGGGTTTTGGGAAAGACTATAGAATGGACAATATAGATTAGTGTACTCGGAAGGGGGCCCGTGTTTCCCAATACTTGGTTCATGAACTTGTTGTATCTTGTTCGATTCATGGAGTCGGTTACTCGGCTCATGAACTTGTTTGATTCTTGAACCCATTGTGTGGTTCTTGAACTTGCTTGTGGATTCACGAACTTGCTTCGTGAACTTGTTATATAATTTTCGATTCATGAACCATGGCTTGCTTGATACTTGATACCTGAGTACGCCGCCCTATAAAATCCATTACTAGGTCTAAACGAAATTGCTTTGACTGTAGCAACCATGTAGTAAAAGAATGGATGCATGTCGTGCTACCTAGATAGTAATCACCACTAGACTTGAACTTGATAACTTGATGCTAGATAACTTGATAACTTGAGACTAGATAACTTGATAACTTGAGCTAGACAACTTGATACTTGGACTTGACATTTGAGACCTGACATTCAAAATAACATATGACACTAGACTTGAGTTTGTCGTTTGATATTAAATATCCCTATAGGTATATCTGACATGTGATTCACAACTAGCAGTTGTTATCCAACCTAGTTATTAAGATGTTCCCTCTTGTTAGCTAGTCTTTGAATTTGCCTACTACTTCTTATAACTCTGCTTATTCTTGATTCCAATTCTTGTTTTTCCCTTACTTGTACCTGCTTTCACTATTTGTGGCCCTAGCTTGCACTAAGGGCATTTTCTCTTGTTTCCCCCTTTGTTTCCCTGTTTATGTTTACTAAGCAGACTTGGGAGACAAACTACCTGCCGGAATTGGTGAGCAGACATTTCAGGTTTTGCTTGGAGCAAGGACCTGATTAAATAGTTGCTTTTCTTAAGGTATTTATTTCTTCTGCTGTATAAGACTTGTTCCCGAGTTTACACTTGATCCAGACATGAGAACTATTTGAATATTATTACTTGTTTCAATTGTTTTCTGTTGCTTTATAAATTATTCATGCATGCTTGGTTATATATAAAACTAGTTATATTCTTGATTGATGCTGAGTCGATCCTACAGCTTATGGATGATGTAAAAATCATTCGCTGGGCTTCGTCACGTGCTCGTATTCCATATTTTTGGGAAGCGGGGCGTGACAAAAGGTTTTTCATAAATATCGTATTTTGTTGTTTAAGAAGAAATTGAGTTTTATGCGTTTTCAAAGAATTTTACTATATCTCAACTTACTTTGGTACTGATGAGGTTTGGAATATAAAACAAGTTATTTTGATGTATGACTGATTCTTAAAAACACTAATTTTGACATATGCACACATTCATGTTTTATTTTGAAGAACTTCATCAAAATGATAGTTTATCAATTCAAGCGGTTTTGATTGGTTTTTATGGATCTTCGTATATCCTATAAGTTGTATTTGATCATATCAGAAATATACTTTTATAGATTTCGTTTTTTGTAAAGTAAATCTTTGTATCGGTTGAAATATGCACAACCCAAACTGCAGTCTAGAGGTGTGACAGTCGACTGGTATGTTTCGAAAGTCGACCGTCACTACCTGGCTGCTGTGTGTTTTCTCATTTTCTTGAAATCTCGTGCGGAACAGTCGACTAAACCATTTCTCCAGTCGACTGTCTCTGCTCTGTTTTGGTATTTTCTCGAAGTGTTTGATTTTCGCTCTGGACAGTCGACTGGTGACTATTAGCAGTCGACTGCTACTACTTAGAATTTATTTTCTTAAAGATGTTGGTTTTTCGCTCTGGACAGTCGACTGGTGACTATTAGCAGTCGACTGTTACTGAAGCTTTCTTGAGTTATTCTGACATTCTTTAAACGATTGATTCTTTAAATGATTTCGGATCTATCACTTACTATTCTAAATATTATTGTTTCTACAGAACATATGTTTTCAAGATATTTTATTGTTGGATTTGGATTTTGGAATTTTATAAAGATTTGGGTTTTGTTGATTGGAGAGGTTTCACCCTATGATCATTTGACGATGGATTTGTGAATTGTGGTCTTGTTGAGATCTCTAGGAGTTAAGTGGGAGTCCTATGAACCGACAAGTTGAGATTGTTGAGTTAGACCTGGGGGGTCTTGGTTTAGTTGTTGTTGAGTATTTAAGTCCGGCAGGATACACTAACTCTAGAGATGGAGATTTTTTGTTTTTAATAATAATCAACTTAAGGACATGCACTAGTGTGGATGTGATGGAACTTGGGAAACGTAAGTATAGGCTCATGATTTTGTTAGTCCAACGGATGCGTTCCAGGACTGTTTGTTGTTATGTCTCGAGAGGATATTTGTGTGTTCGCGTGTCGAGGGTCTGCAGGCCTATTCATGGAGCATGCAGGGTGCATTCGCGTGTCGAGGGTCGGCAGGCCTATTCACGGAATGTATCTGGTGTATCTGCATGTCGAGGGCCTCACAAGCCTATTCGTGGGGTACACGGGTTTGG
Organism: Hemerocallis citrina; assembly: GCA_017893485.1. NCBI lineage: Eukaryota > Viridiplantae > Streptophyta > Magnoliopsida > Asparagales > Asphodelaceae > Hemerocallis > Hemerocallis citrina. The sequence goes on from CM030361.1 coordinate 13,041,353, forward strand.
GAGATGATTCTCCGGTTGTTTTTGAGCTATCTTACATGATGCTTGCGCATCGAGGGCTGTGGTGCCTATTTGCGGAGTATTCTGGATCTTGTTTTCCATTACCGTAGTAGGATTAGTTGCATAACAAGAGGTTATCCCTATAAAGTGGAGATCGTTAAGGGCTTGCACCGGACCTATGTACTATGGAATGCATAGAATCCGACAAGTACGCATTAGAGAGTCAGCATATAGAGATTTTGTTTTCTTGACTTGGTTTTATGCTCGTATTTTTCTGTTTTCTACACTTGACACTTGGTCTAGATTCACTTAATGTTTTCATGTATTACTATCTACTATCTTATATTCCTTGATGTTTTCATGCTTTACTTATTTGTTATTTTTCTTTTCATTCATTCTTGCTGTTAATACATGTTGTTGATGACTCAGTGTTTTATGATTAATTATGTTGCTTATTTTATGTCACTCACACCTTTATGGCTGACCCCTTTAGTTTTGGGGGTTAAGGATTATCTCTAGCCTCATGTTTTACAGGTTGTTGTTGCTTAGAGCTTGGGGTTTGGGTGCTTGAGATAAATTTATGTAATAAAGCTTTTGTGTAAATTTTATAAAAGAAGTGTTGTAAAAAGAAAGTTTATAATTTAAGGTGTTTTGTATTCCGCTGTGTTTGTAAAGATTGTTGTAAAAGTTTGGAATAAAAATTATCTGTGTTTTTTGGACTGTGTTTAATATTACATTGAAGTTGATGCTGGGAATTGTGCCACGTATTTTCTAATGTATTATATTAGAAATTCAGGGCACTACAGTCGGAGTAGGGCGCGACCAGGGTAGGCAATGAATGAGGTTCGACTGAGCCTAGGACAGCGCTGGCGTCGATCAGGGGTGGCAGGGAAGAGCGTTCGATCGGCGATGAAGGAGATTGGCCAGGGAATGTGGCGATCGGCCAGCGTTGGAGGCGACATTTGGCAGGGCAGATCTTGGTCGTGGGTGTGAGAGTTGCTGTTTAATGCTGGCGACATCGTGGATGGCAACGCGCTCACAGTCGGGGCTCAAGTTGGTTGCGTCGGGTCTTGCAGCGGGAGTGCTGTCAAGCAACGATGTCGGGGGGCATCGACGAACTTGGGGTAGTCGGGATTGTCGTGGAGGCATGCGGGGGAGGTCGGTCAGAGAGTAGAGGGTGGGAGATTTTCGAATTTCAAAAATTGATTTTGAAAGTCGATTTTGATCTGGGAAGTCATGTAATAGGGGGGGGGATTTGAATTTCAAGTTGAGTTTTGAAATTTGAATGAACGGTAAGGAGCTTCTAAGATCCAAACTCGTCCGTAATATCCAAATTATAAACGATTCACAATTAGCAATGAAATGTACCATACTTGGTGTGGGCGATGGTTGTAAGGCAAATTTATAGTTTGGGCTCTATTTGATCTTGGTTGGTCAAAGTGAGGGGTGCCTGTGGTTTCTTTCATGTCAGAGGGCTCGCAGGGGTCAAATGCGACGTCTACCCTCATTGCGAGGTTGCGGTGAGAGCCATCGATGTTGAAGCGAAGGGATGAGAACGAGAACTCAATCTTGACATGGAGTTGTCAGATTGATGGAGTGCCTGCGGTGTCTCTAATATGGTGCTTACACTTGTTGTTTGAGTCACTGCTGGGGGCGACTAGGGAGAGCGTACGATAGTTGAAGAGGATAAACGGTGTACAAGCGAGAGACTGAGTGAGAGAGTGAGCCCAAACTGGCACGAGAAATTTGCTCTGGCAGAGGGCGGTCTACAAGTAGGACTAAATTTCGTTATATTTTTTGTTTGTTGGTTGGGGTGTATGAGGTCCAGAACCCAGCCTGTTGGCATCTGAACTTCATAAGCCTTATTTTTAGTTGTATGTTTTGTTAAATTCTTTTTAATGAAACGCGAGGGATTTTTTACCCACCGTTTAACGATAAAAAAAATAAAAAATAGTTGAGATCATGTATTTCGTTTTTATTGTTAGAGTTTGTCTGAGTTTTTTTTGCCATGATACATTTTATGAAAAATGCGTATGTTATCAAATTTTTTTTTTGAAGTATATATATAAATTTGATTTCAATTAAATAGTTTTTCCTCCAAGGCTCAAAGTTTTTTTGTATTTAAATAATTCTCATTTTTTATTTTGTAAACTTGTAAAATGCCTCATTTTAAAACTTGTTTAGGACTCCTTGAAACTCAGATACACCCCTAGGTGGTGGGTGGGGTGGTGGGTGCGTCGTGTGCAAAGAAGGCAGTAGGGGAGTTGTTTCTTGGCGAATCCACGACCTCGTATCTCTCTGCTGCGATAATTGATGTGAGATTTTTTAAAGTTTAATTTTAATTTTTAAGTCCGTTTGAAAATGAAGGTCCTGATGGTACGTAAAGGTATTTAAGATACATCTTACTGATTACAGTTATGCTATGCTACCTCTATTATTTCTGTTAGTATTTTTATTTCGAGATAACAATCATACATCGCTGTCTTTAAAAAATAAATAAAATAAAGGTGACTGCGTCACCCCCTTACATTGCTGTCTTTATAAGGTTGAATTGTCTTGTTTGAACATTTTATTTTTGTATAGTATAATTGCGTCTTAAAACTGTGAGAGGTTCTACAACTCCAAGATTTAGTCAACTGCCGGCTTTCCTTCTGGTTTGGGATAAGTCTAGGATGTTTATGTCCAATGATTGTTACAATGGTCAAAGGAGAGGAAACACCAAAATTTCCCTTTTCTTTTACTGGAATGATCCTATTATTTTCCCCCCTTTGTTTCTTTACTTAATTCTGAAGAACATGGAATGATTATCTTAAATCTAATAATCAATGTAGGAAAAGTCAAACCAGCCTCCAAACCGGAGAGATGGCGGGTCTACTTTTAGCCGGTTCAACCGGATTTAATGTTGGTTGGACTGAATTTAATATATATAGGACCTGTTTACTTTTAATTAAGTATTTATTCATATAAAAAATTATACATAATATAATAGAGTAGCAATACTGTTGAACCAGTAGTTTAAATCTCGCCTTTCTCAAATATTTTCTTTTTTCTAAAAAGAAAAAGTTTTATTAACAAGTCGGTTCAACTTAATCCGGTTCGGGCAGTAAAAAATTGGCCAGTTTTGTCCCGTTTATCTTGTTTTTCCCCTATATAAAACCAGAATATGGCTCTATATATCTTGGGGTCCGGTTTTTACAACACTGTCAATAATCCTTTGGAAACATTGGAACCCAACATTTTGGGCCCGTCTGGCGTGGAGAGAGTGAAGAAGAAAACCTCATTTGAGATGTCAAACCGGTCACGACTTGAATTCATACGTACCCAAGCACAAAGTTGTGGACTGAAGAATGGGGAACGAACTGGAAGACCAGGTTTAAGCATTTAAGGAAACTAGATTTGCCCGTGGTCACGACTTGAATTCATACGTGCTGTAAACTTGAATTCATACGTACCCTACAGCACGTCTTTGGAACGATACAACACATGTAAAGTCATGTGAACAATAAACAATAATTATGCAGCTCAAGTTTGAATAGTATGACAAGAATTAGTTGTAAATAAAAGTTCACGTTTCCATTAGTATATGTTGAAAAATAATTATAAGTGAGAATATAAAATCCATTTTTTAGAATTTTGAGGGTGGAAAATGATGAAATTTAAATATTGAGGAGATATTTGTTATTTTCAATATAACATGAACAATAAAAAAGACATAAAAAATTTAAAAATTTACAAACCAGAAATCTGAAAATCTAAATTTCTGAGAAAATGAGAGAGATAGAGAGAGAAAAATAATTAAATAAATAAAGGAGTTGTTTGGAGGGGGGATTTGAATTTGAGTTTTGTGGGAGAAAATATGTTTTGGGAGCACAAATCTGGACCATTGATTTTCTTACTACCGAAGGAGAGCCACTTGATATTTTTTCTTTGTGTTATATTATATAGACCAGATTTGCCCGTGGGCACGTGCCTACGACACGTCTTGGGAACGATACAAAATACGAAAAGTCTGTAAACAGTAACACAACAATTATGTAGCTCAAGTTTGAATAGTATGACAATAATTGGTTGTAAATAAAAGTCCTTGTTTCCATTAGTATATGTTGAAAAATAATTATAAATAGGGGTATAAAATCTAACTTCTTAAAACTTTAAGTGTGGATTTGAAGAGATATTTATTATTTTCAAAATAACATGTGCAAAAAAACATTAAAATTCTGAAAATCTAAATTTCTAAGTAAATATAGAAAGAATGGGAGAGAGATAGGGAGAGAGAGAAAGAGAGAAATATGAAAAATTGAAGAGATGAGAGAGATAGTAATAAAATAATAAGTTTTTTTAGTTTTGGGAGGAAAAATTTGATTTTGGAGTTTGAAATTTTAGAGAAAAAATATGTTTTGTGAGATTTGATCTTGACCTTGGATTTTAGAGAGGATTGATTGTGAGGCACTTGATAGCTTTCTTTGTAATTTATCATATAGATAGTAGAGAAAGCTAATATAGCTAATTATGTATATACAAAGTCAACACTAAAAATTGAAATATAACTTCAAAAGAATCTCAGAATTCTGTATATATAAATACCGTAAACTTTGAAATGAGGCGTGCATGTTCTGTAAAGGCTAAATTTGAACAAATTCCTAGAACTATCCCATTTATGCAGAAAACATCACTAAATTTTTTTTCTGTACAGAAAACCACACTCAAGTATGGTTGCAAAAAATCCACTCCGATGGTGTTAGTTTTTTTTGCTAAAGTTGAATGATGTTTTTCGACAATAATGTGAAAGATGCATGATGTTTTCTGAACCAACTTACAAAGATAAATGAGGTTATCTAATACAAGCAGAAAAGTTAGAAGTGAATTTTTGAAAATATACTTCAGGTTTTTTTTTTAAAACATACTTCAGGGAATTTTATGCGTAAAAAAAAATTCGGCGAGGTTTTCTGCATAGTTCAAGAGGATTTTTCAAATTTAGCAAAGAAGTAAAAGCTTAAAGCCATGAGCGGAGGTTTAGTGAGGGCCCAGAGGGCCCGGGCCCCCCCAAAATTTTCAAAACCCCCTTCATACTATTAAAATTTTTGGAAAACCCCCAAAAATATTATGATTTGTCATTCCAAAAAATTAAATTTTATGGTCCCCCTAAAATTTATGAAAAAATCCTTATATATATCTATAAATAGCTATAAGATTTTTTCTTGGCCCCCCGGCAGAATTGTTCTGGCTTCGCCCTTGTAAAAGCTATTTTGTTTCCAATTTCGGAATTTGATTCTTTGAGCTAGAGTAAGCTAGTCTCCTGTAATACCGAACTTTCAATAAAACATTTCATTTATTGTTCCATTTGATCGTGTTATTCACTGTATATAGAATTACAGACTAATGTTTTCCTTTATTTTACAAAAATCTGAAATCAACCATCCCCGGCTTTGTGCATAATATGTATCGGAATATCAGTTCTACTTCTACCTTAGTTTATTATATATAACTGCAGTCTTTCGACAAAGATGTCCAATCTGATCTACCTTCTCTCTTTCTGCATTCAATTTTCTAATCAAAAGAAACACTGCAGTTATTCTTGGATGTTTATTTGAAGGATGTGGTGGAAGTTGATGGTTCAATACTGAGACAGGGGAGAAGCGTCGTAGTAACTTCAATGGAGTTCAGGATAAAGAAAACTCTCCTTCAACTTCATTTCCAATGTAACATGAATTCAGTGTCATTCATGCTTCTATTTCAGCTTCATCTGATTTGCAGCAAGCATTTTCTGGTGCAGAACTACAAATAATTATGCTACACTCATATCATTTATCCCGATTATGTGACCATTAGCACCAAACATGCAAACAAACAAACATAGTAAATTTATATACCTAATATATCGATTTAATCACAATTCAAACAAGTAATTACTAGATAAACGGTCGAATCAAGTTGGGATTCGATCGGAAGTTATTAATTCAAAACTGCTCCATCTTGCTAATTGAAATACCATGCCTACCCTGAAAAATATTAGCTGAAATTTCATGAATTTCGCCTAAAAGTGGTATGACCGACATTTTTATGATGTATCTGTGTCCCCCAAGTTCTAAAACCGAATTCTTGGCTGCAATTTTGGGTGTTTCGGCCAAAATTTAGAACCATGACAGTGCTATATTAATATTACCTTCTACTCACTTTGACGCTTCAAGACAGTGCTATATTAATATTAATATTAATTTAGAACCAAATTTAAAACCGAATTCTACTCACTTTGACGCTTCGACCTCCGTGCTTCATATTACCTTCTTTTAATCTGAACAACGAGTATACAAGATACAATCCTAAAAAAAAGTACATAAATCCATTCCAAACATGGGGGATAGGGCACAAACGGTAGAAACATGCATACATCCAAAATACATCTTAGCATCTCCTCCCCCCAACAAACCCTGGGGTGGTGGGGATCAATCAACAACCACAACATATTGGACATGCAGGGCACCTCCCTCAGTCTAGCGTCTGCCCAATTTCGACATCATCATCATCATACTCCTCCACCTAGAAGACGCTCGCTATCCTCCCTCTTGGGCCTGCAGCAGCCACATTTGTCCAAAAAGAAATAAGATGCATAATATGAGTCAAATTATTAGAAATACTATTACTTGTCCCACGGAAGTAACAATTATTCATGTCTAGCCAAAGACCTCAGGTCGTAGCGGCGATAGCGATAAACCAAGTTTCTCTCATCGTACGTCTCTCCGTAGCGATCTTTGGTCCTACCCACAGATCCTCATACTTACTAGGGAACTCTTTCGTCCTCAGGGCGCTAAGTACATCCACAAGGACTGCTTTACTCCTGGGACATTCTAGAAAAAGATGATCTTTAGTTTCAGGGACAGCACTGCAGAACCCACAGGTAGAGTCCAAATTCGGTTGGCGTTTCAATAGGTTCTCTCTAGTCAAAATAGCGTCATTAAGCACCAGCCATAGGAAAGCTTTAACTTTCAGCGGGATTTTCGCCTTCCACACTATTTCCGACCAACACGGCCTACATCCCCTAAAGTGAATGTGGTTATAAAGGGAGCGAATAGTGAAAGTGTCATTCTTTTTCAGTCCTCACAATTTCCTATCAAGACCCTGTGAGCATATAATAACAGCGCTGACGATATAGGTTTGAACTTCCATGAACCTATGCTGGGAACCCGGCTCAAGGGGATGTAAAAAGGCCGGTTTTCAGGAGCTTCTTTTCCAGGCTGCAGCCACCGTGCAGTGCGGTTGTAATGTTTGGTCATACCAACCAGGGAACATAGCTCTCAGTGTGTGATCACCACACCACATATCCCACCAAAACTTGGTGAGTCTTTATGGAATCACATAGGACATGTTCTTCTCCTAATAGAAGGGATCGACTCTTTGTTGATTGTTCACCCACTTTCATGAAAGGCTCACTATGCCGAGAATACCCTGCACATATCTTAGAAAGTCATGCTAAGGAATAAACCAAAGCATCAACTGACTGACACAATGTGAAATGACAACCGCATTTCTACGGATTATTTGTATCTACTATCACCCACGAAATTGCTTATTGGAATTTATTTAGATTTTCATAGGTATTCCTTTTTTGCAAGTCAGATCAGTGAACTAAACTATCTAGTACTTACATTCTTATATTAATGTCTCAATATAAATAATTATGAGATCAATTATCTTTTGATTTAGAATGTATAACGAGTATACTAGTCTTACCGGAATTACTGATGTCCAATCATAGCAATCCTACGACTAGAAACGTTTTAGATTAGTTTTATGGGCAAAAACCAAAGTATCCCCCAACGTTTGACCCGAATACAAAATACCCATACAACGTTTTAAAAAATACATTATACTCATTCATCCGTTAACTTAACCCATTCCGTTAACTTGAGTTATTAAATTACATTTCTACCCTTACCCTTTCATATCCCAATCTCTTTTTTTTCTCTCATTTCTTCATTCACAAACATTAAACAAAATCAGATCTCAATCTTAATTCACTGTATACAATGGCTATTTAGGGAAGCATCACACTACACCTCTGATCCTCCCACTTACGATATACAATTTAACCAAGAATTTTTTTACTTTGATATAATAATATTTGAATCTTATACTGAAGGAAAGACCTAAATTATGAGAACTTTTTATGACTTTCAATTTGAGCCACAGAGAGGCACCTGACAAGTTAATTGTTTATAAATGATACATAATATGATAGTGTAATTGGAAAATGAATGAGGCATTTTTCTCCATACGAATTTCAAACACTTAAACACGTATTTGGTTTCTGTCCAGAGCATGTAGTTGTTATCGATGTTTATCTAAACCTGCAACCAAAAAAGCCAAAAATAGTGTATCATGATTTAGGTAGTACACTTTTTTTTTGTAATAGCTATAGACTTGTAAGCTAAGATAGCCGTGATAGACTTGAAAAGCACAATCTGTTTCTTTTTGCAATAGCTATAGACTTGAAAGCATAATATGTTTTTGAGAAAATGATGAGATTGAGATTTGATTTTGTTTAATATTTGAGAATGAATAAATGGGAAAAAGGAAAAAGAGATTGAGATATGAAAGGATAAGGGTAGAAATGTAATTTAATAATTCAAAGTTAACAGAATTGGTTAATGTTACCACTGATTTCGGTGTGGGGATAAACAGATAGAATTTGTGAGTCCGAGAAAAACCTGAACAGTTGACTCAGCCTTCTTGCTCCCGCCGCGACCTGCAAGGAAGTGCGAGACACCGGGGTTGATTCCGGCGACGCACCCTCCGACGCTCTTGTCAGCAATCAGAAAAAGATTAAGAAAGAGCTTAAGTGGTAAAAAAGTGATTAACCTGGTCATGGTGGTAGAGGGGTGATATTTATAGTCACCTTTGGAACGGTTAGGGGCCAGATTTCCTGCTTAACAGCCAGGAGGAAAATCCTCTTATTCTGTTTTGGGAAATTAGGCCCTGATTTCCTGGTGGGAGCCAATCAGGCTTGTTGATTTGATTTAGTCAAATCAGTGGCCCTGATTCTCCTCTTGGTGAACTGGGCTTGTATCGGGTCGGGACCCGTGCCCAGTTGAAGTGGATCCATTCGCGGGTGGTTGGTTCTGTGAGAAGGAGACCCAATACCCATTTTGGATCCATCTGTATGTGAAATTACCTTTTTACCCCTGTGCTTCAAGATTCGTGCTCGATCTGGACGGTCCCGATTTAACCCCATTTTTAGCCATATCACGAGCCCCCCACTCCTAAAGACTGAGTGCGATCAGACTTTGAGGAGTAGTCTAACTGTTTTAGTGGCTGGTGGAGTTGTATCGGAGTCCAAATGTGGGATCTTGAATCTAGAAAGGGGGTAGTGAGGTAATTTTTTGACGCCGCTTGTTGTTCTCTGGTCACATCGGGTATTTGAGGGTTTTTATCTATTTTTTCGGACTATTTATTTAATTTTGCGACGTGTTCACTAATCGTTCGGGGGCCTTTAACAGTACATTATAGGCAATAATTGTTTGTTCAGGGGTTCGAAAATGTGCCCCCAAATTTCCAATTATTTTCCAAAATTTTTAGTTAATTTTCCCGAATTTTTAGCAATTTTTTCGCAATTTTTAAATAAATAAAACGATTTAAATAAATAAAAAAAGATTTAAATACCGATTGATGACGTGGCTCGATCTGAGCCGTTGATCATGGACGAGCACGAATTTCGAAAAGATCTGACGGCTGTTACCGCTCGGCAGCGTTTTTCTCCGTTTACGAGCTCGGAAAGGCGCTTACTCGGCTGCCGACCGGAGGTAGGGGGTTCGGCAGGCCGAGCGACGTGGCGCTATCTGAGCTGTCGGATGCTGGTGCGCATCTCGAGACCGGTGCGGTTCCCAAGAAAATGCTATCTTGTCTTTTAGCGCACGTGGTGCAATCTGGGCCGTTCATCATTGGGAGTGCGAATTTTTGAGAGATCCAACGGTTTAAGTAGCTCGGTGTCTTTTTTCTCCATTTACCAGCTCGGGAAGGCACTTGCTCGGAAGCCGACCGAGGAAGTGTGGCCTCGGTCGTCCGAGCGACGTGGCGCTATCTGAGCTGTTGGATGTTGGCACGCATCTCGAGACGGGCGCAGCTCCCAAGAAAACACTATCTTGTCGTTTAGTGCTCTCGGTGAGATCTAAGCCGTCTGATCGAGATCAGGCGCGAAAGTTGAGGGAAAAGTGAATTTTCCCCGTTTACACGCTCGGGAAGGCACTTGCTCGGTGGCCGACCGGAGCCCTGTGGCTTCGGCAGTCCGGGCGACGTGGCGCAATCTTGGCCGTCGGATGTTGGTACGCATCTCGAGACGGGCGCAGCTCCCAAGAAAACACTATCTTGTCGTTTAGTGTCTTCGGGGAGATCTGGGCCGTCTGATTGAGATCCGATGCGAAAATTGAGGAGAAAGTGCGTTTTCCCCGTTTACACGCTCGGGAAGGCACTTGCTCGGTGGCCGACCGGGGGCCTGTGGTTTTGGCAATCCGAGATGACTCTGTTCCCAAGGGTATTAATGGTGCTTCGAGACTTGCGCGGCGTTCCGAGTTCCCAAGGTCATTAAGGATAACCCCCTCAATTAATACGCGGCATTTTAACTTCCGAGGGTCATAATGGCTGGTTCTTGGAGGTAGGCTATAAGTACTCCACTCCCTTTGTCATTTCAGTCGCAGCAATGTTGAGTTTTTGACCACGGTGGTATTTGCCTTGGGTAACTTCTCTTTTGAGGTCCGGAGGGGTGGTTGCTCTTCTGCCTGGTTTTCCCTCTGTTCCTGACGGCCCCAAAGTGGATGTCAGGGGCGGGGGGGAACGAGGCAGTAGTGGTGACGACCGTAGTCCGGACCCGAGGGATGAGTTACTTCGGAAGGACAGGTGGTCGTTCCTTCAACAAGATCTTCTGCCTACTTTGGTTGCTCCGTAGGGGTGCCAAGGTCGGCGGAGACCTTGGTGGAGGAGGTGATGATCCAAGTCCGAATCCTTGTTCCGGACCATCTGAGCTCGTTGTTTGCCACTGTGAAGGCGCTGTTGTCAGAGTCCTCTGACAAGCCAAGCCTTCCAGTTGCAACCAACTAGCTCGGAATGGTGCGCTTCTCCACCATGAGTCGTGGCTCGGACTTCCGGACCGTCTGAGCTCGTTGTTGGCAACTGTGAAGGCGCTGTTGCCAGAGTCCTCTGACAAGCCGAGCCTTCCAGTTGCCACCAACTAGCTCGGAATGGTGCGCTTCTCTTGATCTCTGAGCGTTGATGGGCCCCCTCCCATCTCTGTCTTCCTTCCGGGCTGATGGCTTCTGATGGATGTCAGCCCTGGAGAAGTTAGAGATGGGGGGAGCGCCGATTTGTTTTTGACCGGGGCCCGTGGGTCGGCGGAATACCGACCGAGACTAGGGCCCGGGGGGCGCCCGCCGAGGGCGGCACCTTAAAACTTTGAATCAAAACTTTTTCTGGTTCCTCTAGACATAGGGGGGGCATCCGAGGGTTCAATTGTCCGAGCGACGTGGTGCAACCCGAGCCGCTGGACTGGCTCGGGAAGGCATTTGCTCGGATTCCGATCCCGTTGCGCCGAACTAGTTGAGTTGGTGAGGAGGGCCGTGGTGATGGGCCTTTGCGACGTTTCGAGAGCAGCCCAAAAGTCGCGAACTTTCGTTTGGAAGTCCAAGGGACGTTCCTTTTTACTATAAATCTTCACCCCCTCCCTTAGACCAAGTCTCACTTTTCACTTTTACTCTCTCTCTCTTCAGTTTTTACTTTGCTTCGAAGTTTTTAGCTCTCTGGTGGCGTTGCTAGCTGTCGCGGTAGCGTTCCTTGTTTCCGGCGAACTTTCCGACCGCACCTGTCATTTCAAGGTCAGTCCCTTTCCCTTCTCTTTTAGAAAAAATGGTTCGGATCACGGATGAGACCCCCGTCTCGGAGCAAGCCGTTGGCCGAGGGGATAAAGGGAAGGAGATAGTGGGTCCGAGCGATCAGAGTGTCGTTCGTCCGGACAGAGAGGGTGAAGTCGCCGAGCTGCCTAAGGAGGTTGCGGCGGTATCCCGGGAGGGCAAGGCCGTGGTCACGATCGTGGAGACACCGAGGACGGCGGGAGCGTTCGGTCGGCAGCCTATTTCTCTGTCGAGTGTAGGGGCGTGCGGGACTACGCCGAGGACACTTTGGAGAGAGTGACCCAAGGCACGACGAAGATGGTGGAAGAGAACGAGCCAAGGGAGCTATCCGAGGTGGACCATACCATCTCGTCTCTCACCGAGGGTGACCTTCGCCTGATCCGAGAGGGCTTCCGGATCCCGCTTGAGTATGCACTGCTCCTCCCCGGGTCGGGTTTCCAAGCCAACACAAAGTCCTCGTCGGACGTGTGCGTCTTCCCGGTCGACTCCCTTATTGCCGGACTCCGCTTTCCCCTCCACCCGTTCGTGGTTGAAGTACTGGTCTGGTATGGTTTGAGCCCCGCCCAGCTGATGCCGAACACATGGAGGCATGTCGTGGCGTTCGTCCTCCGATGCCAAGAGGTCGGCGGCAAGCCGACTATGTTCCTTTTTCGGAGTCTCTTCCGACCTTGCCAGCCAAGGCGAGACGAACAGAGGTTCTTCCTTTCTCCTCGGACAGGCGTGAAGTTGATCGAGAATCCGGACTCGATCAAACATTGGAAGGAGAAGTACTTCCTCGTCCGAGCCCTGACGCCGTGGGTGATACCGACGGTTTGGGCAAAGGAGGGTCTGCCCAAGCGGACCAAGAGGGAGGCGCCGCTGAGTGATGAGGAGGCGGAGGTCCAAAGGAAGCTCCTCGCCTTGCCAGCGCTAAGCTGGAAAGATATTACCGAGGAGCATCTGTTCCGTGGGGGTCTCAGTCCGATCGACCCTCGTATGCTTCTGGTATTTATACTCTTTGTTTAAAGTTCATGAAAAATTTTCTAAGTTTTTTCATTCGACTTTTGCAGAGACGATGAAGCTTGATTACAAGGCTCTGGTGGCGAAGGGCAGGTCAGAGCTGGAGAAGAGGAAGAGGCCGTCTGTAGCGCCTCAGGACAGCCGAGCTTCGAAGAAGCCCTCGATCGTGAAGGCTGCCAACCAACCGAAGGTCGCGGTCCTCAAGGAGGGGGAGATCGAGGTCCTTGTCTCTTCGACGAAGGTCGTGGTCCCCGAGCAGGGGGGAGTCGTGGTCTCCGATCCCCCTGCCTCGGATGCACATGCACCGACCCCGAAGGCGGATGCTCCCGGTTCGTCGAGCAGCGTGTTCGGGGTGAAGGATGCGCTGTCCCTCCAAGTTCCGCCCCTCACTGCCGATGCGGAAAAGATCTTGACCGAGCGTCATAAGCAGATCTTCGTCCCCGACTGGCAGGTGATGAACGTCGATGGCTTCTTGGGCGACGGGAACATCTGTATGGAGGCGGTGAGGCACCTGCCGACCCCGAAGGATCGAGCGACCCTGAAGGCCGGGATGGCAGGGGACGCCGTGATGCAGATTGCCCGGAATACCATGTCGGTAAGTAGGCCGAGCTCTTCTTCATCCAAATTTCTTCCTTAGAATTTCTCCAAGTTCTTGGATTCGGATTTTAACGTGTTGTTCTCTTTCAGACCCTCTGCCACTTCAATTTCCTGGTCGAGGAGTTGGCGAACAAGGAGCAGGAGAAGGAGCGGGAGAGGGCGGAGCGCGTCAAGGTCACGCAGCAGCTTGATGCCGAGCTGCTTCTCTCGACGAAGAGGGCTGCCGAAGTGGGGGGGTTGGAGAGGCAGCTGGCCGACGCCATTCAGCTGTCGAAGGACACGGCGGCCAAGCTTGAGGCCTCGGAGAAGGAGGCGGCCGAGCTGAAGGATACGACGGCCAAACTCGAGGCGTCGGTGAAGGAGGCAGCCGAGCTGAAGGAGGAGCTGGCCAAGGCTCGGTCGGAAGCGGAGAAGGCTCGGAAGAGGGCCGAGAAGATCAAGGCCAAACACCTCAGGATGGTGAAGAAGGTGAAGAAGGCCGTGCAGGAGGAGGCCGCGCAGCACATGCTCCAAAACATGGTGGATGTCTATGGCCGAGCCTTGCAACATGTAGCCGCCAAGAACCCGGGCTTCGACACGTCCTCCTATAACTTTTACGACCCCGTGGAAGGGGAGGAGGGTGTCCCCGAGGGGTTGCTCGATCCTGAGGGGGAGACGGAACCCGTCGGAGACCCATGGGAGGCCGAGGCCGAGGACGAGGAGGAGGACGACTCCGAGGAGGAGAGCAGGAGCGAAGGCGGAGGCGAGGGTGATGGCGAGGACAAGGCCAGGGGGTCGACGGACCCGAACGACAAAAAGGTCGACCCCTGACTCGGTTGTCTTTTTTCTTTTTTGTCCTTTTTTGTAAGCCTAACTGCGGACTGGCCACCGCTGTTGTAGAACTTTCTCTTTGAACTTGAATGAAAAATGTTTTGTTTGGCCAAAATTTGTCTAAGTGTCGAGCCTCGGATTTGTGTGTGACTAGTTGTAGATGTCCCATCGGATTTATCTCCACTTTTCAGGTGAAGTTCGGTCCGATTACGGAGGTTGTATACCTTCGGAAGGAGCTGGTGAAAATGAAGGGCGAGCTCTTTCAGAGCCGGCATAATCGATTTCTCCTGCTCGGCAGGCTGGAGGAGACGAAGGCAGCTCTGCGGAGGTACTGTCGCGAGCTGTGGCAACTGCGGAAGTACCCCCCAGCTCCTTGTCCCGAAGGCGAAGTCGAGAGTCTCCGTAGAGAGCTCACTGCCGCCGAGTAGAAGAATGACGACCTTTTGGCTGAGGTCCAATACTTGGAGTTAGCGGAGAAAGAACGTTCGGCGGAGGGAGAGAAGCTGACTTCCGAACTGGAGAAAGCGTCAACCGAGCGCAAGAGGCTATCGGCCGAAGTCGACAGGCTCAGAAGGATCACGATAGATAGGGGGATCGAGGTCACCCATTACCGACGGCTTGCGACCGATAGTGCCAATGCCTCGGGCTCGTTGAGGGCCCCTCGACCGAAGAAGTTGGCGAAGGACGACGTCTTGAGGGATAGAATCATCGAACTGGAGGAGGAGATCGCGTCGCTCAAGCCCGTGCCGGAGAGAGCTAATGTTCGCAGCACGTCGTGCACTCGCGAGGAGAGCGAGAGGGGGATTACGTTTTACGAACTTGCGACGCGCTCGCCTATGACCAGGCGGAGTCCAGCTGATGCTCAGAGCAGCGCGGCTGTCTCGTCGAGCGGGGCCTCGGCCGGCGTCGCAGTTAGAGCCAGCAGCGAAGGGGGGTCGCGCTTCGTTGGTTTAGGATCGAGCTCGGAGGGCAGGCCTCGTCGTCCTCGCGTTTCCCTAAACCGAAGCATTCCCCTTCCGAAGAGGCCCTGATCACGTCGTTTTTCGTCCCTTTTGACTTGTTGTAAAATGTTGTAGTGGAGTCGGTTCTGTTGTATGCGAAGCCACCATATGTATATATGAATGCAAATCTGAAAGTTTCTTCAAAAAGTTTCCAAGTGTCAGACTTCGGCAGTGCATTGAAACTTTGTTATTTGTTTTCCCCTTTTTCCAGCTCGAGGCGTCCGATTCATATGCTGAGCTGTACGGCTCGGATGATGACTCCGAATACGAAGCCTCTCCTTGGACGGTGGCTCTGAGTCCTAGGAGCGTCGAGCTGGAGTTACGCCGAGTTGAAGGTGAGCGGGCTCACCTTTTGTCCGTCCTCGGCCTTCGGGAAGCCGAGATCCAGTGTCTGGAGAACAGGATTACCGAGCTGAACCATGCAGAAGGGGACGAGGACTCGCAAACCGCATTCAGCAACGCTCTTCGGGTCAAGTGTATTCGGCACAACCAATCGAAGATTATAGCCGAGCGGGATGATTTGCTTTCGGAGATTCGACATTTGCAGACTGTGGTGGCGAAGCTCCGGAAAGATCCAGGGGAGCTACCATCCGAGGGGGACGAACAGTCGGCCGAACAGTCTAGTGAAGATTTTTCTATCTGAGGGCTGTGTAGTGGGTCGGCGTCGTGTATTTTGTTTCCAAACACTTTGTAACCATGTGTTTTGTATTGAGGCCTGATTGCTTAATAAAATATCTTTTTCATTGCTCTGCGTATTTGCCTTGTTTATAACTGTGTCGGTCGTGCCGAGGTCTTTGAGCCGAGCGTGTTATTTTCTTCGGCGAGAGTGTTGAACCGAACGGGTTCCAACGAGTACAGCATTTTGTCGTTTAGCGACTCTGACAACGTACGGTATGAATTCCTAGACGGCTCTGCCTCCAAGAAAGTGCTATTTTGTCGTTTAGAATAGGTGGCAAGATCTGAGCCGTCGAACGTAGGCGCAAATCTCGAGGCGGCTCAGTTTCCAAGAAAACGTTATCTTGTCGCTTAGTGCAGGTGGCAAGATCTGAGCCGTCTGATCGAGATCGTGCACGAAAGTTGAGGAGAAAGTGCGTTTTCTCCGTTTACAAGCTCGGGAAGGCACTTGCTCGGTATCCGACCGGAGGCATGTGGCCTCGGCAGTCCGGGCGATGTGGCGCGATCTGAGCTGTCGGATGGTGGCGCGCATCTCGAGATGGGTACATTTCCCAAGAAAACACCATCTTGTCGTATAGTGCCTCCGAAGAAATCTTGACCGTCTGATTGTGATCATGCGCGAGAGTTGAGGAGAAAGTGAGCTTTCTCCGTTTGCGAGCTCGGGAAGGCACTTGCTCGGTATCCGACCGGAGGTGGCCGGGTTCGAACCTTTTTCTTGGGCATCCTTTGTAGAGTTAAACCTCTCCGAGCTCCTTTCCCTAATAGGACTCGCCGGTCGTAGCGAGCGTTCGACAGCTGTGGGAGCAATTCCGAACGGCGATTCACTCCGGGTTCGTCTGGAGATGAGCCGCAAAAGTAAAGTCGAGCCGAGTGTTGGACTCCGAAACCATCGGTGTAGTTCAACGGCTGTGGGAGCAATTCCGAATGGCAATCCCCTCCCAGTTTGCTGTGAAGCAAAATTGGGGAGAAGATTTGCACCAAGTGTTGGACTCCGGAACCATCGGTGTAAATCAACGGCTGTGGGAGCAATTCCGAACGGCGATTCACTCCGGGTTCGTCCGGAGACGAGCCGCAGAAGTAAAGTCGAGCCGAGTGTTGGACTCCGAACCATCGGTGTAGTTCAACGGTTGTGGGAGCAATTCCGAACGGCGATTCACTCCGGGTTCGTCCGGAGACGAGCCGCAGAAGTAAAGTCGAGCCGAGTGTTGGACTCCGAACCATCGGTGTAGTTCAACGGTTGTGGGAGCAGTGTGGGAGCAGTTCGGTTGTGGGAGCAGTTCACTCCGGGTCCGTCAGGAGACGATCCGAGGGGATGAGGCCGAGCCGAACGTGGACTCCGAACCATTGGTTGAAATAACAATATAAAAATCAGGTGATAAGAGGGGAGAAAAACATGCGAATTCACAAACATAATAAAGCTTTCTTTATTGATATTTGACGGCGAACCATTTTACATAGTACAATTTGTGAAAAATGGGTTACAAGTCGGAGGACTGGAATGGCTCGATACTCCATGTTACTTAGAGCGGCGCCGGAGCGCTTTCTTGGTATTTCAGGAGGTGGTCGGCATTCCAGGTCCTCGGAAGCTCTCTGCCCTCCAGGTCTTCAAGGCGATATGTTCCTGGCCGAACAACTTTCGTGATCCTGTACGGCCCTTCCCAGTTCGGGGCTAGCTTGTTCTTCTGACTGGGGAGGGATATAGCTAGCTTTCTCAAGACCAAGTCTCCTTGTTTAAGGTTGGCGGGCTGGACCTTCCTGTTGTACGCCAATTCAACTCTTCTTCGGTAGATCTGCTGCCGAATCGATGCCCTTTCCCTCAGCTCGTCTATCAAGTCCAATTCTGCTCTGAGGTCTCTGGCATTCTGTGCTTCGTCATAGGCTGTGAGCCGAGGGGAAGGTATTCCGACCTCAAGAGGTATCACGGCCTCGGACCCATAGGTGAGGTTGAAGGGGGACTCACCTGTGGGGGTCCGTTTGCTCGTGCGGTAGTTCCATAGGACGTTGGGGAGTTGGTCGACCCATAAGCCCTTAGAACTTTTGTCGAGCCTTTTCTTGATACCTGCGAGGATCTGCCGTTGGCATTTTCTGCCTGTCCATTCGACTGAGGATGGGAGACGGACGAGAAGCGCTGCTGGATGGCCAGGTCGTCGCATAGAGCTCGGAACGCTGCGCCTGTGAACTGAGTCCCGTTGTCCGTTACGAGGACACGGGGAACTCCGAACCTGCATATGATACTCTTCCAGAAGAACTGCACCACTTTGTTCTCGGTTATAGTGGCGAGGGGCTCGGCCTCGACCCACTTCGAGAAGTAGTCAATGGCTACGACCAAGAACCTGAACTGACCCGGAGCTGGAGGGAAGGGCCCTAGTAAGTCCATGCCCCACATTGCGAAGGGGATGGGACTTGATAGGGAGGCAAGGTTGGCCTGAGGAAGGCGTCGGATGCTAGAGTGTCTCTGACAGGAACTGCATTGCCGAACGTGTCGCTCGGCGTCTTGAAGGAGGGTCGGCCAGAAATACCCATAATTCAAAGCTTTTCGGGCCAAGGACCTAAATCCTGAGTGTGCCCCTCCGATGCCTTCGTGGAGCTCTTGCAGGGCATATTCGGCCTGATCCGGAGAGAGGCACCTTAGGTACGGTCGACTGTCTATCCGAGAGAAAGAGCGTTTGTATAGGATACCCTCGATCAGGACAAACCGCTCGGCCCGGGTCCTGACTCGGCGAGCCTCTTTGGGATTCGAGGGCAGAACTCCATCCCTTAAGAATTCTATCAATGGCTTCATCCAATTGTCTTGTAGCATGACTGGCAACGACTCCGCCGAGGCGGGCGTCTCATCTTCGATGCTCGGCTTAGAGAGGACTTCGATCAGCACGGTCTGTTCGAGACCTTGAAGTGAGGACGAAGCCAATTTGGAGAGGGCATCGGCCTGTGAGTTTTCTTCCCGAGGGACTCGTTCGATGGTGGCCTCTTCGAACCGGCTCAGAAGGTCCCGGACCTTGGCGAGGTACTTCGCCATTCGCTCGTCTCGGGCCTCATATTCGCCCGAGACCTGGTTTACGACTAGCTGGGAATCACTGTGAATCCGAAGGCGCTGGGCTCCAGCACTTCGGGCGAGTCCGAGCCCGGCGATGAGTGCTTCGTACTCCGCCTCGTTGTTCGAGGCCCTGAAGTTCATGCGGATTGCGTACTGGAGGACGAAGTTTTCAGGGCCGTTCAGTATGATGCCGGCGCCGCTTCCTTCGTTACAGGACGATCCGTCCACAAAGACTGTCCAGACGGGGGGTCCTTTCGGGACGTGGCCGACCTCAGGGATAGTGGACTCCACGATGAAATCGGCGAGGGCCTGCGCCTTAATTGCCGTCCGAGGCTGATAGATGTCATGCTGACTCAGCTCTATGGACCACTTCATTAGCCGACCCGAGGTCTCGGGCTTGTAGAGGACCTGCTTTAGAGGTTGGTCGGTGGGGACGACGATGGAGTGGGACTGGAAGTATGGCCGAAGCTTCCTCGCCGTTGTGACTAGTGAGTAGGCCATCTTCTCTATCTTCGGATAACGGAGCTCGGCGTCCCGGAGGACCTTGCTCACGTAGTAGATAGGCCTTTGGGTTCGATCCTCCTCTCTCACTAAGACAGCGCTCAAGGTCTGCTCGGAAGCAGCCAAATAGACGAAGAGGGTCTCGTCCGGGACAGGTTTGCTGAGTAGAGGGGGGTTCATCAAGTACGCCTTCAACTGGTCGAATGATTCCTGTTGTGGTTGGCCCCATTCAAAACCCTTAGCCCCCCTGAGTGCTTTGAAGAAGGGGAGGCACTTTTCCCCCGACTTCGAGAGGAACCGACCGATAGCTGCGAGCCGACCGGTAAGCTTCTGCACCTCCTTGATGTTCCGAGGAGGGGCCATGTCTAATATGGCCTTAATCTTCTCGGGGTTAGCTTCGATTCCTCGCTGGCTTACCATGAAGCCGAGGAATTTCCCCGAGGAGACCCCGAACGCACACTTGTTCGGGTTCAGCCGCATGCTGTGCTTTCTCAACACGCCGAAAGCCTCCTGGAGGTCGGCTACATGATCGGTGCCGCGGATGCTCTTGACGAGCATGTCATCAACGTACACCTCCATGTTTCGACCGATCTGGCTCTGGAAGACCTTGTTGACGAGGCGCTGGTAGGTGGCGCCTGCGTTCTTCAACCCGAACGGCATTACCCGGTAGCAGTAGAGGCCTTGGTCGGTGACGAAGGAGGTCTTCGGAATGTCCGGAGGGAACATTCGGATTTGATTGTACCCCGAGAAGGCATCCACGAAGCTGAGGAGCTCATGGCCCGAGGTGGCGTCGATAAGGGTGTCGATGTTCGGGAGCGGGAAGGGATCCTTCGGACACGCCTTGTTCAGGTCGGTGAAGTCAATGCATATCCTCCACGAGCCGTTGGACTTCTTGACCATCACAACGTTCGACAACCACTCGGGATAATTTACCTCCTGTATGAACTTGGCCTTTAGAAGTTTATCAACCTCCTCCTTGATGGCCTGCTGTCGCTCGGGGGCGAACTTGCGCCTCTTCTGCTGGACCGGTTTGCACCCCGGTTCGACACTTAAGCGATGGACGAGCAGTTCTTCGGAAATGCCGGGCATGTCTGCGGCTGACCATGCAAACAGGTCACGGTTGTCCCGGATGCATTTAATCAGGTCCGAACACAGTGCGGTTGGCAAGGATTTGCTGATGAGGAATTTCCGGCTCGGATCCTCGTCCGAGAAGAGTACTTCTTCTGACTCGTCCGCCGGCTCGGACGTTGGGCGGGCCTTCGGCTCGGGGATTTCTAGTGTCTCAAGCGAGAGCACTGGTCCCCCGGTGGAAGCCATGTAGCACTTCCGGGTTGTCTCCTGGCTTCCCCTGACTTTCCCTACTCCCGACCGAGTGGGGAACTTCATTTTCAAACGGTACGCCGAGGGGACGGCTTCCAGGGCGGCTAGGCCGGGTCGGCCTAGAATAACATTATATGATGCCGGGACGTCGACGACCATGAAGTCCATCGGCTCGGTCCGGGTAGTAAGGGTGCTTCCCGCAGTAACGTCTAGGGTTATCACCCCTTCAACGGTTACCGGGACCCCCGTGAACCCGTGGAGTGTGTAACCGGCCGGCTTGAGACGGTCCCGGGACAGCTGCAGCCCTCGGAAGGCCGAGAGGAAGAGGATATTGACCGAACTCCCATTGTCTACTAAAATCCTCTGCACCTTGAAGTTGGCCATGCGGAGGTCGATGACGAGGGCATCGCAGTGTGGGGTTCGGACCCCTTCGAGGTCGGCATCGGAGAAAGACACAGGGACGCCGAGACCTTTTGGGGGAGGGACACTGTGGACCGAGTTGACCTCTCGGACGAAGGCCTTCCGGGAGGAATTAGAGGAGCCCCCCATGGGGCCTCCGTGGATCAGGTGCAGAACCCGTTCCTCCTCGAACTCGGGTGTCTCCTCGCGCCGCTCGGAGCGCTTGTTAGCCCCCCGAGGCAGAGGAGAGTTGCGATCTGTCCGATCGTTAGCCTTCACGAATTTGGCCAACTGCCCCCTCCGAATGAGGGCTTCAATCTCATCTCTCAGAGCCCGGCAATCATTCGTATCGTGGCCGTGGTCTCGGTGGTAACGACAC